>JALIGW010000026.1:8386755-8451755 GCA_023053685.1 Diadophis punctatus similis
TAGGATCGAACTCACAACCTCCTGATTGTGAGGCAGGAGCTCCACCTCTAGGCCACAGCAGCTGGGTCGACTGCCGTTCCCATGCTCCCCAGCCTGCCTAGAGAACCCCCGCCCCTTTACCTAAGGAGAGTACCCCATCGGCAAAGACCCATAATCCGCGCTGCAATCTCTTGACACCCCGCTGTTAAAAAGAGTAGACCTCCTCCCCCTCCTTTCCCTGGTCTTTGGGATTACAAAGCCCATCGCTCCCCCACCCCCCAAGGAGCTAGCGTAGGAAGCTGGCTATGGAGGATGGATGTTTTGGCTTGCTTTCTTGCGCAGGCACGCAAGGACGGGCGTGTGGGTTTGTGCAAAGGAATCGCAGAACTTTTTGGGCTTTCCCCTGTGGGAGAGGCTGGAGAGGGGGGAGGGTCCTCGCTTAGCGACCGCAATTGAGACTCGGTCGTTAAGCAGAGCGGTCGCTGAGAGAAAGGCTCACCACAGAGGGATCCCACAGGGGCCTCCAGCTATGTTGCTGCACCTGCTGGAGGTTATTGCTTAGACATGAACACCTGTCAGGAAAACGTAGAGAAGATGTTGAGGATTTGGGGACCGGGGTGTTTGAGATGAGGAGAGCCCCAAGATTGCAAAAAAAAGGGAAAAAAGGAACCCTTTTTAGGCTTCTAATTTGAAATGTTTAACAGGGTGGTTTTAGTGGTGGCCCCCAAAATGAAAAACAGCAAGCGAGGGCAATCCATCTTGCAAGGAAGCCGGAAAACCATATCTGGATGCTGTTTGTTTGTTTATTATGAATTTATTATTTATTATTTGCCGTCCGTCTCATTTCCAAACAACCCCGGGCGGCTTACAACAGAAAACAAAAACACCCCATTAAAATCATCGAGTTATAAATATAGCCGATAATATCGCCAATCCAACTCGAATAAAATCATTGATGGAGAAAGGAGGCGGACGGATGTTTACATACTTTTTTCGGGTGGTGGTGGGGAGAAAGAGAATTAGAGGTTTTAAATAGAGGCAGTCCTCGACTTACGACCACAATTGAGCCCCGAAATTTCTGTCGTTAAGCGAAACGTGTGCGAAGGGAGTTTTGCCCCGTTTTGCGACTTTTCTTGCCACTGTTGTTAAGCGAATCCTTGCCATTGGTAACCCAATAACCCGCTTGTGAAGCGAATCCGGCATCCCCACTGACGTTGCTCGTCGGAAGGTCGCAAAAGGGGATCGCGGGGACGCTGCAACCGTCATACATATGAGTCAGCTGTCAAGCATCCGAATGTAAATCGTGTGAGCACGGGGAAGCTGCAACGGTCATAAGTTTGAAAAACGGTCGTAAATCCCTTTTTTCCAGTGCTGTTGTATAACTTGTGACCGAACGGTCATTAAATCATCATCATCATCATTTAACAACCCCATAATCCCTTGCCGGATGGAATCTGGACAACTGAAAGGAACTGAGTGTTTACTGGCCGGATGCCCTTCCTGTTGCCAATGTTTTGTTTTGTTCAGCAGATATATTCTCATTGTGGCCAGAGAAAGAAAAATATCTGCCTCTACCTAGGACAGGGGTCTGCAACCTTAAACACTCAAAGAGCCATTTGGACCCATTTCCCACAGAAAAGAAAACACCGGGAGCCACAAAACCTGGGTGGGCGTGGCCAACTCAATGTCACTCCTACCCAGTCACATGACTCCCCTAGCCACGCCTACCCAGCCGGTCATTAGGGCAGACAACTGGTTGTTAAAAAACACCGGGAGCCACAAACCCTTTGATCCCCCTTCCCTCCCTCTCTATCTCTGTGTATCTCTCTCACTCTCCCCACCTCTCTCTCTCCCCCCCCCTCGTGTGTGTGTGTGTGTGTGTGTGTGTGTGTGTGTGTGTGTGTGTGTGTGTGTATCTCCCTTACCTTCTCAGGCTAGGCAAGGAGTGACTGGGAGGGCCAGGGCCAGGGCCAGTCAGTGATGGGATCACCCGACAGGGGAGCCACAGCAGAGGGCCCAAAGAGCCTCATGCGGCTCCGGAGCCGCAGGTTGCAAACCCCTGACCTAGGATCAAACTCACAGCCTCCTGATTGTGAGGCGACAGCTCCACCCCTAGGCCACCGCACCACTCCACCGAACGGCCACTAAATGAACTGTTTTAAGTCAAGGATTACTTATATTCTGGTCCTTTTCCCTCCCAGAACGGTGACGCCATCTCAACAACAGATGTTGACTCTGCAGGCACCCAGTCCGGCGTCGCTGCTCAACGCCAACCCTGTGCTCCAGCAGGCCCTTCTCCTGCACCAAATGCAAGGTACAATCTCTTCCACATTTTCCGCTCCTTCCTTCGGCCCTGATCCAGAACAACACTTCGAGCCGAGTTTTGCGCAGGGTAGCTTGATTTCAGTTTTTGGATGCGATTTTCTTTCTTTCTTTTTTAAAATTAATTTTTATTAAGAGTTTTACATTAAAAAAGTTTTTACAGTCCGGTTATTGGACAAATATCCCACATTCATTTACATCCTTTTCTTATTCGTTTGTCCCTCCTTTCTACTTATAGTAAACATATAGTATTTACATGTAGTATATACATAATAATACATCAATTCATCCTTACATTTTCTCATATATTTATCATAACATTTTCCCCTCCCTCCTTCGGCCCTCATCCAGACAACACCCCGAGCCGAGTTTTACGGAGGGTAGCTTGATTTCAGTTTTGGGATGCGATCTTCAATATCCAGTTTTTAAGTCCAGAAAGCCTAAAACGATCCTGGGTTTGTTCGGTTTTGCCATTAAGGGGAAGCCCACGCCGTAATTTCTAAATCCTGGTTTACAGCTCAAATTTTCTTTGGCCAACGATTCAGAAAGATCACCTGTGTGATCTACAGATACAAGTGCAGATTAGGCGAAACCTGGCTCAAAAAACAGTAACTGTGAGAGGGACCTTGGAGGCCTAGTGGACGATCACTTAACCATGAGCCAGCCGTGTGCAGATGCAGCCAAAAAAAGGTAATACAATCCTGGGTTGTATAAACAGAGTCGTAGAATCAAAATTACGTGAAGTATTAGTACCGCTTTATAAAACCCTAGTAAGGCCATACCTGGAATACTGCAAACTATACTGGTCACCAACGTTACAAAAAGGTTGTTGAGACTTTGGAAGAAGTGCAGAGAAGAGCAACTAAGATGATCAAAGGCCTGGAGACTAAAACATATGAAGAATGGCTGCAGGACTTGGGTTTGGCTAGTCTGGAGAAAAGAAGAATTAGGAGCGACATGATAGCAGTATTATAATATTTGAGGGGCAGCCACAAAGAAGAGGGGGTCAACTTATTCTCCAAAGCAACAGAAAGCAAGACAAGAAACAATGGATAGAAACTAATCAAGGAGAGAAGCAACTTAGAACTAAGGAGAAACTTCCTAACGGTGAGGACAATTAACCAGTGGAACAGCTTGCCACTGGAAATTGTGGGCGCTCCATCACTGGAGGTTTTTAAGAAGAGTCAGGACAGCCACTTGTCTGAAATGGTATAGGGTCTCCTCCTTCAGCAGCGGGTTAGACTAGAAGACCCCCTTCCAGCTCTATTCTATTCTAATCTTCTGGCTGTCACTTTTTGGTTTCTCCCATGTGTAACTTGCGAGGTTTACAGCGGGAGCAAAACAATCTTTGGGATCCTTTTTCAGTTCTTGGTGCTAGGTGAGGTTTCCACCACTGTGATCCGAACCCTAGCCTCCTCTGGTCACCGACGGGTTTACATTTCGGAATATTTAATGCCGAGACATTTGAAAACGGAGCCTGTGGCTGAATAATTCAGGAGTTGCTCCATTTATGGCCCTTCCAAATGTCTTTTTTGGCTCAAGCAGATTCTCTTTCCTGTCATCCGGATATCAGCTCAGGGTTGTCTCTGCGAATCGCAAATATGTATTCTTTAAAGTGTCTGGATGGATCTGCAATAAAACCAGAGGAAATGGATTTATTTTATGGATTGATCACAATTAGGGTAGAAGCGGCTGCTCCTTGTTCCGGATGCAGGGGGCGAACTCCAGTTGCGTCCAACACACTTCGATTTCCTTGCCAGCCTTACCTGTTATTACTATTATTAGATTTTTTTTAGAACATAATAACAGAGTTGAAAGGGCCCTTGGAGGTCTTCTAGTCCAGCCCCCTGCTCAAGCAGGAGACCCTATACCATTCCAGACAGGTAGCTGTCTAATCTTTTCTTATCAAACCTCCAGTGATGGAGTACCCACAACTTCCGGTGGCAAGCCGTTCCACTGGTTAATTGTCCTCACTGTTAGGAAGTTTCTCCTTAATTCCAGGTTGATTCTCTCCTTGGTTAGTTTCCATCCATTGTTTCTTGTCCTGCCTTCTGGTGCTTTGGAAAATAAGTTGACCCCCTCCTCTTTGTAGCAGCTCCTCAAATCTATATATATAGATATATAGATATATAAGTCAAATACCACTCACTCATCACAAAATCTCCAGAACTGTAAAGCCTACAAACTTGAAACTTGGCACGTATGTTCCTCTTGGCTTCTAGATGCTCGCTAAGAAAGGATTTTTCGAAATAACCATCAAATCATTAGTATTTCTTATACAGTAATTATATTAACACACTCTGATGCTAAGGAGTTAGACGTTCTACTCCCCCTCCCCACCCGAAAAGAACTCTGTTCCAACTGCCAGTTGCCTTATATTAACATGCTCTGATGCTAAGGAGTTACACATTCTACATAAATTTTCAAGCTGTAAGTGTCAATGTATCATAACTAGTCATTAATTTTCAAGCTTTAACTGTCAATTTATCAAGCCCAATCACACAGTTTCGTACAGAAGCACGGGTATCCAGCTACTAGTACTGGAATATTGCTATGCATCACTCCTAATCCTTCTTTCCTTTTCATTATCCCGTCATTCTTAATTTTTTAATTAATTAATTAATAATTTTATAAGTAACTCAAGGCAGAGAACACCCTTCATATTCCTTCCTTCTCCTATTTTCCCCACAACAGCAACAAACAAAGTCACCCGCTGGCTTTCACGCCTGAGGCAGGACTATAACTCACCACCTCCCGGTTTCTAGGCTGGCGCCTGAACCATTATACCCAACTGACTCTCCATTATGTTTCCGATGCCATCCTAAAATCTGTTTTGTTTGCATTGTCTTGTCCGGGTTTGGTATTTTCCTGCCCAAGGTGATTGGGCCAACATCCCGAGCCTTGGTTAACTTAACTCCCTGGACTGTAGGATCCTGGGTTCAAAACACACCCTGCAATGGCAGCCCGTGCCAATTGATCCCCCATAACCACTCCATCTGAATCCAGGTTCAGTGCAAACTTTGGTTTGTTCGGAAAAGCAGTTGTTCAACAGCGGCTAGAAATTCCTTTGGTGGGCAGATAGATAGATAGATAGATAGATAGATAGATAGATGATAGATAGATAGATAGATAGATAGATAGATAGATAGATAGATAGATAGATAGATAGATAGATAGAATTCTTTATTGGCCAAGTGTGATTGGACACACAAGGAATTTATCTTTGGTGCATATGTTCTCAGTGTACATAAAAGAAAAGATACGTCAAGAATCATGAGGTACAACACTTAATGATTGTCATAGGGTTCAAATAAGCAATCAGGAAACAATATTAATATAAATCGTAAGGATACAAGCAACAAGTTACAGTCATAAGTGGGAGGAGATGGGTGATAGGAACGATGAGAAAAACTAATAGTAATAGCAATGCAGCCTTAGTGAATAGTTAGACAGTGGTGAAGGAATTATTTGTTTAGCAGAGTGATGGCGTTCGGGGGAAAACTGTTCTTGTGTCTAGTTGTCTTGGTGTGCAGTGCTCTACAGCGACGTTTTGAGGGTAGGAGTTGAAGCAATTTATGTCCAGGATGCGAGGGGTCCGTAAATATTTTCACGGCCTTCTTTTTGACTCATGCAGTATACAGGTCCTCAATGGAAGGCAGGCTGGCAGCAGTTGTTTTTTCTGCAGTTCTGATTATCCTCTGAAGTCTGTGTCTGTCTTGTTGGGTTGCAGAACCGAACCAGACAGTTATGGAGGTGCAGATGACAGACTCAATGATTCCTCTGTAGAACTGTATCAGCAGCTCCTTGGGCATGAGAAGTAGCCAGCCAGGTTTGGAAGGCCCCAAATTTTGCGCAATGTCTGATGTACTTTCCCGCCCTCTCTCTCTCTCTCTCTTTCTTTCCTGCCTGTTTTTTTTTGGGGGGGGGGGGTGTTTGGGGTCTTACAGGTAACCTGAGAGGCTTCAATGTGGCTGCCGCTCCTGTCTTACAGCAGTTCTTCCCTCAAGCCACTCGGCACTCTCTGCTGGGCCCCCCACCCGTCTCCCTCAAGCCCCCCCACCTGGGTTTCCCAGCCCTGCCGTTTCATCGCCAGAACCGTCCGTTTCGTAAGGTGAGTTTCCTCTTCAATCTGGATTTCTTCCTTGCGTTTACATCTCACCGATCCTCGCAGAGACCTGCCCTGGTGTGAACAACACCCCTGCTAAGTAGGCAGGGTCAAGAGGGAGCCCTTGGCAGTCCAGGGGCGAACGGATCTTCCGTGCTTCTGGTCTAAAACCAACCATTTTAGCCATTTCTCCATCTTCCTGCTCCAGACTTACAACCTTCCGTTTAGTGACCGTTCGAAGTTAACAAAGGCCCTGAAACAGGTGACTTATGACCATTTTTTCACACTTAACGACCACCGCAGCATCCCCCATGGTCACGCGATCAAAATTCAGGCGCTTGGCAATATGATTCCTATTTACGATGGGTTGCACTGTGTCCCCGCCCGTCACGCGATTCCCTTTTTGCGACCTTCTGACAAGCGAAGTCAGAAGTCGGATTCACTTAACAGCCGTGTTCCTAACTTAAGAACAGCCGTGATTCACTTAACCATGGGGGCAAGTCAGGTCGTAAAAGGGGGCAAAACTCACTTAATGACCGTCCTGCTTAGCAACATAAATTTTGGGCTCAATCGCGGTCGGGAGTCCAGCATTGTATGTATTGTGGCGGTGATAACAATGCTGGTTATCCTTCAATCTTTATCCCGAAGGTTCCTCTAGTTTTCCTCCCATCTTTCTGTCCATTTTATCTGCTGACTTCAAGCCTGTTTGAATATTCATGACTGGGAGAGTCATGTTAACAAGATTAGCCAATGAATAGGCATAGCAACCGAGTCAGCCAATAGGAGCTAACCACTTCTGAGTCTGCGCAGAGAATCGAAACTGGAACGTAAGCTTAAGGCTGGGTGTGTCTCAGGGGTGAAATGCTCCCGGTTCGGGCGTGCCTGCCGGTTGTCGGAGAGCTGGTAATGACGGCAGTGCGAAGCTTCACCCACCCGCACGGACACCGCCATTTCGGTTCTTTTACCCTCTGCACATGCGCAGAACGCTTTGCGCATGCACAGAGGGTAAAAGAACCCAAATGGCGGTATCCGGGCGGGTGGGCGAAGCCTCGCACTGCCGTCATTACCGTCTCTCCGACGACCGGCAGGCACGCCCGAACCGGGAGCATTTCACCCCTGGTGTGGCTCCAGTCTCCATTCTGCTCTTTTTTCCTCTCTGAACTCTGAACTAGAAGCTGCTTGTGTTTTGCTTTTAACTGTTGCTACATGGAAGAAGAACTCTGCTAATGGTATTGTAAATTTATATATTACTATGTTTATAAAGCAGATTATGAATCCAGCTGAATCAGTCATCTGTGTGTGCTGGTTTTGATTTTTATGCAACAAACTTTAATAAAGCCCTTTGAGCAGGAAAGTCCTAAAGTCAGGAAAAGTTACGGTGGAAATCAGAATAAAACATATTGGATTTCCACTTCTTTTCACTTGCAAATGCAGAAAAATGCAAGTTGTTTTTTTCAGGGGGTATCAGCAACGATTATTTTCCCTTTCTGCTTTCCTGTTTCTTCTCATCGACAGTTTGGGGGGTTCATTTTCTGATTTCGCAGAGTTTCCCCTATCCCCTTTCCCTCCTGCGTGCCCGACTGGAAGTGTTTGGCCCGGCGGTTCTCAACCTGTGGGTCGCGACCCCTTTGGGGGGTCCAATGACCCTTTCACAGGGGTCGCCTAAGACCATCGGAAAACACATATTTCCGATGGTCTTAGGAATCGAGACACCGCTCCTCTATCCGTCTCCAGGCGGGTCCACCCACATGCAAATAGACTACTGCAAAAAAAAATAATCTGTACCATGGGAACTTCTGAGCATGCGCAGAAGCCGAATTTCCAGCACTGCGCATGCGCTGCCATCTTGTTTTCAGCTTTTTTTTGCAATTTTTTTTTTAAAAATTCAGTACTATGCATGCATGCGCAAAGTGCCCATGCGCCCACGAGGCGCAGCCACGCAGGGCAGGAGGAAGCGAACCGGCAGCGAGGCAAGTTAGAACCCACCCCTGAGTTTCCTAATAATTTTATTATTTTATGGTTGGGGGTCACCACAACATGAGGAACTGTATTAAAGGGTCGCGGCATTAGGAAGGTTGAGAACCACTGGTCCAGCCCCTTCTCTGGGTTATTATTGGTCTTTTTCTGCTTTTCTGGACCCCCCACCCCCCCAAGAAGTGTCCTGCAAAAGGAATTATGAAAAGCTATCCTTGCAATTCACTTCCCTGTTTTGTTTTGGTTTCTTTTAAAAAAACTTTTATATACTGCAGGATTTTTCCAGGGTGCCGGAGAGGAAGCGAGAGGCAGACGGCGCCTCGTCATCCGTACCAGGGCAAGGCGAGGAAGGGGCTGCACCGGTGGAAAGGCAGCCCGGCTCTCCCCCTTCAGGTAGGGCAAGGCCTCTCTTGGTAGCTGAAAAAGAGTCGGGGGTCTTCAGAGCCTGGTTTGGGTGGCAAACGAGATATTGGATGAGGAAGGAGAAAGCCATCTCATGACGCTGGGAAGGTGGCAACTGTGAAAAACGGCACATTTTTTTCCAATGCCGTTGTTAACGTTGGTCACTGAACGGACTGTTGTAAGGCGAGGACTACCTGTGCTGTGGCCAGAAAGGTCGTAAAGTGGGACAAAACTCACTTAACGGCCGTCTCACTTGGCCACAGAAATGTTGGCCTCAACTGGGGGCCAACTGCGTAAATCTATTTTTCTGCCTTGCAGAGACCCTCCTGGAGTCTTCTCAAGATGGCGAACCAGCGGCCAAGCTGCCCCGAAGGTAATCATTATTTCCTGCAAGGGTCACCTTAAACCTTCCTTCCTTGGACATGGAGATCCTCAGTCCTCCAGGTCATGGTTGTCCCAAAGGTGATTTTTTTTTCAAGAGCCAACTGGACTTTCTTGTCTTTTTCTTTTGAAGACGTTTCACTTCTCATCCAAGAAGCTTCTTCAGCTCTGACTGGATGGTGGTGGGGAATGGAAGGATTGATACTCCTTGCAGACAGCTGGTCATTTGCATCCTTTTTGAGGGTCGTTGAGGCCACTTGGAGGTTTATCTGTGTCCTCAGGGTCACCTGAGTGAGGCTCCTGGTACCTGTAGTCTGCATTTTTTGTTTCCTCTGGAAATCCATTCCTCCTCCCATACCATTCAAAGGGTGTTCATCCCAAATTGTATAGCTAAGCATCTGTAGAGATTCTCAGTCATCCAGGTCGTGGTTGTCCCAAAGGTGCTTTTTTCAGGAGGCAACTGGACTTTCTGGTTTTTTTTTCTTTTGAAGACGTTTCGCTTCTCATCCAAGAAGCTTCTTCCCCTCTGAAGATAAGAGCCAAAGAAGCTTCTTGGATGAGAACCGAAATGTCTTCAAAGAAAAACCAAGAAAATCCAGTTGCCTCCTGGAAAAAAAAAGAAAGTACCTGTCACGTAGTGAATATTGTCAGTTGTATGTCTATGCAGGGTGATGCACCCCTATCCTGATATTATGGTACATTCCATTACAAGCAGAACACGTGATGTGATCTTAGGCGCATGTGTGCATTCCTGATTCCCCATTATTCCTCTTGTGGTTTGGCTCTGACCGGGAGCAGTCGCATTTAATTAGCAAGAATGTAATTATTCAGAATGTATTGTTTTTGTACCGAAATAAATATTTTCTATTAGACTTTTAACTTCGGCTTTATTTCTAAATGCCTGAGTTCCGAGAGAAAGATCAACATCGCCTCTGTGGAGATTTATTCTCCTTAACAGTACCTTTGGGATTCGTTCCTTGGACTTTCTTTCTCGAGTTCTACCAGCCACTTTCCAAAAGTCACAAAGAGATTCTGCCACTCCTGACGTGGCCCATTGGACGTGCTCTGAATTTCTTCTAATATCCCTTTATCACTTGTTGCTTTTACGTACGCTGAGAGCTTCTCCGCCGGAGACAAATTCCTTGTGTGTCCAATCACACTTGGCCGATGAAGAGTTTATCATAAATTTATCCTACCAATGAATAATTTATCATAAATTATGATCATGATTTATCACTGGTTGCTTGTAGGTACACTGACCGATTCAAATTCCTTGTGTGTCCGATCACACTTGGCCGATGAAGAGTTTATCATAAATTTATCCTATCAAAGAATAGAATAGAATAGGGTGGGGTGGGGTGGGGTGGGGTGGAGTGGGAATAGTGGAGTGGAGTGGAATAGGAATAGGAGTAAAGTAATAAGAATAGAATAGAACAGAACAGAATAGAATAGAATAGAATAGAATAGAATAGAATAGAATAGAATAGAATAGAATAGAATAGAATATAGAATAGAATAGAATAGAATAGAATAGAATAGAATAGAAAATATGGAATGGAATAGGAATAAAGAATAGAATAGAATAGAATAGAATAGAATAGAATAGAATAGAATAGAATAGAATAGAATAGAATAGAAAATATGGAATGGAATGGAATAGGAATAAAGAATAGAATAGAATAGAACAGAATAGAATAGAATAGAATTCTTTATTGGCCAAGTGTGATTGGACACACCAGGAATTTGTCTTCGGTGCATAAGCTCTCAGTATACCTAAAAGATAAAAGTGATAAATCATGATCCTAGTCATCATAAAAATACATTCATCATGAATGTATGCATTCATGATACAACACTTAGTGATAGTCATAGGATACTAAATAAGCAATCAAAATCGTATTAGGAAACTAAATAAAGCAATATAAATCGTAAAGATACAAGCAACAAAGTTATAGCCGTAAGTAGAAAAAGAGATCGGTCATACAAAGGATGAGGAGAAGAATAGTAATACAGTCTTAGTAAATAGTTTGACAATGTTGTGGGAATTATTTGTTTAGCAGAGTGGGGGGGAAAACTCAGAGCTTCAAATTCCTTGTGTGTCCAACCACACTTGGCCAATAAAGAATTTTATTCTGTTCCTATTCCATTCCATTCTTTCTTTTTTTTCCCCTCGCACCACTAGTGAAATGGAGATCTCCAACACTGAAGATGCACCAGGCCTTCCCAAAACAGACGATGCTGAAACAGGAAGAGACTCAGAATTCGTGGCAACAGGTCAGTATTGATGACCGCTGCGGCGTTTTGGGGCCCCATGATCGCCATTGGCCAGCTTCCTCCAAGCAAATTCAAGGGGAGGGAGACGGAACTGCCCGATTCGCTTAGTGACCGTGGCAAAAAGGTCATAAATCAGGCAAGTGATGATTTCCCTTAATGATTACATCCCTTAGCGATGGAAATTCTGGCTTTAATTCTGGTCATAAGTCAAGGACTATCGATACAGGTAGTCCTCGACTTACGACAGTTCATTTAGTGACCGTCCAAAGTTACAAGGGTACTGAAAAAAACTGACCGTTTTTCACACTTAACGACTGTTGCGGCATGCTCATGGTCCAAATTCAGACGTGTGGCAACTGGTTCATACTTATGACCATTGCAGCGTCCCGGGGTCACGCGATCCCCTCTTGCGACCTTCTGACAAGCAAAGCCCACGGGGAAGCCAGGTTCACTTAACAACCGGGTTACTCACTTGCCAACCGCAGTGATTTCACTTAACAACCGTGGCAAGAAAGGTCGTAAAATGGGGCAAAACTCACTTAACAAATGTCTCACATGCTTACGACTTCTTTGTATCCCGCCTAGAAAAAGAAATTAATGCTTCTTGGCTGGAGGGAAAACGCGAAATGTTTTGGGAAAGCTTTCCTGCACCGAGCAGGGGTTGGACTGGATGACCTCCAGGGACCCTCCTAACTTTCTACAGCTCAATAAGCAGGGGTCCTGAAGGCCATGCAGTCCAGCCACCATTTGGTGCAGCGAAGGTTTGCCTTCAGCTCGATTATACCCAGCCAAGGAGAGTCCACCTGCCCTTCTTCCGTCTCTGAGGATCTGAGTTCGAATCCGAACCCCAGACTTATCCACTGTGTTTCCTAGATGCTGGGGAAGGGGACGTCGCTGCGGAGGCTTCAGAGGAGAACCTTGAAGAGGAAGAGAAGACCTCAGAGGTGAGCCAAAGAGGATGGGGGGAGTAAGTATAGGTGGAATGGCCCTGAGCTCTCCTGCTGCTAGGACCATCCACAGAGGCTCTATGACAGTGATGGTGAACCTTTCTTTCCTCGGGTGCCAAAAGTGTGCGCGTGTGCGCGTGCCAACACCCATAATGCAATGCCCCCCACAGGCCTCACCCCATGCGCATGCACGCATGAAACCCCCCCAGGCACATGCGTGCATGACCCCCATTTGGGTGCTAGCAGGCCTCCCTGAAGCCTCCTGGAACTAAAAACGGGCCGCGGGGGTAACGTCACAGCCCCCCCCACCCCATTTTTGTGCTAGCAGGCTTCCAACCCCCGCGCATGCATGCGTGACCCCACCCCCTCGCATGCGCGTGCATCTCCCGGCAGAGACCTGAAAATTAGGTAGCCGGCGGGAGGCGCGCGGGCATGGGCTGTGGAGCTGACCTGGGTGTCGGCTCACGTGCCCGCAGAGATGGCTCCGCTGCCACCTGTGGCACGCGTGCCATAGGTTCGCCATCGCGGGTCTATGACAATTCACCACGGCCAACTCATCATGGCCAACTCGCCACATCCAACTTGTCATGGCAAACTCATCATGGCAAACTCGCCACATACAACTTGCTATGGCCAACTCATCATGGCCAACTCACCACATACAACTCGCCACATCCAACTTGCCATGGCCAACTCATCATGGCCAACTCACCACATACAACTTGCCATGGCCAACTCATCATGGCCAACTCACCACATCCAATTTGCCATGGCCAACTCATCATGGCCAACTTGCCATGGCCAACTCATCATGGTCAACTCACCACATCCAACTTGCCATGGCCAACTCGCCACATCCAACTTGTCATGGCAAACTCATCATGGCAAACTTGCCACATCCAACTTGCTATGGCCAACTCATCATGGCAAACTCACCACATCCAACTCGCCACATCCAACTTGCCATGGCCAACTCACCACATCCAACTTGCCATGGCCAACTCGCCACATCCAACTTGCCATGGCCAACTCACCACATCCAACTTGCCATGGCCAACTCATCATGGCCAACTTGCCATGGCCAACTCATCATGGCCAACTCATCACATCCAATTTGCCACGGCCAACTCACCACATCCAACTCACCACATCCAACTTGTCATGGCCAACTCATCATGGCCAACCTGCCATGGCCAACTCATCATGGCCAACTCACCACATCCAACTTGCCATGGCCAACTCATCATGGCCAACTCACCACATCCAATTTGCCATGGCCAACTCATCATGGCCAACTTGCCATGGCCAACTCATCATGGTCAACTCACCACATCCAACTTGCCATGGCCAACTCGCCACATCCAACTTGTCATGGCCAACTCATCATGGCAAACTTGCCACATCCAACTTGCTATGGCCAACTCATCATGGCAAACTCACCACATCCAACTCGCCACATCCAACTTGCCATGGCCAACTCACCACATCCAACTTGCCATGGCCAACTCGCCACATCCAACTTGCCATGGCCAACTCACCACATCCAACTTGCCATGGCCAACTCATCATGGCCAACTCATCATGGCCAACTCATCACATCCAATTTGCCACGGCCAACTCAACACATCCAACTCGCCACATCCAACTTGTCATGGCCAACTCATCATGGCCAACCTGCCATGGCCAACTCATCATGGCCAACTCGCCACATCCAATTTGCCACGGCCAAGTCCCCATGGGACAGCTTGCCATGGCCAACTTGTATTGCGGGACAATTCGCTGTGGGACAAGAGTTACACTACTATGAAAGAAATGGCAGAATGGAAGCCCTAAGAAAGGATGCAAAAAGAGGGATAGAATGAAACGTGAATGGCAAAAATTGAAATATTTTGTCTCTATTTTCAAGAATTAATTGGAAATTGTTGAATTGTCCTGCGTCGAGTTGGCCGTGGCAAGTTGTCCCATTCCGATTCCCCAGATGCCCTGGGGGGGGGGCGCAAAACAGCTGCCCAGATGTGGCCGGAATAGGGAACTTATCCGTTTGGTGGAAGGGCCTGCCAGCCCCAGAGAGTTGAGCCCTGCCCCCCCCCTCCCACTTGCCCCTCTGTGCCAGGTGCTGAGCAACGCGGGCGCCTTGAAGGTGACCATCCAGCAGAGCAGCGAGAGCCGGGCCATCAGCACCACGCCGGCCATCAAGCCGGGCCCCTCCGGCCCCCCCCTGCAAGCCCCTCCCGGGGCCGCCCTGAAATTCTACTGCTACGTCTGCAGAAGCAACTGCTACAACCAACAGGTGCGGAGGGGAGGGGGGGGCAAAGGGCAGGGGAGGCAAGGCATTGCCCAAGGGGGGTGGGGTGGGTGGGTGGGTGGGCAGAAGGATAAGTGGGTTCTGCAAGCGCATCTGCCTGGGGAGAACCAGGATTCCACTTCCGTGTTTGGTTGAAGAAGAGAATGCGGAAATCCTTCTAGAAGGGGAAGAAAGCCGGTTTGTCCCTAAAAGAAAGAAAAACAGACAGCAAAATCTACGTGGCTCCTTGTCTGCATGTACAATGGCCCTCCCTCCTTCCCTTCCCTTCCCTCCCCTTCCCTCATCTCTCTCCATTCATTCGTTCGTTCCTCCCTCCCTCCCACTCTTGCCTTCCTTCTCTCCTTCCTTTCATCCCTCCCTCCCTTTCATCTCATCCTTCCTTCCTCCCACTCTTTTGCCTTCCTTCTTTCCTTCCTTTCATCCCTCCCTCCCTTTCATCTCATCCTCCCTCCCTCCCACTTTCTTTTGCCTTCCTTCTCCGTCCTTTCATCTCTCCCTCCCTCCCTCCCTTCCACTCTTTTTTGCCTTCCTTCTCCTTCCTTTCATCTCTCCCTCCCTCTTCCTCCCACCCACTCTCTTTTGCCTTCCTTCTTTCCTTCCTTTCGTCCCTCCCTCCCTCCCTTTCATCTCATCCTCTCTCCCTCCTTCCCTCTTCCTCCCTCCCACTTTCTTTTGCCTTCCTTCTCTCCGTCCTTTCATCCCTCCCTCCCTTTCTTTTGCCTTCCTTCCTCCCTCCCTCCCTTCTCTCATTTCTCTCCCTTCCTTCCTCCCTCCCCTCCCCTTTCTCATTCCCCTCTCCTTCCTCCCTTCCTTCCCTCCGTCCCTGCCCCCCTCTTTCCTTCCATTCAAAAGCGGGTATGACTCTCTTAACAACGGCCTTACATAAGAGTGGAAATCCTGGTCCCAATTATGTGGTCATAAGTCAAGGACTACCAGTATCACCAAGCTGGCCTTCTTCCCTTTAGCTCTCAGTAAAAAAACTGATTCAGTTTTCTTGCTTGTTTTGCTTCCAAGGAAGGGACTGGTTGGATGGGAGAGCTAACCAATTTCTCTCCTCTTCTCTTCTCTTCTCCCCCTTCCTTTCTTCTCCTCTCCTCTTTCCATCCTTCCTTCTCTTCTCTTCTTCTTTTCTCCTCTCCTTTCCTCTTTCTCTCCTCCCTTCCCTTCCCTTCCCCTCCTCTTCTCTCTCTCTTTTTCTTTCTTTCTCTTTCTTTCTTTCTCTCTTTTTCTTTCTTTCTTTCCTTCCTTTCTTCCTTTCCTTCCTTCCTTTCCTTCCTTCTTTCTTTCTTTCTTCCTTCCTTCCTTTCTTTCTCACACTTGTCTTGCTCCAGAATTTCCAGACTCACCTGTCAGGGGTTCAACACCAGCAGCGGCTTCAGGAAATCCAGGGGCGAAGCAACGTTTGCCTCGTCTCCACGCTGCCTTTGGGGAAGGAGCCGGCGGTGCCAGCCGAAAGAGATGGGTAGGCGTGCGGCGTGAAGCTTTGCAATTTAAGAACCTCAACAGACACACACATACCCACCCACCCACCCACCCACCCATACACACGCTTAACACAGCAGTGAAGGTGCGCTCCCCTGCCTTGCTCTGGAGCAAGAACCAGGAGTGGAAATCCTCCGGGTTGCAAACGAGAGAAATCAAGCAGGTGAAGCCATTGGCTCTCTCGGGCCAAAGGATGAGGTCATTCTCGGAGAGCTTGGGGCAGGGGTGATGGGGGGCTGAAAGGAGGTTGAGAAATCCTTCTGGGTTTCCTGCTTTCCTTGAGAGGTTCCCTTCCTTGCAGGGAGAGCCAGCAGCGCTGGTGTAATACCTGCCAGGTGAACTTCAAAGGTGACCTCATCAAGCATCGGAGGACTCAGGAACACAAGGTAAAGGGCACCTGCATTCAGCAGAGTCTTGGAAAATGGCAGAAAATTGTTCAGCTGGCCTAAATATCCTTCCTTCCCTCCCTATCTACCTACCTTTCCTTCCTTTCTTCCTTTCTCCTCCCTCCCACACGCCTTTTCCAATCCCTCCCTCCTTCCCTTCCTATTTCCCTTCCCTCCCTCCTTCCTCCCTCCCTCCCTCCAATTCCCAATCCCTCCCTCCTTCCCTTCTTACTTCCTTCCCTCCTCCCTCCCTCCCTCCAATTCCAATCCCTCCCTTTCCCTTACTTCCTTCCCTCCTTCGTTCTTTCCTCTCACTCACTCCAATTCCCAATCCCTCCCTCCTTCCTCACTCAAATTCCCAATCCCGCCCTCCTTCCCTTCTTACTTCCTTCCCTCCTCCCTCCCTCCCTCCAATTCCCAATCCCTCCCTCCTTCCCTTTACTTCCTTCCCTCCTTCCTTCCTCACTTATTCCAATATCCAATGCCTCCCTCCCTCCTTCCCTTACTTACTTCCCTCCTACCTTCCTCCCTCCCTCCCTCCCTCCAATTCCCAATCCCTCCCTCCTTCCCTCCTTCCTTCCTCACTCCCTCCCTCCAATTCCCAATCCCTCCCTCCTTCCCTTCTTACTTCCTTCCCTCCTTCCTTCCTCACTTATTCCAATTCCTCCCTCCCTCCCTCTTCCCAATTTCTTCCTTCCCCCTCTTGTTCCAGCTGGCCAAACGCTTCCTGCGTCCCTTCTGCACCGTCTGCAGCCGTTACTTCAAAACTCCCCGCAAGTTTGTGGAGCACATGAAATCCTTGGAACACAAGCAGAAGGCTAAAGAGGTCAGACAGGTTAAACAAAAAAAAGGGGGGGAGGGAGGCGGCAGTCCAGGATCTTTCTTCTTGCCCGTCTGTCTCTCCATCCCTCCCTCCCTCCTGACTCCCTCTTTCCCCCCCCCCGCACCTGGCCAGGTGAGGCTGGGCGAGAAAGACCTGGGCAGTCCCGAGGACTCCGAAGAGCTGATCACGGTGGACGCCGTGGGATGCTTTGAAGAGCAGGACGAGGATGAGGAAGAGGAAGACGAGGAAGCAGGGGAGGGGGCCCAGCTGGATCCGGCAGAGGCTGTGAATCAACAGGTAAGGAGGGGGCTTCCCAGCAGCTCCAGGAAGGAGAGCAGAGCCAAAGGGGCCGGCCAGGAAATTTAGAAATCAGCTTTATTCAATATTAATGCAATATCCGGGGTTTTCAGTTCAATTGTATAGAACGTGAAGGATGTGTGTTTGTGTTTTATTTTTTTAGTTATAATGTACACTGAAGGTGACATTTAATTTAGTTGTACGACGTGCAATGACAGTAAAGTAAAGAAGTAAAGTAAAAGTTATTAAAGTTTGTTGTAAAAATCAAAACCAGAAGCACACACAGATGACTAATTCAGCTGGATTCAATAACTTCTTTATAAACATAGTAACAGATGAATTTACAATACCATTAGCAGAGTTCTTCTTCCATGTAGCAACAGTTAAAAGTAAAACACAAGCAGCTTCTAGTTCAGAGTGCAGAATGGAAGAGTACAGAGTGGAGACTGGAGCCACACCCAGCCTTAAGCTTAAGTATTCAGTTTCGATTCTCTGCACAGACTCAGAAGTGGTTAGCTCCTATTGGCTGATTCAGTTGCTATGGCTATTCATTGGCTAACCTTGTTAACATGGCTCTCCCAGTTATGAATATTCTAACAAAAGTAAAGTAAAGAAGTAAAGTAAAGAAATAAAGTAAAAGTTAAGTAAAGTAAAGAAGTAAAATAAAGTAAAGAAGTAAAGTAAAAAAGTAAAGTAAAGTAAAGAACTAAACTAAACTAAACTGGCTGTAATAATTGAATTTTGCAAGCCACGATTGTGTTTTTCCTGCCTTCTTCCCTCCGAGACCCCCTTGGGTCTGGAGGGGGAAGGGGAGGGGAGTTTTCATTGTGCCTTTCCCACCCACCCCCATCTCCCTCTTTCCCACAACTTAGGGGATGTGTCTGCTTTTATTTTATTTTTTGCAATCCTTTCTCCGTGTTTCCTTTGGCGAAATATTTGCAGCTATTTCTCATCCCTCTAAGCTTGGAATTTTCTCCCAAAGCTGGGGAATCACACAAACACTCATCCACAGCCAGTCTTTCCCTGCAGCACGGATCCCCTAACCCTTAACCCCGCAGGGTTGGGACCCAAGCTAGGAACACGTTTCTATTCCTTATCCTCTTTTGCAAAAAACCAAAATTCTCTTCATTTTGTGAACTTCGAAGTCAAAGGTGGGAGTTTAAAAACCCTACTTATTCCCCTTCCAGGTTGGGCAGAGAGAAATGTCTGTGGAAGACCCAGGAGGAAACGCCGAGTATTGTCCGGACACGGTCTATGGTAAGAGAAGCGAGTTGGCACTCCGTGTTGTATCTGTGTGTGTGTGTGTGTGTGTGTGTGTGTGTGTGTGTGTGTGTGTGTGTGTGTGTGTGTGTGTTGTTTTCTTTCCTCTTTTGCTTCCTCTCTTGGTCAGACCACACCTAGAGTACTGCATCCAGTTTTGGTCACCACACTACAAAAAAGAAATTGAAACCCTAGAGAAAGTGCAGAAGAGAGCAACCAGGATGATAAAGGGTCTGGAAAATAAAACATACAAAGAGCGGTTGCAGGAACTGAGCTTGGCCAGTCTGGCGAAGAGAAGGACCAGGGGTGACATGATAGCAGTGTTTCAATACTTGAGGGGATGCCACAGAGAGGAGGGGGGTCAGGCTGTTCTCTATGGCACCAGAAAGCCAAACAAGGAATAATGGATGGAAGCTGACCAAGGAGAGATTCAACCTGGAAGTGAGGAGAAACTTTCTGACGGTGAGAGCGATCAACCAGTGGAACAGCTTGCCAGCGGAGGTTGTGAGAGCCCCAACACTTGCGACCTTCAAGGGGAGACTGGACTGCCATCTGTCTCAAAAGATGTAGGAACTCCTGCTTGAGCGGGGGTTGGACTAGGTGACCTACAAGGTCCCTTCCAACTCTAATAATAAATCTAAATCTTGGTTTATCCCCTGCAGAGGCTCAACAGGTAGACAAGCATCTCCTGGTTTGAAAAGCCCCTCCCCATATTCCTCCCCCACTCCCAGAAGTGGGACCACCAGACCGTCCCTCCAATCCTGCCCACCTTCCTTAATATCCTCCTCCTTCGGTAATCCTGGCTTACAGCCACAGCTTGAGCCCAGTGTTTTCCGTTGCTAAGTGAGGCATTTCTTCAGTGAGTTCTGCCCCGACGTACGACTGTTCTTGCCGCCGTTGTTAAGCGGATCATCGCGGCTGTTAAATGAGTCACCCGGTTGTTAAGTGAATCCGGCTTCCCCCTTGACTTTTGCTCATCAGAAGGTGGCAAAAGGGGATCCCGGGACGCTACGGCCGTCATAAATACGAGATGCTGGGAAGATCGTGTGAAAAACGGGCATAAGTCATTTTTTTCAGTGCTGTTGTCACTTTTGGTCACTAAGTGAAACTGCTGTAAGTCGAGGACTACCTGTAATAAGATTCTCGATACCTCTCTTGAGAGCTGCAAGGTGGCCTTGTGTTCCTCCCTGGGGTTTTTATGCTTTTTTGATCCGTGCCCTTCCCTTCCCCTCTTCTTTGCCAGGCCTGGATTTCCTGGTGCCCGTGGCAGGATTCCTGTGCCGGCTGTGCCACAAATTCTACTCCAGCGACTCAGCCACGCGGCTCACCCACTGCAAGTCCCGGATGCATTTTGAGAACCTGCAGGTTAGTTCTTTCCTTTCTCCCTCGCCTTCCATCTTTCTCCTTCCTTCCTTCCCTTCCTCCCTCTCCTTCCATCTTCCTTCCTTCTCTCTCCTTCCTTCCTTCCCTTTCTCCCTCTCCTGCCATCTTTCTCCTTCCTTCCCTTTCTCCCTCGCCTTCCATCTTCCTTCCTTCTCTCTCCTTCCTTCCTTCCCTTTCTCCCTCTCCTGCCATCTTTCTCCTTCCTTCCCTTTCTCCCTCGCCTTCCATCTTCCTTCCTTCTCTCTCCTTCCTTCCTTCCCTTTCTCCCTCTCCTTCCATCTTTCTCCTTCCTTCATTCTCTTTCCCCCTCTCCTTCCTTCTCCTTCCTTCCCTTTCTCCCTTGCCTTCCATCTTCCTTCTCTCTCCTTCCTTCCTTCCCTTTCTCCCTCTCCTTCCATCTTTCTCCTTCCTTCCTTCCCTTTCTCCCTCTTCTTCCATCTTTCTTTCTTCCTTTCCTTCCTTCCCTCCTTCCTTCCCTTTCTTACCCTTCTCCTTTCTCCCTCTCCTTCTATCTTTCTCCTTCCCTCCTTTCCTTTCTCCTCCTCCCATCTTTCTCCTTCCTTCCCTCCCTTTCTCCCTCTCCTTCCATTTTTCTTCTTCCTTCCCTTTCTCTCTCTTACCCTTCTCCTTCCTCCCTCCCTCCCTCTTCACTTTTTCAATCTCCTTCCTCCCATTCTTACCCTTCCCTTCCTTCCTCTTCTCCCCTCCCCCTCCTTCCTTCCTCCCTTCACTTTTTCCATCTCCTTCCTCCCTCTCCTCCTTTCCTTCCTTACTCCTCCCCTCCCTCTCCTTCCTTCCTCCCTTCACTTTTTCCGTCTCCTTCCTCCCTTTCATCTTCCCTTTCTCCCTCTCCTCCTTCCCTTCCTCCCTTCACTTTTTCCATCTCCTCTTCCCTTTCTTACCCTTCCTTCCTCTCTTTCTTCCCTTCCTTACTCTTCTCCCCCTCCCTCTCCTTCCTTCCTCCCTCCCTCCCCTTTTTCCATCTCCTTTCTCCCTTTCTTACCCTTCCTTCCCTTTCTCCCTCTCCTTCTTCCCTTCCTTCCTCTTCTCCCTCTCCCTCTCCCTCCTTCCTTCCTCCCTTCACTTTTTCTCCTTCCTCCCTTTCTTACCCTTCCTTCCCTTCCTCCCTCTCCTTCTTCCCTTCCTTCCTCTTCTCCCCTCCCTCCCTTCCTCCCTCCCATTTGGTGTTTCCCATCACCAACTCCGCTAATTCTTTAATCCACTCGCCCACCTCCTCCTGGGGTGGGAGATTCCAGTGGCTCTCCACCCCCTTCTAGGCCAGCTAAAGCTCTTCAAGAGCTTTAGGCCCTGGAAATCTGGACCCTGTTTCGGGTTGAGTTTGCAGGAAAGTCCTCGACATACGACCGTAATTGACCCCTGAATTTCAGCCACCATCTTGTGACCAATTTTACAACCCTGGCTGTTGGCAGTCATTAAGGAAATCCATTGCTCGCTATGGGCCTTTTATTATTATTTTTTGCAGGATACTGGACGTCATTGCTGGTTTCCAGAAAAAATAATAATCATAAATTGTGTTCACATGACCGCAGATCGCTGCAAACGGACCACGGGATAAACATACACATTGAATAAATAAATAAGCCCGGAAATGTAATAAATACAAATAAATGCACAAAATGCGGTTATATGCTCCTGCGTAAGTTCTCAGGTCAGAACTTCAAATTGGGGTCATAACTCCCGTTTTTGGGGGATGTAACTTCACATGGTCACTAAGCAAGCAGTCGTATGTCAAGGACTCCCTATATTTGATTTTGCTTTATTTTACCTTTAAAAAAAAACTCCCTCAAAAAAGCAATTTCTTTGTGCCTGAACAGGCTCATTGCAGGGCCTTCCTTATTCAGCCACTGGACTTTCTCCCTTAAGGTATTTTATCTCCATGAGGACTAGCGTGCTGCGTAAAATCGCAGTGGGCTAAATTGGGTTCACAACCATGTTTGAACCACTTTTTAAAAGAGATTCAGTGGTGGGTTCTTTTTTTCTGCCTGCAGCGGTACAGGGCCTCCCGGCTCCAGGCCACAGCCGGACATACGGAGACCCCCTCGCAGCTGACTGACCCCCAACCTCCCTCCCCGACCAAAACACACGATCTGGAAGAGGCCATTCCCGGACACCAGAGAATCCCACCCCCTTGCGAGTCCCCCGAGGTAATCCAGACGTGCTCAGGATACTTTGAAACGGAGGATATCTGCGGAGTCCTGGTCATTGACGAGAGAAGCGAGCCCTCCTCCCCGGGGAGCAACAGCTCCGCGGGGCAAGACGCCAAGGTGTCAGGGGAGGGGGCCAGACTGCGCCCCCCGGGAGAACAACCCCGCCTGGAAATTCAGCAAAAACTGGCTGTAGATTCTGCATCAACGGAGCCAGGGGAAGCCGAACCGAGCGAAGGTCCGGCAAGCCAGGATGGGGCGCCTTCCACGCCGGCCGAAGGGAAGACGGTCTCTATCCCCAGGCGGTCCAGCCGGCGCAGGGCGAGATGAGAATGGAGGCAAAACTACTTTTTCCCTCTTGTAGTTTTTCCCCCCGGAGAGTTTCTTCCCTCCCTTCGCTTTCCACTTTTAGCAAAAGAGAAATGTTCTAGTTTTCCTAGTTGGTTGTTTTAAAAATAAAATTAAAAAAAGAAAACACCCCAGCAGTTTTTTTCTATCTTCAATGCAGGGCTTAATTTTTTGAAAGAAAGAAAGAGAGAAACAGAAAGAAAGAAAAAGGAAGGAAGGAAGGAAGGAAGGAAGGAAGGAAGGAAGGAAGGAAAAGAAAAAAGGAAGGGAAAGGAAGGAAGGAATGGAAAGAAAAAGGAAAGAAAGAAAGAAAGACAAAATGAAAAAGAAAGGAAGGAAGAACTTTGAAACAGGAAAAACAATCTGAGACATTTTGTATACTGTTTCGTTGTTTAATCAGTGACCAAGTTCGGGCCATGATCTAACTATGTTAATTGCAAGAAAATGTTTTCCAGGGTTTGTGCAACAGGCTCAACTGGGAGCGGTAAACCATGAAACTTAACCTGTTTTGCCCCTGAATGTTGGTCTTTTCAATCAGACCCATTCTGGTTTAAACTAAGCTAGACATTCACAGTAATGCTAGAATTCTATCCAATTATCCAAATAAAGAGAGGTGTGTGGCTGGCAATTACAGGAATCGGAACCCGGAATTTCTGTGGCTAAGCAAGACAGTTGTTGAAAATATTTTGCCCCATTTTTACAATCTTTCTTGCGATGGTTATTAAGTGACTCACTGCAGTTGTTAAGTCAGTAACCTGGTTCTAAAGTGGCTTTCCCCCATTGCTTTGTCAAAAGTTTGCAAAAAATGATCACATCACCGTCGGGACATTGCGACCGTCATAAATAAGAACCAGTTGCCAAGCATCTGAATTTTAATCTCCTAACCACGGGGATATTGCAACGGTCGTAAGGCTGAAAAACTGTCATAAGTCAGGGTTTTTTTTTCCAGCGCCATCGTAACTTAAACTGGTCACTAAATGAAATTTAAATCCAATGTAAAACACTCACTACCTCTCCCTATGACAATTCTCACAACCACACCCATTTAAAAAAAAACCTTGCTTAGAAACACGAACAAGATTTATAGTAGAGGGAATCTCCCAACTCAACCACGAGATTCTGTGATTATTTTTTTAAAGCCGGATTTAAGAGCATCTGCCAGCGGTGTGACCTGCTAACCTCATCAGCCAGAAAGCTGCAACCTTTTAAAAGTCTCAAAAGTTGATTTTTCGACCCTTAAGAATCCGGCTGGGCTTTCTCAGGTTTCCCATCCTGGCTGAGGAGCTGCTGGTGCTGGAACTCCAGACGGGTTTGCCGGTTCGATTCCAGCAACTCCTTCAGTTGGGTGTTCAGGTGATCATTTTTCTCCTCCAAATGATCCAGGCAAGAGTTGATCTGGTCCAGCATGAGGTTGATGGCAGCGTATTCTGTTCGGGAGGGAAGGGAAAAGCCAAAATGTCTTTCAAAGAGACCCTGGAGGGAACACATCCTCCTTCCCTGGACGTTAACAACAGTATTTAAAGTCATAAAGGAGAATATTTGCAGCTCAGGGTTGACATGAGGGGTCCTTGGTGCTCTCTGAGCTTGGTTGTTTTCTTGCAGACGTTTCATGACCCAACTAGGGAACATCATCAGTGCTAAAAGGGGATGGGGTTTGGGTGGACAGGGAGGGGGAGGAAGAGGAGGAGGAGAAGGAGGACTGTGGGGTCCTTGGTGCTCTCTGAGCTTGGTTGTTTTCTTGCAGACGTTTCATGACCCAACTAGGTAACATCTTCAGTGCTAGAAGGGAGGGGGGTTTGGGGGGAGGGGGAGGAAGGAAAAGGAGGAGGAGGAGGATTGTGGGGATCCTTGGTGCTCTCTGAGCTTGGTTGTTTTCTTGCAGACGTTTCATGACCCAAACTAGGGAACATCATCGGTGCTAGTTTATTAATTATTTTAATTATTTATTAAATTTATTGGCCGCCCATCTCCTTACAAACGATTCTGGGTGTGCTTACAACAGAATAAACATTTTTTTAAAAAAAAAACCCATTAAAAATCATGGGATATAATATAACCAAGCGTAATAATTGCAATAACTAAATCAGTAAATTTATTTTAGCCTTGCCTCCCGGGGTTGTACCCAAAGTTTTCAAAAACAGACAACTGGACAACCATTTGACCGGGATGGTATAAAGTTCCCGGTTTGAACAGCGGTTGGACTTGATGACCTCCGAGGTCCCTTTCTAACCCTATGATTCTATTTTAAAATCTCTCTTAGCTTGCAGTCCCAGCTGCTGTGGCCTAGAGGTGGAGCTCTTGCCTCACAACCAGGAGGCTGTGAGTTCAATCCTAGGTAGAGGCAGATGTAGGGTATCCTGCTTGGGCAGGGGGTTGGACTAGATGACCTGCAAGGTCCCTTCCAGCTCTGTTAATCTATTAAATATATTGCTGTCTTTTGAGATGATTGCCTCTTGGCAGACTGGCTTAAAAAAAAACACCATCGATTAACTGATGTATTAAAATCCTATTTATACGGCGGCTGCCCATCTGGCACAAAAGGATGGATCTACAAAGGATCACACGGTGTAGAGAGATGCTTTCTGGGCCGGTCACCTGGATCTGCTGGCTTTCTCCTTGCAGGGATCCCCATAAGATTCCCCTCTCTCAAGGCTCCAAGGCACGTTGCAAAAGCAGCCCCCTCCCGGCTTTTTTTTTTAACAGATTATAACAGAGTTGGAAGGGACCTTGCAGGTCATCTAGTCCAACCCCCTGCCCAAGCAGGAGACCCTATATCTGCCTCTACCTAGCTTGATCCCCAGCGACCCTGGGGGGGGGAGAGAGAAAGCAAAGGAAGATCCCACCCCCACCCCCTCCCAGAGAGGGATCCACTGGTGGGATCTCCCCTTGCAAAGGGATCTCAAGGTTACCTGCCTCCCCGAAGCCTTCCTCCTCCTCCTCCTCTTCCTCGCCGCCCCGCCCCAGATGGAGCTGCGGCTCCCCGTTCGGACCCGACATTCCGGCTGGGGAAAGCGCCAGCTAAAGCCACGCCCACCACTTCCCGGATGGAACGCGGAGACAATGTTGCAAAGGGCCAGGCCACGCCCCCCTCTTCCTGGATCCAGACCCGGCTAAGCCCCGCCCCCCTCGGTTATTTTTTTTATTTAATTTTTTTATTTAAATTTATTTAAAAAATAAATTTATTATAATCGTTGACTATTAAATCCAAGACATATTAATTTAGCATTTAAAGGCAGCAATGCCTTAATTGCATTCATAGTAATTGATGATGCAGAAGATAATAAGTTAAATTAAATAATAAATAAATAAATAAATAAATAAATAAATAAAATAAAATAAAATAAAATAAAATAAAATAAAATAAAATAAAATAAAATAAAAGCAAACCTCACTGGAAAATTTTTTAAGGGGCGTGCATAAGCGCACAATCGTGCCTACCGTTCCTGTCCTAATGTACCCATATATTCATACCTCTTTTACTCTTATTCATGCTTGTAATATTACATATATATTCAATCATGTTTTACTGTTTGTACTTTGCTTATAATCATATATGCTTGACAAATAAACAAATACAAATACAAATAAGTGCACCAGCGTGCCTACCGTCCCTGTCCTAATGTTCCCTCTTATCAGTATCCATCTTATAAACAATGTTATATCTATATTACCAACACGTACTTGACAACAATAAATAAATAAATAAAATAAAATAAAATAAAATAATCAATAGAATTTAATTGGGGGGGGGGTGGAAGGGGGGGTTAATTGAGGGAGGAAGCACCCAACAAACAAAAGATTTATCCACCCTCCCCCTTTTAAATGAATGAAGGAGCATCCATGACCCCTTTTTAAAGGGGCGGTCAAATTAGACTAGCAATTGACCTCCGAAGGTCAGTGCCTGCGCCTTTAAGAAACCCCGCCCCTTCGTTTGCTTTAAAGTTTATGGTTCCTAGGCAGGCCGCCGGCCTGGAAAGATGCGGGCGGGCGAGGCGATTTCCATCTACGCTGCAGAGGGAAGAATAAAAGCAAAATGTTTTTATTTTTTTAAAAATCATTTTATTTTTCGAGAAGGGGGAAAATCAATGGGGAAGGAGAGGGGGGCTTCTCCCTTCGAGGCCTCCTCCTCGCGAACCCGCTCGCTCGGCAAGCCTCGATCCCAAGCGGCCCGCGTTCACACGAGACCGAGGCTTAGCACACCCGTGCAAGACGGGGAAGCGTCGCTTTAGCGAAGGGAGGGGGCTATTGCAGAGCACGCTTTGCATTAATCAAAAAAAAAAAACAGGCGCAAGGGATCGACCCTCCGGCGCAAGAGAGCCGCTGAACGTGAGAATGCAAACGCGTGTCAGCTTGCAATCCCCGGGAAATCCTCTTTCCCGGATGCACCTTGCGGGGAAAGTGATTTCTACACCGCTCCGGAGTTTGCACTAATTGCAAAGCTGCCCTCTTCCCCCCCCCCCCCCCCGGGCTGGGTTTCCCCTGACGCCCGCCCGCCTCCTCCTTTTGCAAAGGCGAAGATGGCGTTGGCGCGGGTTGCATGCAACGGCTGGCCCGGCCTGGGGAGGAGCGCGTGGCGGCTGCCCCGGGCCGGCTTCTCCTCCTTCTCCGGCAGGCCTGGGCGAGGCTGGAGCTGGCCTCCCTCCAGGGTCTGGCTGGGGGCCGCCTTCGCGCTGGGGGCCGCGGTGGGCACCGGCCGGACTCTGCACCGCCGCTTCGGAGCCCAGGAACAGCTGGCCCAACAGCACCGGGACGGGGTAAAAGCGAGGAAGAGGAGGGGGGGCAAGCCAGATGTGCAAACCTCTGCTTTGCAACGGGGGGATGTGCGGGATCGTTGCAATTCTTGCAAATGCAACCATTGCAATACCCATCTGGGTGGGGGATTGCAACTCCCATGGGGCGCAGCGGGTTGGGGTACTTGGGGAGAGGGAGGATTGGGAGGGGGGGCTTAACCTTGCAACCTGGTGTCTCTGACTATCCCCGGATCCTCAGGACCACCCCCCAAAAAAGCAGCCGCCCCAGAGGTGCCTTTTTAATTTTCCATTTAATTTTAATTTTTGCTGAGCTTTGCCACGGGGTTGAATCGCAAGCCGGCCCCTTTAAGCCGCCTGGACTTCAACTCCCAGAATTCCCAGGCAGGCAGGCAGGCGGAGGAATTCTGGGAGTTGAAGTCCACAGAGCTTAAAAAGCTGGTCAGGGCGAGAAACTCTTTAATGCCATCTGAGCAGAGCCTTGCAGCATTTTGCAAAAAGGAGAGAATTTGTAAAAAGGGGTTTTTAGGTTGGAATAGGGAAGGAGCAAGTGTGTGTGTGTGTGTGTTTTCCCCGGGTTGTGTTTTTTTATTCGGGAAGGAATTGCCAGCAATTAGCCCGAAGCTGGATATAGCTTTTTTTTTAATTCAAAAAGTTTTATTAGTACAAAGTACAAATATTTTTCTCTTTTCTCCCCCCCCCCACCCTTCCCCACCCCCTTACCCTGCCCCCTCACCCCCCCACTTCCCAGAAAAAGCACAGGGTATAGTATTCAATAAACATAAAATTAAAATATACTAGCAGATTATTATTTTCAAAATTTCTCTAATTCTTTAACTCGTTACTCAAAACCTTTTAAACATAATCTAAAAATTAAACATATATCATTATTAGACTATTTGTATCTTCTTAAACTGATACTTTTTTTGAATATAATCAGTCCATCTACTCCATTCCAATCTCTCTCTCTCATTTGAATGGTCTTTGAGATATGATGAGATTTTTTGCCATTTCAGCCAGATGTACAACTTTTAATGTCCATTCCTCGATAGTAGGTATATCTTCCTTCTTCCAATACTGTGCCACCAGCAACCTGGCAGCTGTTATTAGATTCAAAACCAATTTAGTCTCTATTACAGTACAATCCGTAATTATTCCCAACAAAAAAAAACTGTGGTGTAAACTTATTTATTTATTTATTTGTGAGATTTATATACCGCCTCACAGTGCAAGCACTCTCTAATAAGCGGTTTACACCAATAAGCAATGTATATTTACATTGCCCCCAACAATCTGGGTCCTCATTTTACCTACCTCGGAAGGATGGAAGGCTGAGTCAACCTTGAGCCGGTGAGATTTGAACCGCTGACCTGCGGATCACAGTCAGCTAAAGTGGCCTGCAGTACTGCCTCTAACCACTGCGCCACCTCGGCTCTTTTTCTTTTAAGAAAAACTTAATCTTTTTCTTTGATGTTTTAAATAATCCACCATATTTTTATCCAAAAAGCCTTAATTTTTTTGCAAGTCCACCGTATATGAAAGCTGGATATATCTTGAATTCCTTTCTAGATCCTGCCGGACAGCCATCTCCATTTGACGCTCTACCAGTATAAAACCTGTCCCTTCTGCAGCAAAGTCAGAGCTTTCCTGGATTATCACCGGCTGCCGTATGACATTGTGGAGGTGAACCCGGTCATGCGGAAAGAAATCAAATTTTCTTCCTACAGAAAAGTCCCCATTCTCCTCATCGATACCGAGAGTGTTCTGGTGAGTTTCCCAGTTGGCCAATCCCTCTTTAAGGGACCGCTTTGTCTATATTGTATTTATTTATTTATTATTTATTATTAGGTTCTTCTATGCCGCCCTACTCCCTAAGGCAGTGATGGCGAACCTTTTTTCCCTCGGGTGCCGAAAGCGTGTGCGCATGCGCTGTCATGCACGTGCGAGTGCCCATACCCATAATTCAATGCTTGGGGAGGGCGAAAACGGCCTCCCCCGCCCCCACAGAGGCCCTCTGGAGGCCGGAAACGGCCCATTTCCCAACTTCCGGTAGGCCCGTTTTTCATCCCCCCCAGGCTTCAGGGGCTTCCCTGGAGCCTGGGGAAGGCGAAAACGCCCCCCTGGCCCCCCAGAGGCCCTCCGGAAACCTAAAATGCCCTCCAAGAGCCTCCGCGCGAGCCGAAAATCAGCTGGCCGGTGCACACATGCGCACTGGAGCTGAGCTAGGGCAACAGCTCGCGTGCCGGCAGATATGGCTCCGCGTGCCACCTATGGCACGCGTGCCATAGGTTCGCCATCACTGCCCTAAGGATTCAGGGCAGCGTACAACATTTTAAAAGAACACTAAACAATAAACATTCATTTAAAAACAATTTTAAAACATTAAAAAAGTTAAAAAACGTAAAAATTTATTTACTTCTCCCTGGTTTGGTTTGGTTTCCAATTTTGCAGAGTTTGAATAAATATGATTTATCAATTTCAGTTTTCTTCTCTCCCCCCCCCCCCACCCCACAGAGGCAAATGTATTGTGGGGTTTTTTTGGCACAAAGGGCTGCCCTGGTCCTTAACCAGATTACCGTATTTTTCGGACTATAAGACGCACCTAGCTTTTGAGGAGGAAAACGAGGGAGAAAAAAAAATCTGCCTCTGCCTCCCAGCAATTTGCCTCCTTGCAGCAAAGAAAAAACAGTGATCTCCACCGCCTGGAATGGGCTGAAAATGGCATGCGCAGAGGCCGAGAACTGGGCACGTGGAGGCCGAGAACGGGGCGCGCAGAGGCCGAGAACGGGGCGTGTGGAGGCCAAGAAGTCTAGAACAGCTGATCGGTGGTATTCCGGGAGGCAGATCCAACCACCAATCAGCTGCTGGTGCTAAATCGGGCTGTGCTGAAGCTGATCAGGCTGTTTGCTGCAAGGAGGCAAATTGCTGGGAGGCAGAGACCGAAGGGTGGGGGCTGGAGGGTGGGCGGGGCTTCGGCAACATTTGCTGTATAAGACGCACAGACATTTCCACCCACTTTGGGGGGGGGATGTATCTTATAGTCCGAAGAATACGGTTTTTGAACAGAATAACAGAGTTGGAAGGGACTTTAGAGGTCTTCTAGTCCAACCCCCCCTGTTCAACTCTCCAGTCTCTTCTTAAAAGCCTCCAATGATGGAGTACCCACAACTTCTGAAGGCAAGACATTCTACGGGAAGGCCTTGACTTACGACCGAAACCGCACCCAAAATTTCTGCTGCTAAGTGAGACATTTGTTAAGTGAATTTTGCTCCCCTTTTTACCACCTTTCTTGACACGGTTGTTAAGTGAATCGCTTGCTGTTGTTACATTAATAATATCATTGTGAAGTGAATCTGGCTGCCCCGTTGACTTCGCTTGTCAGAAGGTCGCAAAAGGGGAACACGATACTGCGTCCGTCATAAATATGAGTCAGTTGCCAGGCGGCTGGATTTTGATCACGCAACCATAAGGACGATGCAAGTTTGAAAAACGGTCACAAATCACTTTTTTCAATCCTGTTGTAATTTTGAATGGTCACTAAATGAGCTGTTGTACGTGGAGGACTGGCCGTATTGATTCACTGTTCTCACTGTTAGGAAATTTCTCCAGGTCGTCTGAATGATTTCAGGTTGGCAGCTCTTTTTCTGGTTTTTTTCTCCCACCCACCCCTGTTAAGGTGAGAATAAATCTCATAAAGGCGATTTGGATCTTTTACTTGGAATTCAGACAGTTAGAAATAAAGCAGAGATTAAAAGTCTAATAGAAAATATTTATTTCGGTACAAAAACAATAAATCCTGAATAATTACATTTTTGCTAAGAAAACGAGACCATTCAGGTCAAGAGCCAAGTCAAAAGTGATTAATGGTGGATCAGGAATGTGGACATGCGTGCAAGATCATATCACATGTTCTGCTTGTATTGGAATGTACCATAATATTAGGATAGGGGTGCATCACCCTGCATAGACATACAACTGACAATATTCACTATGTAACACACACACACCCATTTCATTAGGCTACGTTTAAATAAATGAAACCACGACGGTGTAGAATAGATCAAAAAACAAAGCTAAGCGTGAGAAAAGTTTTGCATTCTGGTTTACGGATGCTTTAACCATTAATTCTCTCTTTTTTTTCCCTAGCAACTGAATGATTCTTCCGTGATCATCAGCGCCATTAAAAGCCACCTTATATCCAGGTAAAACATCATCTTTCTGCCTTTTTTTTTTTAGGGCAGAGGTCTTCAAACTTGGCAACTTTAAGACTTGCGGACTTCAACTCCCAGAATTCTCCAGCCAGCATAGCTGGAGAATTCTGGGAGTTGAAATCCACAAGTCTTAAAGTTGCCAAGTTTGGGGACCCCTGTTTTAGGGGGAGAAAGAAAATTATTCCATTCTTCGCCTCTTATTCTCTTTCCTGCCAAATGAGTTGAGGTCTATAGTTTGACGTTGAGAGGTTTTAAGGAGTCGGCAACTCCTTAGACCTGTTTCCTGGCCTCGCAGTTGGTATTCCAGAAAAAGACAAGTTTGTAGGAAGTGGTGAAAGAAAGGTGAAACTAGGAAACTGGTTACTTTTTGGCCCATCAATCCTTTTTTCTCTCCAGCTGGTTGCATGTCTGGGTTGATGGGGTTCAGCGCCGTTTTTAATGCTATTTTAATGTCGGTTCATTTTAATCTTTTGACTGCTTTTCACTTGTTTCTATGTTAAATTTATATTTTACCGACAAAGAAATAAAGGGAGACTAGTATAGATCTATTTCAAGCTATTTAGCTCTTGTCAGAGATTGGTCTCACTTGAAAAAAAAAACTTGTTTCTATAATTTGTAAATTGCCCAGAGTTATCTTGTATGGGAGATGGATGGCAGAGAAATGTAATAAATTAAAATAAAATAAACTCATGTCTCTGGACAATTTTGTTCCTTTATTTTATTTTATTTTATATTATTTTATTTTATTTTATTTTTTATTTTTTATTTTACTTTATCATTTTATTATAAAATTTTATTTTTTTAACTTTATTTTATATTTTATTTTAATAAAATATTATTTTATTAAAATAATATTATTTTAATTATATTGTCTTAAATCAGGGCCATATCTAATATTTTCTTTTAAATGTATACATATTTTAATGTTTATATTGTATTTTTACTTGGTTGTTCACCACCCTGAGTCCCCGGAGAAGGGCGGTATATAAATTTAACTATAAACAAACAAACAAATAAATAAATATTTAATTTAATAATTTAATTCAATTAATTTAATTATTTAATTTATTTAATTTTGTATTTTTAAAATTTATTTAATTTAATTAATTTAATTTTTAATTTAATTAATTTAATTTTTAATTTAATTAATTTAATTTTTAATTTAATTAAATATTTTCACTGAGAGCTTTTGCACCGGGGACAAATTCCTTATGTGTCTAATCATCCTTGGCCAAATAAAGCATTCTAATTCTAATTCTTATGAAATTAATTCCCCACCTATGTTGTATCCAGAGTTGATCCTAGAATGGTGCGGTGGCCTAGAGATGGAGCTCTCACCTCACAATTGGGAGGCTGTGAGTTCGATCCTAGGTAGAGGCTGATATTTCTCTCTCTGGGCACAATGAGAATATATCAGGCTGAATAAAACTCCGCATTGGCGACAGGAAGGGCATCCAGCCAGTAAACACTCAGCTCCATTCAGTTGCCCAGACTCCACCCCGCAAGGGATTATGGGGTCCTTAAAAGAGGGTGATCCATGTCGTATCCAGCGATTCTGGGCGGCTTACAACATAACTGTTATTATGAAAGAAGGATCAGAGCCTGCTTTGACCGGGACGTAATTCTCTTTTTTAGGAAGAGCTTGGAAGAAATTGCCTCGTACTACCCTTCCATAAAAGCCACAAATAGCGAAGGGAAGGAGGTGACCGAGTTTGGGAACAAATATTGGTTGATGCTGGACAACAAGGAGGCGCTCTGCGTTTATCCTGTCGAGGAAGCAAGGAAGTAAGTGGGTCTCGTTCGGAGAGTTGGGGGGGGGCAAAGTTTGCAAAAATGGAACTTATGGGGGAGAGGGAGGGTGCAAAAATCTGGAGGAACCCTAAACCAGGGGTGAAATGCTACCGGTTTGGTCCAGTTCGGGCGTACCGGTAGCGGTGGCTGCCGGTGGTTCGGAGAACCGATAGCGGTTGCAGCGCGAGGCTCCGCCCACCCGCCCAGATGTTACCATATTTTTTTTAACTCTGCGCATGCGCAAAGCTTTCTACGCATGCACAGAGGGTGAATAAACACGTAAGATGGTGGCGCGTGCAAAACGCAAAGCGTGCGCTTCCAAACCGGTAGAGAAGGTAAGTAGATTTTACCGCTGCCTTAAACTACCATGGTTTTAGATGCATTCTGCTGCCCAAGTTGCTATTGAAAGAAGTCCTATCTTTCTCTCTCTCTTTTTTTTTTGGCTGATGGGAGTATTGCTGAGTAAGGAAGGCTCCGCATTTTTTTAATCCTAAATGTGTCCTGAATTAATCTCGTCCCGGGAAAGGCTGCTGTCAGGGTTCCAAATAGCATCCAAACTTAAATCAGAGTCGGAGGCAGAGTAATCCTCAAAGTTCCAATTTATTAACAGGGCCATGTTGGCACATCTGTGAGAAACCCGAATCTGAAGCTACGAGGGTTTCTCCACCCAGTTTAAAGTTCATTCCCTTGCTCCCACACCCACAAGTTCATCACGTTGACCAGTCGTCTTTTGCCAACGTGTCCGTTACTCCCATTAGCTTCCGGGCAGGTGCCGGACAAAGGACGATCTTGAGAATCTAGAAGGAATTTGTTATGGCTACATCTCTACATCCCTCATGCAACCACCCCTCCCAAGTTCCCACAGCAAGAATACATTCTAAAGCATCAAGTGTGGCAGGCCAAAGTCTCGAAACCAAGATGGCTTCGGCCTGACAGATGCGCCATAAGCTTTGCCTGATTTTCTGAATGCGGAAAATGAAAAACGAGGGTTAATCAATGACCCCCGTTAGAGTGGCAGCGAAATTGACTGGCAGTGCTGAAAAAAAATACTACACCTGGGTGCATTTTTGTACTGATACTCCTCGACTTAAGACCATTTGAACGTAACAACATGACTTACGACCCGTTGCGGCCTTCCTGTGGTCACGTGATCAAAATTCAGCCGCTTGGCAGCCGACTCACGTTTACGGCAGTTGCCGTGTCCCACTGGGATGATGCAATCCCATGTTGCGATCTTTCTGATGAGCAAAGTCAACGGGGAAGCCCGATTCACTTAACAACCGGGTGACTAATTTAACGACGGCCGTGATTCACTTAACGGTGGCCAGAAAAACGGGACAAAACTCACTTAACAGCTGTCTCGCTTAGCCACGGGAATGTTGGGCTCTATTGTGGTCGTACGTCGAAGAATGCCTGTAAATTCGGAGAGAGGGGTGGGGAGAGGGGCTCCGATTTTGGTAGGCGGGGTTTTGGAAAAGGCTGGGTGGGAGCTGTCTCTCCCTCTTCCTGCTTGCGCCCCCGCCCATCCAGGGTGTCTCTCTCACTTCCTGCTTTTTTTCCCAGGGAGGAAATGAAATGGCGGAAGTGGGTGGACGATCGGCTGGTCCATTTGATCTCTCCCAATGTTTACCGCACGCCAGGTGAAGCCCTTGCCTCCTTCGACTACATCGTGCGGGAAGGGAAGTTTGGCCTGGTGGAAGGGTTTTTTGCCAAATACGTGGGGGCGGCTGCCATGTTCTTCGTAAGCAAGAGGTTGAAGAAAAGGTGGGTGCTTCCTGATGCTTCTGCATGCCCAGGTCGGACTCTGGGAGGGTCTTCTGTACACTAACCCTGCAGATCAGTAGTGTCCAACTTGACCGCTTGAAGACCTGTGGGCTTCCAACTCCCAGAATTCCCCAGCCAGCCATGCGTCAATTTTGAGAGTTGAAATCCATGGGCCTTAAAAGTGGCCAAGGTTGGACACCCCAATATAGCCCCCTTCCCAAAATGTTTCCTTCCTTCCATGCTGCCTGGAGAATTCTGGGAGTTGAAGTCCACAGGTCTTAAAAGTAGCCAAAGTTAGACACCCCAATATAGCCCCTAACCCAGTCCTTCCCAAAATCCTTCCCAGTCCTTCCATGCTGCCTGGGGGATTCTGGGAGTTGGAGTCCACAGGCCTTAAGGTGGCCAAGATTAGACATCCCGATATAGCCCCTAACCCAGTCCTTCCCAAAATGTTTCCTTCCTTCCATGTTGCCTGGGGGATTCTGGGAGTTGAAGTCCACAGGAGGACTTAAAAGTTGGGCACTTCTACTGTAGCTAGAAGAACGGATCTCTCACCCAGATCTTTGCTTTCCATCCAGGCACCATATGCGGGACGATGTCCGGCAAGACTTGTATGAGGCGGTCAACGATTGGCTGAAGGCTGTCGGCAAGCACCGGAAGTTCATGGGAGGAGACAATCCTAACCTTGCCGATTTGGTAAAACGATGAGGCCATGGCTGATTAAAACTGAGGGTGTCTCGGGGGGGGGGGGGGTTGGCACCCACAAAGAGCGATCCTGGTTCCTCCGTTCGGAGCGTGCCCTTTGCTTTGCCCAGTTGTTAATGAAATGCGGCCTCTCCGTTCCCCGCTTTACCTGTTGAACTTCAGCTTTTTGAGACGGCTGAAGGCTGCGCTGGCGGAAATTTGCCAGGGAGGGCCAAATTCTAGAGCTCTGATAATGCCCAAGAGACCTCTTTACTGCTTTCTGAAATTGTTGTTCGTCTGGCCCCTGCAAAAAGCAAGCAGCTTTATGGGATGGGATGTATCCTGGCAAGGAAGGTTAACAGAGTTGGAAGGGACCCTAGAGGTCTTCTAGTCCAACCCCCTGCTCAAGCAGGAGACCCTGTACCATTTCAGACAGGTGGCTGTCCAGTATCTTCTTTAAAACCTCCAGTTATGGCGCACCCACAACGTCTGAAGGAAAGCCATTCTACTGGTTCTATCAAGCAACCAGAATTAGACCTGAAGGGGAACTTGGAGGTCTTCTAGTCCAACCCCCTGCTCAAGCAGGAGACCCTGTACCATTCCAGACAAATGGTTGTCCAGTCTCCTCTTAAAAGCCTCCAGTGATGGAGCACCCACAAATTCTGGAGGGAAACCGTCCCACTAATTAATTAATTGTTCTTGACAGAACAATTAATCAGCAGAACAACTTCTGGAGGCTTCTTCTGGACTGGACTTCTTGACTTGGCCTCTTTCTATCAATCTAACTGGAAAAACACCTATAACTAGAACTGAGCAGTGATACAGATACAAATTAACAGAGTTGGAAGGGACCTTGTAGGTCATCTAGTCCAACCCCCCCTGCCCCAGCAGGAGACCCTACACCATTTCTGACAGAGGGCAGTCCAGTCTCTTCTTGAAAGCTTCCAGTGATGAAGCTCCCACAACTTCTGAAGGAAACTTCTGTTCTATCGGTTGATTATGTGATTGATGTGAATTATGGCGGCATTCCTTGCCTAGAAGATCTTGAGGTGCGAAATGTAGAGTAGATGGAAGTCTATTTTGGCCTCAGGAACTCCTCTTTTATTCTAAAAATTCTAAAAGCCCAGAAGTTATGTCTCTTCTTCCTTTTGCTCCTTCTCCGTCCTAGGAGAGCCACACATATCTTGGTCCAAGGAGACAACAGCTCTTCTTACATATCTCACTTCGCCCAAATCATGTCTTTCAGAACCTCCAACACTGGGACAGCTTCCTATAGCATGAAAAATGAAGTGTGGTTTTTTTTGTGATCGGCCATCCTCCCTTCTCGTTGGCCCTAATCCTGCCTGTAAATTAAGAGGTTTCTCCTTAATTCCAGGTTGCTTCTCTCCTTGATTAGTTTCCATCCATAGTTTCTTGTCTTGCCTTCTGGTGCTTCGGAAAATAAATTGACCCCCTCTTCTTTGGGGCAGCCCCTCCAATATTGGAAGACTGCTATCATGTGGTTCCTAGTCCTTCTTTTCATTTCAAAGTCCTTCTATAATAATAATAGTAATAGTAGTAGTAGTAGTAGTAGTAGTAGTAGTAGTAGTAGTAGTAGTAGTAATAATAATAATAATAATAATAATAATAATAATAATAATAATAATAATAATAATAATAATAATAATAATAATAATAATAATAATAAATAATTTTAAAAAACCAGCAGTGGTAATTCCAGTGGTGATTGGAACACTGGGTGCTATCCCAAAAGCACTGGAATTACATTTAAAACAGCTCAAAATTGACAAAATCACCATCAGTCAAATGCAGAAAGCCGCTCTGCTCGGTTCCGCACATATACTTTGAAAATACATTACGACGTCCTAGGCCCCTGGGTGGGGCTCAATTAGTAATCAATGCCAAATCCCGCGAAACAACTGGCCGCTGTGATACAATTGTATAATAATAATAGTAACAGAGTTGGAAGGGACCTTGGAGGTCTTCTAGTCCAACCCCCTGCTTAGGCAGGAAACCCTGCACCACTTCAGACAAATGGTTATCCAACATCTTCTTAAAAACTTCCAGTGTTGGAGCATTCACAACTTCTGGAGGCAAGCTGTTCCACTGATTAATTGTTCTAACTGTCAGGAAATTTCTCCTTAGTTCTAAGTTGCTTCTCTCCTTGATTAGTTTCCACCCATTGCTTCTTGTCCTGCCCTCGGGTGCTTTGGAGAATAGCTTGACTCCCTCTTCTTTGTGGCAACCCCTGAGATATTTGAACACTGCTATCATGTCTCCCCTGGTCCTTCTTTTCATTAAACTAGACATACCCAGTTCCTGCAACCGTTCTTCATATGTTTTAGCCTTAGTTTTAGTTTTACTTCTTCATATGTTTTTTCAGAGAGCGGTTCCATTCTTTGCTGCTGATTTTCCTCTTTTGTTTTTTCCGCCACCCAGGCAGTCTTCGGAGTCCTACGGGTCATGGAAGGCTTGGAGGCTTTTGGCGATGTGATGGAGCACACCAAGATCCAACCTTGGTACCAACGCGTGGAGGATGCCATCGGGCAGGGGGAAGCAGCCAGCTGGGCACGGTGCTGAGTTTCGGGGGAATCAAGGTTTTGCCTTGTCTAGAAAAAGCGGTTTCGATTTAAAAGCAGTGTAGTTCTGTGCATTGGATTGGAATAGAACTAAATCACGGACACAAGGAGAATCCTAAGCAACAGAATGGAGATACGGATTTATTTTGATTTTAGGGAAGCAGTTAGAAGAGCCAATAGGAGGCCGTGTTCTTTGGACACTGGATTTTGAGTTAAAAGCAACTATCTTCCTGGTCACTTTGAAAAAACACGAAATTCAAGCCCGGATGGAAGGAAACAAATGCTCGGACGCTATTATGAAGCTGCTTCTGCTCCAGGCAACAAAACATTTTGAATTGTCCTGAACTCTGCCTCGTTGCGAGCCGGCTGAATTTAATTTTAGTACCAGCTTACGAAAGGAAATGCTTGTTTTTCGTGTTTAGTTTTAACGGTTATATATTCTGGGATGCCCGTTAAGTCAGGATTGACTTGCATTGGAGGCAGGCTTTCTCTTCAAATTGCAATTCCTTGGGGTTTTTTTTTTGTTTTTTTAGAAGCCTCCGAGTTGCTTATAGGTGACAATTATAGGCACATACAATGCTTTTACAATGATATCACTACAGTTTTGAAGAGTTTTGGGAGGACATCTCATATTCTGATTCAAATAGGAAATTGGGAGTAGACATTTGGGAAAAGGATATAAGATCCTGTCCTTAGAATGTTATGGAAAAACTCGGATTTAGCTAAGCTTAAAAAGTGAGTTTTTGGTACCAATGCCAGAATAGTTCAAGTGTGATTCCTGCGCACTATTTTTAGCCTATAAATTTATTTACTGTGGCTGGCGATATGTCAAGGGAACTTGTTCACGAATGAAATAACCTGCCACGTTGATAATAGCTCTGTGTTTCAGTTTTAGAAGAGAGTATAGACATATTTAAGACTTGGCCACTAAAATGATTCTCGTGAAATTAAATGCTATTTTGGTCAGAAGGATTTCAACAGTTCCCAAGCTGTTCCTGTTGGTGGTTTTAGTGAAACAGCCCTCTGCTTACCATCCCCTGCCTCAGGCATAACATTTGAGAAGTAAATTGAGGTAAAATGAGTGATTGCTTTGTGTATGACATAACAAGTATAGACTGATTTTTGAGAAATATAGTGAGATAACAGATTTCTCAAACTGGCTTTTTGATCTGCCAGTCCCTTTTTGAGAGGCAGATATTGAGGTAAAAAAATAATAATCCTAAACCGGCTGTGTGATGTTCAGCTTAGGAGGCAAAACCTTCACAGAGTTGTTCTAGCTCAGGAAAGCAAAAGTTACAATAAATTGATTTTTATTTTATTTTATTTTTGCTGCTGTGACTTGGTATGGTTTTCCTACTGCAAAACATTTCTATGAAAATACCTAAATATTGTTTGGAGCCAAATCCCATAATGAGCTTTATGGGAGCTCCAAAGAATTACTTTGGTGTGTGTGAAAAGCCAGGGGAAAAATAATGTAAATTTTATAAGGAAACGAATGATGACAAGGAGCCTTTTGCACAAGTTTGTGAACTCCTGGCCTGATCCAAAAATTATCCCTTTTTTAATTGTTGTCCCACCCTTAGAAAAAATGGGTGGAAAAAATGCCACCGTTTGCTCATTCTTCCCACTTTAATCTCTGCTTGCACACCCATTAATACAAAAAGAAGGGATCGAGATACATGTTTTCTTAGCGTGACACTTTTATTTCACTGAAACGTCTACAGGAAAGAATGGGATTTAAAAGAGGAATAGATGGCCAGTCCATGGCAATGTGGGCAGAGAGGCATTTAGGGTTTGAAAGCTCTACGCCAATTAGAGCTTCCCCAAGCAAAGTTCTCCCTCTGGTCCTCACAATAGCCAATGTTCTATGGCCCTGTCTAGGACTCCAGCTCCAAGCCAAAGTCTAAATTTAAAGTGGAGTTTCTTAGTTTCTCTTTCTGGTCCTCCAGTGGTCATTGCTCTCTTGTCCTGATTCTAGGACTTCAGCTCCAAGCCAGAGGCTGAATTAAAGTGGGGAGTTCTCTCTCTGGTCCTCCCAATAGCTTCTCTCTGTTCCTTTCAATGTCTAGCACTTAGCAATAGCCATAGCACTTAGACTTATATACCGCTTCATAGTGCTTTACAGCCCTCTCTAAGCGGTTTACAGAGTTCAGCATATTGCCCCCAACAATCTGGGTCCTCATTTTACCGACCTCAGAAAGATGGAAGGCTGAGTCAACCTTGAGCCGGTGAGATTTGAACAGCTGAACTGCAGCTAGCAGTCAGCTGAAGTAGCCTGCAGTGCTGCACTCTAACCCCTGCGCCACTTCAGCTTAAATGCCAGCGGTTCTCAACCTGTGGCAGCGGTTCTCAACCTGTGGGTTTGTGACCCCTTTGGGGGGTCAAACGACCCTTTCACAGGGGTCACCTAAGACCATCGGAAAACATATTTCCAATGGTCTTAGGAACCGAGACACCATGGGAACACTATGCGCAGAAGCCAAATTTCCAGCACTGCGCATGCGTCGCCATCTTCAGGGGGGTTTTTTGCTTTTTTTTTTCAAATCCAGCACTGCGCATGCATTGCCATCTTGTTTTCAGCTTTTTTTTTTTAATTTTTTTTTAAAAATTCAGTGCCGTGCATGTGTGCGCACGCAAAGTGTGCACACGCCCACAAGGCATGGCCACGCAGTGCAGGAAGAAGCGAACCGGTAGCAAGGTAAGTTAGAACCCACCCCTAAGTTTTCAAATAATTTTATTATTTTATGGTTGGGGGGTCACTACAGCATGAGAACTGTATTATAGGGTCACAGCATTAGGACGGTGGAAAACCACTGGCCTATAGTGACTTCTTCCCTTTCCTCAGGGATTGAATTTAGTGGTGTCACTTTTCCTTCTTCCAATTCTTCCTTAGCATTGCTGCAGATGACCCACAGGTCTCTTCTTGGTCTTCAGCTCAAGAGCTTCCTCTTCTCCAAGTCCTCTTCTTGTCTTCTGTTTTCTTCCTCTGCTATCTTCAGTCTTCTTGCCTTCCTTTCTCTTCCCCCTTCCTTCTTCTGACTTCCAGCTCTTCTGAGGGGCAAAGTGGCTCCTGCTGTCAGCTGCCCCCTTTATATACCATCTCTTCCCTCCCCCCCCATAACCCCCCCCTCGCTGCCAGCACTTACCTAATTGGTGGCCCAGCTTCAGACTTCTCTCCTCCATTGGCTCTCTTATCTGGCAAGACGATTGGTCCTTGTGTCCGCAGAAAGACCAATGGCCGCGAGGTTGCCTGAGGCCTCTTCCCATTGGTTGAAAGCGAAAGGCGTTGGACCCTCATGGTTCATATAAAAGGGCAGTCTACCAACATGGTACCTCAGAAATGGTTATTAGATCTGGACTAATCTATGTTAGGCCACAGGTGTTTTTTCAACTCAACTTTTTGGTTTTTCTTTGAAGTCGTTTTGCTTCTCATCCAAGAAGCTTCTTCAGCTCTACATTAGAGCTCTTATCAATGTTATCGGTTTATTGACTGAACCATAGTTAAATATGGCAAGCTGTAAAGTAAACCATAATTGGGGCCTACAGTGGATTTCCCTGTCATGTTGAACTCAAACCATCACAATCAGTCTTGAACTTAAGGCTGTTTCTTCACAGGTCCATTGTCAGCACCACCAAAGGAGCTGAGAGAGACATTTTATTGTAATTCTGATTAAATTCACCCCTTAAGCCGCTACAAAGACCTAACGAAGAACTGGCAAAGTGGTGCTTTTGTGTGTCTTTTGGGGTTTTAATTCTACACTTTTAACATGCGTGAAGCCTTAAAAAGTAAAAAGGCCCTGAGAGTAATTTAAAGCACCGGATGGAAAGGCTCTGATACAGAAGATATAATGTTATCTATTTTTATTTATTAAACTCATATACTGCCCATCTCGCCATCATAAGCAATTCTGGGTGGGCTTACAATATAGTCAAAACAAATCTTAAAAAAAACATGTTCTATATATAAACTCCTTGATTTGATATAATGCAGTGTTTCCCAACCTTGGCAACTTGAAGATGTCTGGACTTCAACTCCCAGAATTCCCCAGCCAGCAAAGCTGGCTGGGGAATTCTGGGAGTTGAAGTCCAGACATCTTCAAGTTGCCAAGGTTGGGAAACACTGATATAATGCATATAAAGCCAGGGGATGATGGGAACTATAGTCCCAAACGCAGGGCAGAGGTCTTCAAACATGGCAACTTTAAGACTTGTGGACTTCAACTCCCAGAATTCTCCAGCCAGTTCCAGGTTTTCCCCAGAGCCGTTAAAGAACCGAGGCCTGTCAGTTTTTGTTTTTCCCTTCCCCGCCCTTCCGTTTCCCCGGCAACGGCGTCGCGGCGTCCTCCCCTCGCCGGACGCGCCTTGTGACGCCCCGCGCGGCGTCTCCTGGCAACGGAGGGCGGGACTAAGGGCGAGAGCCGGGCGGCGGGGCTGCAGGCGCGGGCCAGCCGGAAGCAGAGGCGGTCACGAGGGCGCGCGGGCGAGCGCCGTTTGGCGTGGGGTTTGAACCGTCCAATGGGGGAGCGGCGGGCGGCGTCTCGGAGGCGGGGCCGGAAGTTGCTCTGCGGGTCGTGGAGCGGCGGCTGTTCGGCGGGGGGAGCCTGCCGGTGCTACAGCAGCGGCGGCGGCAGCAGCGGAGGCTGCTACGGCGGCGGGGGAGGCGGCGGCGGCTTCTGGCCGCGGCCGCCGACGCCCCGGCTCCCGTGTCTCCATGGTAGCGTGGGCAGCTACCGCCGCCTCATCCACGGCTTCGAGGACGTGCTGAGGCGGAGGCTCCGGGGTCATCTCCGAACCTCACGGTGAGCGAAACCTCCGGAGGGTGGTGGCTGAGTCGGGGAGGGAGGGAGCGGGGGAAGGAATGTCAGCGACGGGAAGCCGCGTGGGCCAAGCCGCCCCTTCGCTCTCCTCGGGTAGACTGCCCCTGCACTGGGAGGCTCTGCTTCCGAATCTGAAGTCTGTATAGAGGGTTTCTGGACTCGATCTGACCAGGAATGACTGACGGACCCTACCTATCTATATGTGATCTCTTCTCTCTGTCTGTCTAATGTCTTGTATCTGCCTAGTCTCTCTCTCTCTCTCTCTCTCTCTCTCTCTCTCTCTCTCTCTCATCTATCTATCTATCTAATCTATCTATCATCTAATCTATCTAATCTATCTATCATCTAATCTACCGGTATCTATTATCTTGTATCTGTCTTCTGTCTAATCTCTTCTCTACATCTACCTATTAACTTATAATATCTATCATGTCTACCTAATGTCTTGTATCTGTCTTCTATCTAATCTCTTTATATCTATCTCTCCCTCTCCCTCTCCCTCCCTCTCCCCCCTCTCATCTACCTGTATCTATTATCTTGTATCTGTCTTCTATCTACTGTCTGTATATCATCTGTCTAATCTGTTATCTACATCTACCTATTAGCTTATATCTATCATGTCTATCTAATTTAATGTCTTGTATCTGTCTTGTATCTAATCTCTCTATATCTATCTATCTATCCCTCTCCTCCCCTCTCATCTACCTGTATCTATTATCTTGTATCTGTCTTCTATCTACTGTCTATATATCATCTATCTAATCTGTTATCTACATCTACATCTACCTATTAGCTTATATCTATCATGTCTATCTAATTTAATGTCTTGTATCTGTCTTCTATCTAATCTCTTTATATCTATCTATCTATCTATCTCTCCCTCTCCCTCCCTCCCCCTCTCTCATCTACCTGTATCTATTATCTTGTATCTGTCTTCTATCTACTGTCTGTATATCATCTATCTAATCTGTTATCTACATCTACCTATTAGCTTATATCTATCATGTCTATCTAATTTAATATCTTGTATCTGTCTTCTATCTAATATCTTTATATCTATCTCTCCCTCTCCCCCGTCTCATCTACCTGTATCTATTATCTTGTATCTGTCTTCTATCTACTGTCTATATATCATCTATCTAATCTGTTATCTACATCTACATCTACCTATTAGCTTACAATATCTATCATCTCTATCTAATGTCTTGTATCTGTCTTCTATCTAATCTGTATATCATCTTTGTATCTATGTAATATCTTGTATCTGTCTTCTATCTAATCTCTATCTATCTATCTATCTATCTATCTATCTATCTATCTATCTATCTATCTATCTATATCTATCTATCTATCTATCTATTATCTATCTAGATTAGATAAGTATCTAATCTCTTATCTATATCTATCTTTATTTATCTATTATATTTATTTATTAAATTTATTGGCTGCTGATCTGGGCGGTTTACAATCCTAAAGAAAAATAAATCTATCCATATGCGTGAAAACGTAAGTTAAAACGAAGCATTAAAATTGAATTACACATGGGGAGGGGAGGAGGACGTGGGGTCAGTTGTTAACTCGATTTCAAAGGCAGGATGGCATTGGCAAAAATCTGTGGGGTGGGTGTGCACTTGAAATAGAAATACACGTAATCCTCGATTTACGGCCACAATTGAGCCCAAAATTTGTTGCTAAGCAAGACAGCAGTTAAGCCAGTGTTGCTCCGTTTTACGACCGATCCTGCCACTGTTGTTAAGTGAATTGATGCAGTTGTTAGCAACTCGATTAAGTGAATCTGGCTTCCCTAGTGACCTTGTCAGAAGGTCACAAAAGAGGATCACATGACCCTGGGACACTGGAACCGTCATAAATACGAGGCAGTTAACAAGCGTCTGAATTTTGATCACAAGATCATGGGGATGCTGCAATGAGTAGGGGGGGGGAGTCATAAGTTGCTTTTTTCAGTGTCGTAACTACAGACAGTCACTAAATGAGCTGTTGTCAATCGACTCCCTGCGAATTAAAATTCTCAAAAAGAAAAAAAAACTCTGTAGAAGGTTTCTGGCCAGGAAACGTTGAATTTCCTTGAAAAGCGCTAACTTCTTTTTTCTTTTCTTTTTTTTTTGCTTCCAGATTGTCCCCATCGATCAAGAGTGGAATAATCGTCACAACCCAGAAACCCTGCACCCAAGAAAACGAGACGCTAGCTGTAGGTTGCCGCGCCCAACAGGTCTCTTCCGTGAAGTCCCTTTTGATACTTGACATAACAGCACTAACCTTTTCCCTTTTTTTTTTTTCTTTTTTTTTAATGGGGTTGCTTTATTTCAGGGTCAGATGGAGTTGTTTATAGTGGTTGGATGGCATATAGGAAGCTTTGTGATAGCCAGTGACCTGGGGAGAAATCTTCATTTGTTGCGTATCTAGGGACAAATGATGATAGATTTCAAAGGCAGGATGGTGTTGCCAAAAGTGTACGGAATGGGTGTGCACATGAACCTGTCAAAGTAATTGTTCAGGTTTAAAAAAAAAAGATTGATGCTCCTATTTTAATGAAGTATATATGGGGACTCCTGAAATTCAGCTGATTCCAGAAGGTTTTGGACTTCCACTGAGTGCATCGTTGTGCATCATTGTGACATGCCAGTAAAAGAGAACGTGATTTGCTTTGTGCTACAACTCTTAAGTCACAATTTAACCGGATGAGAACGCTTTTTCCTTTATATGGAGGAATTTGGAAGCTTTTTTTTTTAAATGACATTGATTTTAAACTTGCTTTATTTGAACTGGTTCAAACAAGATACAACTTTTAAGCCGTGCTTAATGAGAACGGGAAGCAAAAGTTTCAATTCTACAATTCTCTAGGGTTGGTTCTGCTTGCGCTCATCAGTTGCTTGAGGACATCAGGGCACCATGCTCTGTAGAGACAGAAGCGTGGCTCTGGCTCTGTGGCAGGTTAAATTTGTGGCATGTGGACGGTTTGTTCCATAGGTCTGAGAATATAGCTCCGAAGGCTGAGAGCGGTCGAATGTTGCCTTCTGAAAGAGGCCGGTGGGCCTGTTGTTGTGTATATCTTTTTTTGTCTTGGTGGCACCCGTGTTATTTCCAGTCTACTTATTCACAGGTTGCCCTTTTCCACTCTGTTGAATGCCCTTTCCTGTTTGCCCGAGAAGAAGCATGAAGAGCCGTTCCACAACTCCCCCCTTGCACGTCCACGTGGATGAAAGTACCCCTGTCCATGTCCATATTAAAAAGGGTCAGAAAACGCCACCGTCGGCAAAAACCCAGGTATGAAGGGGCAGCCGGGCGCCTTCCCGAGGCTCTGCCCCCTGCAAGGCCGGGCTCTGCTTTGTGGCTGCTCTTCGGTATCCATGCCAGCTTAACTCCCTCTGTTGCTGCTGCTGTTGCTTGAAGCTTCCTCTCTTTTTGTTGGAAATTGTCCGTAACTGTATAAAATTGGGGCGAGTGTTTCGGATCCGGTTTGTAGTCGTGGCCCAGTTTTCTCCATCAAAAATACTTTGCGTAGGAATTTTGCTCAGAATCCGCTCTGCTCCTCCTCTTCCTCCGGATGGATGGATGGATCCTGGCCTGTTCTCTTCTGTGGTGCCTCCAAAGGGAGATTTGCCCCTGAGCTGACAAAGGGCAAAGCTAGGAGGAGGAGGAGGAGGAAGAAGACGAAGACAATGAGAAACAATAACATTTCTTAGCGGGGGTTGTGTGAATTTCCTATCAATCAGCTAGCTCCTGGAGAAGGATGGAGGGAATAAAATTCTGTCTAAAAGTTCAGTGTGTGAAGAGGTCCAAAACCGATTTAACGTTCTTAGGGAGTTATTTCGGATCTCCGGGGCTTTCCAACGCTCCCTGTCCTCGACTTGTCTCGTTGGGTTGGCGTTCGCTTAAGTCGCGATTTGTGTGGCTGTGCTTAACTGAATTGTCTGCACTGTTGTGGGAAGGCCCCGAGGCCCCCTTAGAAACCTTGCCTAAATGATGCTGGGGTGGGGTGGGGGGTCTTCCCCTTCAGCTGCTCCCGGCTTCTGTCGGAAGAGGCCAGGGCAGGGCTGCGGTTCTTCGTCTGCCTCGCTCCAAATTGCCCCAATCTAATCTTCCCAGGGTAACTAAGGGCCTGCTTTGCATCACAAGAGGCTAAGCAACCTGGGTGATGTCACAATGGCCTTGGCTAACCCAGCCCAATGCTCCTGCCAGCCTGTCTCCATACTCTCCTAGCTATGCGGTACCTATATTTCTTTTTCCTGAGCGTGGTTACTGAGACTGATCTGTGATGTAGAATGTGACGCTTTTTCTGTGGTACAGTTCTCGGCATGCCTCCGGGCAAGGGGCTGGGGTGGGGGGGAAAGCCACGGTTTGCTTTGCAGAGTCTCGCCCCGCGGTCGCCGTCCCGGGAGGGGGGAATCGAGGCTCAAAAGCTCCTCTTCTCCTCTTCCTCCTTCTCCCCCCCCCATCTCCCGCAGCAGAGGCACAAGCAGAAAATGAAAGGGGATACCGTGAATGTGCGCCGCAGTGTCCGAGTAAAAACTAAAGTCCCCTGGATGCCCCCAGGCAAAACATCTTGCAGAGAATCATCGTACAAGTGGGAGGTAGGCAAAACAAAAAAAAAACCCTCCCTGCAGCCGGGCCGGCTTCTCTTGGTTCCTCCCAAGGAGCCGGGATTCGGAGGATTTTTGGGGCTACCTTGCACAAACAGGGTGGCTGTGTCTGTCTAAACTAGTGGTCCCCAAACTTTACGGCTTGGCAATCTGGTGGGGGCGGAGAGGGGAACCGGCCCCGCCGCTTCAAGTCGTGCTGCGGCGTGCGCACCGGGGCTGACGCTCGCACAAGCTGAGCTGCACGTAACCACTCGTGCGCGGGGGGCAGTCCCGAACGCACCACAGTGGCTTGCGGCTCGTGGGGCTGAGGACTCTTGGTTTAAACCACCTGGGTTGTTTATCTCTCAGGTACTGAGGCTGAAGTGCAAATGGAGCGGAGGGAGTGGGAGTGGAACATAGGTACTGGGGTGGGGGGGTGAGGCAGCAGGCCCCAACCTTTTGGGCCCCAGGGATCGGTTCCGTGGAGAGAGTCTTTTCCACGGACCAAAGGAAGCGGGGTTTTGTGCACTGCCTGCATCTCATGGGGCTTCGCTCGTTTGTGTGGCCTGGTCTCTGGGACGCTGCGGATCGGGGTTGCGGACCCCCAGTGTAACCTTCCTCTTGGGGAGGGGGAGGGAGGAGGAAGAGAAATGGTTTGGTTTAGGAACTAAGCTTACCCCAGGCCACGCATTTCCGCCCCCTGATTGCTCTTTTTAATTAAAATATAGACATTAAAATACAGGCTACAAACACTAGAATACAGAAAATGAAATACAAATGCAGAACAAAACTAGACAAGACTGCACCCCCCCCCCCAAAAAAAAAGGTGCATAAAAAGAAAAACCAAAACAAACACATACATAAATTGTCCCCCCCCCCTACTTGAATACTGATAAATATATTTCAAAGATAATTCCTGTCCCGTCCCGTGCCCCTGCCCCACCCGTTGCAAAGCAGGCACACAATTTATAAGTTTCTACAACATGGTTTATCCAACCCACTTGGCCTGGCATCTGTCTACTAAACATAGTTAAAAAGTAAAACCAACCGCAAAATTCAACTTCAACCCCCTCTGTTAACAGTCCATTACAGGTAGTCCTCAACTTACGACCAAAATTGAGCCCCATCATTTCTGTCGCTAAGCGAGACAGTTGTTAAGCGAGTCTTGCCCCATTTTACGACCTTTTGCTGCCACAGCCCTCCAGTGAATCCCTGCAGTATTTTAAATTAGTAACACGGTCGTTAGACGAATCTGGCTTGACTTTGCTTGTCAGAAGGTCGCAACAGGGGATTGCGTGACCCCGAGACACTGCAGCCGTCATAAATACAAGTCGGTTTGCCCTTCGGCTGAATTTTAATCACCGTGGGGATGCGACGGTTGTTAAGTGTGAAAAAACAGCCCCAAGTCCCTTTTTTCAACGCCGCCGTAACTTTGAACGGTCACTAAACGAACTGCTACAAGTCCAGGACTACTCGTATTGTATTTCCCTCGCGGAAAGCCCCACAGCGGATTCTAGTCTGTCCTACCCTAAGTCATCCCAATGCTCCTCCTGTGTGTTTGAACACACTGCTGTCCGCTGAAGAGGCGAGCTGCGGATGCTGCCTCCAGTTGATCTCGCCCGCTGCCCTCCTCTTTTCCCCCGGCAGACTTCCCCTTTTCCACTCTTCCCCACCGCTTTGATTTCTGCAGGGCAGCCAGCTTAGGGGAGGCTGCTCCGGGGTTTGGGGCTCTATCCTGTTTCGCTCTTGCCACCCTTAATCAGGGACCGACCCATCGCCTGGAAATCACCCCTCCAGATTCCGACAAGTTGCTGTCTGTGCTTCGCTTGAGTGATCTCTCCACCGACGAGGAGGACGCCATTCACTGCAAGATGAACAAATACGAGAAGAAGATCGACAGCTTACTCAATGTCGTGGGAACATTGAAAAACGAGGTGGGGGAACTGTGCGTGAATTGTCCCAAAGGTGTTCCCCCCCCCCAAGAGGCAACGGGACACTCTGGTTTTCCTGCGAAGATGTTTCGCTTCTCATCTAAGAGAAGTGGCCTAGAGGTGGAGCTCTTGCCTCACAATCAGGAGGTTGTGAGTTCTATCATAGGTAGAGGCAGATGTAGGTCTCCTGCTTGGGCAGGGGGTTGGACTAGATGACCTGCAAGGTCCCTTCCAACTCTGTTAATATGTATGTAAGCTTCAGCTCTGACTGGACGGTGAGGCATGGAAGGATATTTATATTCCTTGCAGACAGTTGGTCATTTGCATTCTTTTTTAGAGAGTCCTTGAGGCCACCTGCAGGCTTGTCTGTGTCGACAGGGTCAACAGTGAAGGGACCCAGGGCAGAAAACATCCTGCAGCCAAGAAGGCTCCACACCCATTTGCACCACTCAGGTGACCCTGAGGACACAGATAAACCTCCAAGTGGCCTCAACAACGCTCTAAAAAGATGCAAATGACCAGCTGTCTGCAAGGATAAATCCTTCCATTCCCCGCCATCCAGTCAGAGCTGAAGAAGCTTCTTGGATGAGAAACTTAAGTATCTTCAAGGAAAAAAACCAGAAAGTCCCGTTGCCTCTTGAAAAAAGCACTTTTGGGACAACTATGACCTGGATGACTGAGAATCTCCTAGACAATATGCTTTTAATTGCCTCCGTCTCTGCTCCGTCCTCCCTTTTCACACGCACGAGCCCAAACGTCTGCAAGGAACCATATCGGGACCTAGCATTTGTTTAGAGTTTTTGAAAGAAATGTAATGAAATTATTCTTTCCTTTCCCCCTCCCCCCAAGAAAAAGTAAAAGCAGTAAGATGATGAAATTAATTAAGTTTTCCCAATGTTTTTATCATGGTCTTTGACCAGCCTTGAATTATGTTTCTTTTCTGCAAGTCTTTGATTTACCGCTAGGCAGCTAGTAAGAATTAAGTAGAATTTGCTTTTTCTCCCCCTACTTATCTGGAGCTGCCTCCTTAGAAAAAAGCCAAAGAAAGAATAAAATTGCCCGTGTTTATTTTTTCCAAAATTACAAGAACAATTTCACTTTAATGTCCAAGGAAATCCTTTTGTTTACTCAACTTATATAGGTATTAATAACTGCCTGATAAGTCAAATTAGAGTGTGTTGATTATCCACACACTGATGAGGAGAAATGCTGGAGCCCTGAATGTTGGCATTCAGGAAATTTAGGATCGACACCTGGAGCGGGTTGAACAAACCAGAACACGTTCTGTGGTTTCGTCCCACCTGCCTGAGAGTGATGTAGCGTGAGTTTCTGGGGTGCCGCGGATGAAACTTGCGCGTTGACTCGGTTCCGCTTGTCTGCAGGTCAAGATGCCAAAAGTTGGTGGTGGGACGGGCTGTGTGGCCAAACGTCTTCTGGAGGAGCAGAAGGACGAGTTGGACGAGGTCACTCAAGAGCTGGTGGAGACCGAACACGAGAACACAGTCCTCCGTCGCAATATTGAAAGGATGAAGGAGGAAAAAGATCTCAGCATGTAATGAAATGTTGGTCAACTTGGGGTTGGGGAAGGACCACCAAGCAATGGTCTTCTCTAAAAATAAAAAAAAAAGTTAGAACAGAGGTCTTGGCGACTTTACGACGTGTGGACTCCAACTCCCAGAATTCCCCAGCCAACCACGATGTGGATTGGACACCGTGCTGGCTGGGATGAAGAATTCTGGGAGTTGAAGTCGTAAAGTTGCCAAAGTTGGAGACGCCTGCTATAGAGCCTATTTAATTAGCTTTAACTCTGTGTCCCACAGATGTTTTTTTCAGGAGGCAACTGGACTTCCTTGGGGTGTTTTTTTTCTTTTGAAGACGTGTCGCTTCTCATCCAAGAAGCTTCTTCAGTTCTGACTAGATGGTGGTGGGGAATGGAAGGATTGATACTCCTTGCAGACAGCTGGTCATTTGCATCCTTTTAGGGGGGTCGTTGAGGCCGCTTGGAGGTTTATCTGTGTCCTCGGGGTCACCTGAGTGGCGCAAAAAGGTGTAGAGCCGCCTTGGAACTGTTGAAAGGACTGTGTTGTGGACTGTTAGATCTTCCAACAGTTCCAAGAAGGCTCCACACCCATTTGTACCACTCAGGTGTGACCCGGAGGACACAGATAAACCTCCAAGTGGCCTCAACGACCCTCAAAAAGGATGCAAATGACCAGCTGTCGCTTTTTAGCTAGAGACCAGCCTATTAAAAGAGAAGCTCAATTTTCCCTTCCCCCCCCCCCCTCTATAGGGGGGACCCTCTATGGTCTTGCAAGCCACCCCTTCCCCCTCCACACTCTTTCTCTCTGGTATTCACACGTTCTTGTTTTCAGACTCCAGAAACGGCATCTGTTGCACGAGAAGGAGTGTTTGATGTCCAAACTGGTGGAGGCCGAACTGGATGGGGCAGCCGCTTCCAAACAGATCCAGGCCTTGAAGGATGTGATTGGGAAGCTGAAAACGGTACGGCTACCATTGGGACCAGCCTTTCCACTGATATGTGACCTTTTTTGGCCGCTGCGAATCATGGGGTACAGGTAGTCCTCGCCTTACAACAGTTTCATTTAGTGACCGTTCAAAGTTAACGACGACGCTGGGAAAAGGGACCCGTGACCGTTTTTCACACTTAACGGCCTTTGCGGCCTCCCCGCGGCCACGGGTTTGTGCTTACGACCTCGTGCTGTGTCCCAAGGTCATGTGATCATTTTTTTTTGCGATCAGCAGAGTCCGTGGGGAAGCCGGATTCACTTAACAACCGTGTTATCGACTGGAACAGTTCACTTAACAATGATGGCCAGAAAGGTTGTAAAACAGGGCAAAACTCACTTAACAAATGTCTCGCTTCACAGCAGAAATGCTGGGCTCCATTGAAGTCGTAAGTCGAGTGAATTGCACAGTCGTTAAAGCGAATCTGGCTTTGCTTGTCACTGGGAAGGTCGCAAATGGCAATCGCGTGAATCTGAGGGGCGGCAACCGTTGTAAATGGACGTTTGCCAAGCACCCAAATTTGAATCCCATTGTTGGGGCCTGTCGGCCGCCAGTCCCTCCAGCAGCCGAATCAGATGAGGAGGAGGAGGCGTGGGAGTCAGGGTCAGCATCAAGGCAACCTGAGAGCTCCGAGGGGGAAGAGGGAATGGAGCTGGCAGAGAGAGAGTCAGAGACGGAACCTGGGACATCTGTCAGCCCTCAGTTGGAGAGTCCACAGCCCCCAGGTCTGGAGGTGGCTGATGAGGAAGAGGAGGAACAGCTGGGTCCAGTGCCTGATGCACGGATGCGTAGAAGGCAGAGGAGAGGAGAGCAGTGGAAATCTATGGGCCGGTCCTTGGGACAGAAGAGCCACCACTGCTAGCAAAGCCCCACCCTAGCTCCGGGGATAAAAGGCAAGGGACGGAGATGAATAGATGGGGCAGACAACTATTCATCTTCCGGCTAGACAGACTTGTTAGCCTGAGAGAGAAACATTTTTACCGGGGCTGCCGGCACTCCTAACAAAGGAATCTTTTGAGTTTATGTCAGAGGGTTTGTCGTGTTTGGGGAGCTGAGTCAGAACACCCATGCCATGGGGATTCTGCAGTGTTTATAAGTGCAAGAACTCGTCGCCGGTCCCTTTTTTTCAGAGTGCCGTAACTTTGAACGGTCGCTAAACGGAACGATTGTAAGCCGAAGGGCTACCTGTGGTTGTGAGGGCCCTTAGGAGAGACGCCCCTTCGACTGTGAGCGTGTCAGATTCAAAAAGGGCATTTTAACATGTTTTTTTTTCCCCTCCTCCTCTTGTGAAACCCAATCTTCCCGAACCGCAGGAGAAGAACATGACCGTTTCGGACATCAACACCCTGACTAGGCAGAAAGAGTTGTTGCTGCAGAAGTTGAGCACTTTCGAAGACACCAACCGCACTCTTCGAGACTTGCTCAGAGAGCAACACAACCGGGAGGTGAGCGAGGGTTTTGAGAAGATTCTGGACTGGCAATTCCTCGGTCCCAAACAGGCCAAGCCTCTCATTTTAGAAAATCAACATTTCTGATCAAAATATCAGGATCGGCATTCTGGTGAATACTAAACAGATCCGATCCTGCAAATTCTTTTCAAGATCCCCCCCAAGAAATCTATAGCATCCCACCTTCTAAGGCAGTGATGGCGAACCTTTTTTTCCTCGGGTGCCGAAATAGTGCACGCGTGCGCTATCGCATGCACGTGCGTGCCCACACACATAATTCAAAGCCCCCCACTTGCCCCACCCCCCTGCGCATGTCTGCACGACCCCCCCCCCACTCCCCCATTTCCCGACTTCCAGTGGGCCCGGTAGGCCCATTTTTCGCCCTCCCCAGGCTCCAGAGGCTTTCTTGGAGCTTGGGGAATGCAAAAACACTCCCCCCCCGCCACCCCGGAGGCCGAAATCACCCTCCCAGAGCCTCTGCGCAAGCCAAAAATCAGCTGGAGGGCACGCACATGCGCGCTGGAGCTGAGCTAGTGCAACGGCTCGCGTGCCAGCAGATATGGCTCCGCGTGCCACCTGTGGCACCCGTGCCATAGGTTCGCCATCATTGTTCTAAGGCATTTGCAACATCTGTCCCACCCCCAATACAGAACCCAGAAGTGTGGCAAAGTTTGACAGGGAGCATTAAGGTGATGTAAATTAGGAGTGGTGCGGTGGCCTAGAGGTGGAGCTCTCGCCTCACAATCGGGAGGCTGTGAGTTCGATCCTAGAAAGAGGCAGATATTTCTCTCTCTGGGCGCAATGAGAATATATATCTGCTGAACAAAACTCCGCATTGGCAACAGGAAGGGCATCCGGCCAGTAAACACTCTGCTAGCTCCATTCAGTTGCCCAGACTCCATCCCGCAAGGGATTATGGGGTTGTTAAAAGAAGATGATGATTGATAGTAACGAGATCTTCATTTTGCTCAATGATGATGATGATTAAGGTGATGTAAATTATTTTACAGTGGGACATTTTGGTGAGAGGCGCTGGGCCGTAAGATTTTGCCCTCACCGATTTGTACTTCTTCATTGCAAGGGTTTGCACGGCTGAGAGGTATCGGTGCCCCCTAAAATAAGAGTCTAAACGTTTTTCAGGAGCCACGTAAAAACTTCTCCAAACTAGAAAGGCCCAAGAAGAAGCACTTCCTTAGTCTGCGCATCATTCCCACTGGATCATCTGACCTGACTTTTGCCGGTTTTTTTTTTCCTCTTTTACAGAAAGATGCGCAAAAGTTGACAGAGCAGCAAGCTACCCTGATGAAAAGGCTAACTGACTCCGATACAGAGAAAGCGGTAAATATACATACATAGTAAATTTACTATATACATATGTATACACATACTTACAGACAGACAGACAATATATAGAATCAAGATCACATTATACACTTTATAAAACCTTAGTAAGGCCACACCTGGAATACTGCATCCAGTTTTGGTCGCCACAATATAAAAAAGAGGCTGAGACTTTGGAAAGAGTTCAGAGAAGAGCAACTAAGAGGATCAAAGGCCTGGGGACTAAAACATACGAAGAACGGTTGCAGGATTTGGGTTTGGCTAGTCTAAAGAAAAGAAGGACCAGGGTGGACATGATAGCAGTCTTCCAGTATTTGAGGGGCTGCCACAGAGAGGAAGGGGTCAACCTATTCTCCGAAGCACCAGAAGGCAGGACAAGAAACAATGGAGGGAAACTAACCAAGGAGAGAAGCAACCTAGAACTAAGGAGAAATTTCCTGACAGTTAAAACAATTAATCAGTGGAACAGCTTGCCTCCAGAAGTTGTGGGTGCTCCATCACTGGAGGCTTTTAAGAAGAGAATGGACAGCCATTTGTCTGGAATTGTATAGAGTCTCCTGCTTGAGTGGGGGGTTAGACTAGAAGACCTCCAAGGTCCCTTCCAATTGTGTTACATTACTCAAATGCTGAGTTTTCTTGCCACCGTACCAATAACACTTCAGTTAGAACTTTATTTTTATTATTAATATTAATATTAATATTAATATTATTAAATTGGGAGTGGCAGGTGGTGCTCTAGGCCCAGGGAAATCCCCCTTCATACCTGATCTGGTGGAAATAATCTGCTTAAAATTTGTAGGTTTTTTTTTTCCAGTCTGCTTTTGCAAGACACGTCACCTGTATTTTCAATAGCTGCATTCTCACACAGCAAACTACCTGTCACTACCTGAACCTTGATACCTGCATTTTCCGAGTCCCCTCCTGTGTATAATTGTCTTGGATACTCTGTTTCATTATGCCTGCAATTTTACCTCTTTTTTATTTTGCAGCAATTAATCAAGAAACTACAAGATAAAGAAAAGGAAGTGGATGATTTACAGATTCAGATACAGACCGAAAAGGTACATTCTCCCTGTGTGGGGTGTGTAGAGAGGGGGATAAGTACTGCAAAGGAGGGTTTTTGTGTGCTTGTGTGGGTCGTGGAGTTTACAATCGGAGACTTTTGACGCGTTCTTTGCATTCGGCGTTTCATTTTTGCCTTTCCAGGATCAAGCCAAGACGGCCGCTGAGCTCTCAAAGTCTATGGAAGCTGTGAGGGGTCATTTACAAGCACAGCTGCGGAATAAGGAAGCCGAGAATCACCGGCTGGGTATCCAGATCCGGGTACAGTGCCTTGTCCTTCTTTGGGGAGGGGTTGCCCCCGGTGATACCGGTGTAACAGGTTATGGAGACCCCCTTGGACTGTGTCACGTCAAGCGTTAGAGCAGACTGTTCTGACCTAGGCTTCTTTAGAAAGCATGAAGCAGAGTCTTCGTCCCGGCAAAACGTCTTTTATTTACACGACCGTGAATTCCTTTCATTCACAGTCAGCAAGGCTTGGCAAGCAGTCTTTCAGAGGAATATTTATCAACACCAACCTTATCTCACTTGGAACTAGTTTCCAAACACAGGGCAAGGCAAAACTTGGCACAGAGTCTATTAGAGTCACAAACAGAACTTTCCACTCTTGAAACAACCAAACTAATTGTTTCCTGCGCCCTGTTCGCTCCTCTTTTGTTTCCTATGGGAGGGGCCAATCATCTCTAAGGTTGTGGCTTTACTCCCAAGTTGACCCTGCTTTCTTAGTTGTTCTTCTCTTCTGGCAGCTCTGCGCTTGCGCACACTAGGAATAGGCTCCAGCTGTTCCTCTGCCTCACTGATGTCTGACTCCAAAGGCAGCTGATAACTGCCAGACGGCCTTGGCCCCCTCTCTGCCTCGACTCAGAGCCCTCGTCCGAGCCTTCCCCAGACTCCAGGACTGGCCCATGTTCCTCCCCAACCTCCTCACTGTCCGAATCTGCCACCAGCTCTCCTGGCCGCTGGAGGGCCACAACACGGACGTGTCCAACCTTGGCAACTTTAAGACTTCTGGACTTCAACTCCCAGCATTCTTTAGCCAGCCAGGAATTCCGGGAATTGAAGTCCCTCTTAAAAGTTGCCAAAGTTGGACATCCCCACTGTAGAGTCTATTTTTAAACACTTCTCTAGTTGTTGTTGGGTTGGTTTGGTTTTTTTTGAAGTCATAAAGACAACGAAGTGCTGAGCCTGTCTCTGGGTTGTTCGCTTCCTCGACCCTTGGGGAGATTTTAACTTAAGAGGATTATTGTAAAGTCATCTTTTGCGTACAGGTAGGGGTCCATTCAGGTTGCTGCGTGGGTAGACCAACTCCCAGTCTTTGAATAGATTGCAGTTTGAGGGGGGGATTTTGGAAGAGTGGTGAATACAATTGTGGAACATTTGGGATCAGGAGCAGTCTTTCAGTAAAATGAGATGGTCTTACTTCAGAATAAGTGGTTGGATAAGTGGGATCCATCTCCAAACGCTGCCTAGAAATAGCCTCTTAGATATGGTTTCTCTCTCTTCTGGCCTTCGTCTCCAACCTTCTCATCTTCTTGAAGAAGTCTGAGATACCGGCTGTCCCAAGAAACGGTGGCTTTTACGGGACATATATTTGACCTCTCTTGCTATTAAGAACCGCGTCCGCTGTGACTCTCAAAGCATGTTTACCAGACAGGCCTAACTCTACAGGAAGAAATAAAGAAAAACATTTCTTACTATTAAGGAGACAATTCCAGAGCAGTCACGACCACAGCAACATTGGTGGCTTTGTAGTTGTGTCTGCTTTGGCTAAACACTGTTCAACTGATCAAGAGGACTATATAGGACTACCTTCTACCGCTGCACCACAGAGAGTATTTTAAATGACTGCACCTGCGCATGGTTTGCCAATTGCCCAGTGGCAGATAGGACAGCGCTCCAGAGGGTCAACGCCATTGCCCAGAGGATCATTGGTTGCCCTCTCCCCTCTTTGGAAGAGCTTTATAGCTCTTCCCGCTGCCTTAAGAAACTTCAAAACATTCTTAAAGATCCATCTTATCCTGGGCACCCTTTTTTTTTTAACTATTACCATCTGGCAGACGGTACAGGACAATGAAAACAAGGACAAATAGGTTGGAAAAGAGCTTCTATCCCAGAGCAGTAACTATATTGAATTCCACTGTATAGTACAATATTAATGCAATATCAGGGGTTTTCAATTGAATAGAATGGGAAGGATGTGTGTTTGTGTTTTATTTTTATAATTATAATGTACACATGGCATTTAATTTCATTGTACGAGGTGCAATGACAAAGTAAAGTAAACTAATGAGGCAGCCTCTTGCGTTTCTGCTGCCTCTGCGTTGAAGATATTGAAGCTCTAAGCATCCCTTTCGGGCATCCTGATGGCCGGCCGGCCTGCCTTCCCTCCCTACAGAATCTGGAGCGGATAGCAGCTCAGCACAAGGCCGAAGTGGAGAACATCATGGAACAGTTGAAAGAGCTGAAGGCCAAGGGAGATCGGGACAAGGACGCCCTGAAGAAAGCCATCAAGGCGCAGAAGGAACGAGCCGAGCGGGCTGAAGAGTTTGCCGATCAACTGAACGTCCAGTTATCTGAAAAGGTGACCGCTGGGCGTTTCAGGGTCTTGGGCCACAGCTGGGAAAGGACCTCCTGAAGCCACCTGGAAAAAGGGACATTTCTTGAGAGATGTGATTCAGAGTAGGGCGAAGGGGAAAGGTTTGGGGAGACAGTAGAAGGGCTCGCTTGACTGTAGAGTTGGCAAAAGATGATGGTCTGGTAGTCAAATGGGTATTTAATTGGCTTGAAGGCATCTGAAGATACTTTGAAGACCTCTGAAGCTATCTAATGATACCTTGAAGCTATCTAGTGATACCTTGAAGGCATCTGAAGATACTTTGAAGGTCTCTGAAGATACCTTGAAGCTATCTAGTGATACCTTGAAGGCATCTGAAGATACTTTGAAGGTCTCTGAAGATATCTAATGATACCTTGAAGCTATCTAGTGATACCTTGAAGGCATCTGAAGATACTTTGAAGACCTCTGAATCTATCTAATGATACCTTGAAGCTATCTAGTGATACCTTGAAGGCATCTGAAGATACTTTGAAGGTCTCTGAAGATACCTTGAAGCTATCTAGTGATACCTTGAAGCTATCTAGTGATACCTTGAAGCTATCTAGTGATACCTTGAAGGCATCTGAAGATACTTTGAAGGTCTCTGAAGATACCTTGAAAGTATCTAATGAATACCTTGAAGATATCTAATGATAACTTGAAAGTATCTAATGATACTTTGAAGGTATCTGAAGAGCAGTTGGCCTGGAGGGAAGCACCTTTGATGTTTCCCAAAATTAAACTTCTTTTAGGAGTTCTCTGGCTTCCCACCTTCTTCTTTCCACTGCTTTTCTCTTCTCCCCTGTCTCATTGCCTTGTCCTAGATTAAGAGTGGCTTAACGTAGCCACAACTGGCTTTCAAGCTCAGCCTTGTCTTTCCCTATATCTCCCGCCTTACTTGGTAGGACGCCTACGTGGCCGAAGCACTGTCCACCCTAGAATCCTGGCGGAATCGTTACAACCAAGTCGTGAAAGACAAAAGTGACCTCGAGGTGGAAATTGTGATGCTGAACAGGTGAGAGCCGCGAGGGAGGGGGCGGTAACCCCAAACCCGGCCGGTGACATCTCAACCTCATCGCCGCAGTGCCTTAATTTCAGCCAATGAAATTGGTCTCTCTGGCTGTGAGGTTTGTGGTGGTGAAGGACGGGGCCTTCTCAACGGTAGCCCCAACCCGTTGGAATGGCCTCCCTTGAGTAGTGGGGGTGGGGTCCCCCTTTGGGTGGATGCCAGTTCAATACAGTTAATTGCAATTTAGCTCGAGTTGAATTCATTACTAAAGCAGTTACTGACTTGACAACTAAAATATTGTGCTTTGAGTTAGCGCCTTGTCTGCCGCTCCCTTCTTTTTTGTTGTTTTGATGAGGCCCAGATTGAGATTGGCTGGGATTGGTTTATTGAATCTGGATTATAATCCACTCTCGGAGTTGTTGTTTTTAGCCAGAAAAGCAGCTCGTAAAAACAGCCTTGCGAAATTCTGCGTTGCGTCGTGAGGCCGTCGCTTGCTTCCCGGACGGTAACGCTTGATTCTCCTTGTTGCGCGGCAGCCGGATTTCCGAACTACTGGAACAGCAGAACACCATGGAAGAGAAAATGCGGGAAGACCGAGATACCTTGGTAGATAAACTGCACAAGCAGGTGACCGAAAGTACCTCTGTCAAACTGGAAAACGAGAGGCTGAAGGTGAGTAGAGAAGAACGAATGCAAGAGTAGACAAAGGGCAAAAGCTTTGGGAAAGAAATTGCAAGTTGACAATGGCAACTGCATATAAGGAAAAATTTATATAAAGGTGTTCTATAGGTGGCATTTACCACCGGTAAGGTTAGCATGTTTAAAAATACGTCCGTCAAATGTTGGAAATGTAACCAGACACCAGACCTATTATCACATGTGGACATGTGAAAATGCAGACAAAAATACATACATGGTTGGAGAAGATGTTAAAACAACACAGATTATAAGCCAGAAATATTTTTGTTAGGCATAATACATGAAAAGTATGATAAAGGGAACCTATATTTAATAATTACATGCTTTGACAGCAGCAAGAATTGTGTATGCACAATATTGGAAAAATGAGGAAACGCCCACAGAAGACGATGTAATTTTTAAAAAAAATTAGATTGTGCAGAAATGGATAGATTGACATTAAAAAGAAAAGAGAAAGAAGACGACACAAGAGTATTTTCAAACATGGGACTTGTTTTATAAATGGTTGGATAGTAGAGGTAGAAATTAGGAGTGGGACGAGTATTATTGTATAAAAACAAACTGATTCAGACAATACGCTGTTCATTAAGCACTCATTAAGAGCTGAAGTGGTGCAGTGGTTAAATGCAGCCACTGCAGGCTGACTGCTAGTTCAGCAGTTCAGCTGTTCAAATCTCACTAGGCTCAAGGTTGACTCAGCCTTCCATCCTTCCGAGGTCGGTAAAATGAGGACCCAGATTGTTGGGGGCAATATGCTGAACTCTGTAAACCGCTTAGAGAGGGCTGTAAAGCACTATGAAGTGGTAAATAAGTCTAAGGGCTATAAAGTGCTATTATACATGTATGCAATGAAAACATATATAAACAAATTGTTAAAGAAAAAAAGAATGAATGCAAGAGCAGAATTGGACTTAGATTGCTTGTGTCATCGCAAAAGCATCCACTGCTACTGACACAGATTTTGTCCCAGATGGTCTGTCCCTATTCTTTTAATTTCACTGAAACTGGCCGAGATGCTATTCGCAGTCTACCAAAATTGGAGAATTTCCTCATTTATACCTAACCCTAAGACTGGTTTGCAACTTGGAATTGTTTCCAGGGGAGCTGGCAGAAGAACAAGCCGGCTTTGTGTTTGTCCCTTTCGGAATCAACACTGACTGTGAAGTTTCCGAAAGATGCCCTAATTAATTCACAAGCCACGAGCCAAACTCCAAAAGAAATATAGCGATTTGTTAGGAGCGACATTTCAGCAATACTCCGATGCGGTCAGAACTGAGCTCACATAGGTTACGTGCCCTCGTGACCCTGTTTCCCCCCTTCTGATTGGACATGTCATAAATCACATTCTCCAATGAACCACGTTGGCGGGCTGTGGACCCCACACCCCTCCTTCTGACTCCGGTAACCTAGGACACAATCAGTAAAAAAAACATTTGTGGAATGTAATTTCAGTTAGTACAATCAGCCACTCGGTCAGCTCTCCCCCCTCCTGCTTATGGCAACTTGAAAGATTTGCAAGTTGATATTGACTAAAGCAGATCCTGGATTGCTTAGCCGCTGAAACTTGTGGGGCCCTTGAATCCCCTTATCCTGAGTGAACCTACTTAGGGAATCCTCCAATCCGGAATAAATCGAGTTATTTTGTGCCCCCCACCCTTGCAGTCTAGCATGGTTCCAGTGGAGGAGCGGCTGAACCAGGCTCAGCAGGAAGTGGCGAAGTTGAAGGCTTCCCTCAAGAACTACGAAGGCCTAATTGAAACCTACAAGAGTCAGGTGGGCAACCTGTTTCCTCCTCCAGAAGTCGTATTGTCGATCTGGGCCTGAGCTCTATTTGCTCTTCAGGTTTTCATTCTGGACCAGTGGTGGGTTCCTACCGGTGCGGTCCACTCTACCGCACCGGTAGCGGCCGGCCAATGACGTAATTTGCGCGCAACACTGGCCCGTCGTCTTCACCGGTCTGTCGCGCGTCGCCATCTTTTTTTCAGAATTTTTGGGCTTTTTTTACTTCCTGCACATGCGCGGAAGCGAAATCTTGTGAGGGGACGTGCGAGAGAGAGAGATTTTGGCGATTTTTTTGCTTCCACGCATGCGCAGGAAGCAAAAAAATCGCCGAAATCACGCGCGCGTCCCCTTGTGAGATTTTGCTTCCGCGCATGCACAGGAAGGAAAACTTTGCGAGGGGCGTGTAGCGTGCACGCGCACGCACGAAATGTGGAGATGCGCGCGCAGCGCACCGGTAGCAAATTTGAGAGCAACCCGCCCCTGTTCTGGACGTTTGTTGAGAGTCCGTATTCGACTAGAACCTGCTTGGGTGATTAAACAAAACTGGCCCATCCTCAGTATTTCCTGGTCTAAGAAATAGCAGCTCTTGGTTGTTGTTGTTTTAAGTTGGTTTCTGCCAGGGCCAGTCCCCCAAGCCTCAAATAGAGAAGAATTCCCAGTGGCAGGAGAAGCTGAAGTGTAGGAACCCCATAGTCCAAAATATAGAGAAAGACTCAGAGGTTACAGTTTTGTCCTGGCATCTCATAGAATAAATAGAATAGAATAGAAAATAGAATAGAGGAATGGAATGGAATGGAATGGAATGGAATAAAATAGAATAGAATAGAATAGAATAGAATAGAATAGAATAGAATAGAATAGAATAGAATAGAATAAGGGATAGGATAGAATAAGGGATAGGATAGAATAGAATAAGGGATAGAATAGAATAGAATAAGGGATAGGATAGGATAGAATAGAATAGAATAGAATAAGGGATAGGATAGAATAAGGGATAGAATAGAATAAGGGATAGGATAGAATAAGGGATAGGATAGAATAAGGGATAGAATAGAATAGAATAGAATAGAATAGAATAGAATAGAATAGAATAGAATAGAATAGAATAAGGGATAGGATAGGATAGAATAAGGGATAGGATAGAATAAGGGATAGAATAGAATAAGGGATAGAATAGAATAGAATAGAATAGAATAGAATAAAATAGAATAAGGGATAGGATAGAATAAGGGATAGAATAGAATAGAATAGAATAGAATAGAATAGAATAGAATAGAATAGAATAGAATAGAATAGAATAGAATAGAATAGAATTCTTTATTGGCCAAGTGTGATTGGACACACAAGGAATTTGTCTTTGGTGCATAGGCTCTCAGTGTACATAAAAGATACATTTGTCAAGAATGGTTGTCATAGGGTTCAAGTAAGCAATCAGGAAACAATCAATATGAATATACTGTAAATCGTAAGGATACAAGCAGCAAGTTACAATTTCCATGATTTGGATCTAGAAGGTGGAGGGAATGACATAACCTAAGCCAGTGGTTCTCAAGCGGTGGTCCACGAACCACTTGGGGAGGCTGCTGTGTCATCCCAGGGGCTCCACAAAGGGTTGAAGAAATGTTACAATTTAAATCTTAAGTCTAGGTGGTCCATGGCCACAGAAGGTATTTAAAAGTTAGGGGTTAGGTTTAAGAAAAGGCTATGCCCATTATTGTGTTTCTGGAACTGCTGGATTGCCATGCCCATCATCCTGTCTGCCCCTACACTACCATGCCGTGAATTGATGGGATTTATAGTTGGATACACCCTGAGGGCTCCAGGTTGCCTTCGCTAAACCCCAGTTGATGCTGAGATAAGCAAGTGTTAGCCTTGACTAAATTTATCCTGGAGGTTCCAGATTATAGATTTATAGATTATAGATTTGTCGTCTATTTTTCCCCTCTGTTCTTAACTTTTCTTTCTTTTTATCCAGGTGGTGAAAACCCGAATGGAAGCCGATGAGGTGACTGTGAAATTGGAACTCTGCGACAAAGAGAACAAAGCGCTGAAGGAGGAAATGGCCAAGGAGATTGAAAATGCAAGTGCCTGGTTCCTTTTCTTCAAACTTTCCAGGCATTGCATTCATTCCCTTTTGAAGGGGAACATTCTGCCTGAATTAGACCTGCTGGTAGTTCACTTCTAATCGCTGCTTTTAAACAACGACGACAATAATTTGGATTGGGGGCGTTGCTGTAGCTTAGGGGAGATCGTGGCAGAAAATGGTCCATCCCGTCTCTGAATGGCTGGCTTTTCCAATTCATTTCGGCCGCCTTCCCATCGTTCTAGGTTGCACACAGCCACGGACAGTTAGCACGTTGTGTAGTTAATGTGCTACGAGGGTGAGTCAAAACGTGATGCCATTTTCTTTAGGACAGGTATAATGACCAACACAGGAACATGTAGCATCCATCAAAATGAAGCTGGTCCTCTGTGGATCCCATCCCTACTTCTCAACATAGTCACCGTTTCTCTCAATAGCAATGTTCCACCTTCGAATGAGAGCATGTATCCCTGCCTCGTAAAATTCTGTGGACTGTTCTTTGAGCCACTTCTTCACTGC
>JALIGW010000026.1:8456755-8471755 GCA_023053685.1 Diadophis punctatus similis
CGTCCCCGGTCTCCTCTTTAGCCACCCCTTGGTGCTCTCTGTCCACTCGTCCACCCCCCGTCTTTCCTTGCACCAGGCTGGGTGGGTGGGAGGGAGGGAGGGAGGGGCCACCTAACCAACTTAAAAAGCCATAATCTGATTCTGGAATCTGCCTCTCTCGGAATCCAGCTCCGAGACCGTTGGAAAGAGAGAGGCGTCTTGCGCAGGGAGGACCGAAGCCGCCTCCTGCCAAGCCGCCTAGTGCCTTAACCCAGCTACCATCGCTCACAGTAACCTGCGTGGTTTTTAATCAACTTTTTTTTTTTTTACTCTTTTCTGAAAAGTTTTGTATTCACGTTTTGGGAAATTGCTTTCTTCCCTGATCCCTCAAGTTTCAAAGATCATGTGGTAGGGTACCGAAACCAGTGGGAAGTTTGCTTGCTGGCCAGCGTGTTAGCAAGTGTGTGCGATTTTCTTCCTCGAACCAGGTGTGTGTTGTGTGAGAAAGAAAACAATTTCTTCCCCCAACTTTTATTTTAATGTGCGACACTGTAGTGGCACATTTGGAACCGCAATTTCAAGAGAGATATATGTTAAATATCCTGATTTAATGGCACAGTTGTTAGGGTTTATTTTGTAAGAGTTACTAGGGTCTGCATTTACAAAGCCACGTATATTTTCTTTCATGTAAAGCAACGATTATTCTGTTTGTTAAATAATCACTCTAATCAGTTTTTCTCCCAAGTGGGCGGGCAGGCGAAATTGCAAAATGTTCAGGATAATATCTTAACTTTTACTCTTATTAACCAGGTGACTTCAATTCTGGACCAGGCTTTAATTCTTTTTCCTCGACTGAATTAGAGAAACCATTTTGCGTTGCAGAATGTAAAACAGTTCTGTGCTTTTATCGCATATTGTTCTTGGGTGGGTGGGTGTGCAAAGGAATCAACCCAACGGAGTCAACTTTTTATGATTTTTAATATTTATGTGTGAGACCACAACTTTGCCTTGAAAAGTTTTGAAAGATTCGAATTGACGTGTGCCTTTTTAAAAAAATGTGAAAAGATACTTACGATAAAGCTTTTTTTTTTCCTCTTGAAATAGCTTTATTTTTTATTTGTGGGCGTGCTTTTATTGTTTTTAACAACAACAAAAAAAAACTCACAACCCAATCCCTTTGCACAAAAGACAACTCTATAATAGGCTGTCTCGGCTGAGCCCCCGTGAATCTCCCATTTAGAAATAACACCTTTTGCGGTGCATTTTTTCTGACTAATGTGAATTGCATTTAAATGCGGCTAGGAAGAAAGCCCATCTACATCATTATTTATTTATTTAGTTAGTTAGTTAGTTAGTTAGTTAGTTAGTTAGTTAGTTTGGCTTTCTTATATGCCACCCAACTCCCGAGGGACTCAGGGCGGCGTACAGCAAAAAAGAATACAAGAACAACCAACAATAAACATTGCTTAAAATCAATATAAAAATTAAAAATTCAATATTAAAACCCTCCAACAACCATACATACTCGGGGGTGAGCTCGAATGGATTAAACTCTACCCCCAGCCTGCAGGAAAAGCCATGTCTTAATGGCTTTTCGGAAGGCCAGCAGGGTGGGGATGGTTAGGGTCTCTGGAGGAAGTTGCTTCCAGAGCGCGGGGCCCGCCACAGAGAAGGCTCTCCCCCTTGGGCCCGCCAGCCGGCATTGCTTGGCTGACGGGACCTGGAAGAGACCCACTCTGTGGGCCCTAACCGGTCGGAGGGAAGTATGAGGCAGAATGCGGTCCCGGAGATAGTCTGGTCCTAAGCCATGAAGGGCTTTAAAGATGGTGATCAACACCTTGAATTGGACCCGGAGACCGATGGGCAACCAATGCAGCTGGCGGAGTATAGGTGTCACGTGGGTGTACCTTGGCACACCCACCACAGCACGCGCAGCCGCATTTGATAGATGGGTCCTCTTCCTAGCCACACTTAATCCAAATTCACAAATCTAAAATCATTTGCAGGCTCCATTTATCATCCCATTTCATGATTGATCCAGGGTTCGAAAGTAATTTCCCTTCAGTCCACTTTACAACAAAACCTGATTGAGGAGGAGGATGTGCGGTGGGGAAACGGAGAGAGGGGGAACCCCTTAGCACCCCCAGCAAAGCGCCCCAGGAGGGGAGAGTGCAGAGGGGCGGAATTGGGGCTGTCTGCTCTGCCCTTCCTCTGTCCCTCCTCTGGTTCACCCCTGCCCCACCTCTAAAGTAGTCTTTTTGCCATCAACATAACATAAAGGTAAATGTTCCCCTCACACATATGTGCTAAGTCATTCCTGACTCTAGGGGGCAGTGCTCATCTCCGTTTCTAAGCCGAAGAGCCAGCGCTGTCCGAAGACGTCTCCGTGGTCATGTGGCCGGCATGACTAAACGCCAAAGGCGCACGGAGCTCTGTTACCTTCCCACCAAAGATGGTCCCTATTTTTCTACTTGCATTTTTTACGTGCTTTCGAACTGCTAGGTTGGCAGAAGGTGGGGCAAGTAATGGGAGCTCACTCCGTTACGCGGCGCTAGGGATTCGAACCGCTGAACTGCCGACCTTTCGATCAACAAGCTCAGGGTCTTAGCCACGGAGCCACCGCGTCCCACATTAAAGTTCCATATATTTTTTTCTAAGTCTTTTTCCATTAAACTCAAAAGAAAAGTTTCTGGTTTTTATCTTTATATGCACTTTGAGAATCTTCTGTATTAGGCTGTGAATCCTACTCCCAACATTTCTTTACAAGGTCACATGTCCACCATAAATGCTAAAATGCCCCTTTCCATTTGCAATATTCATTTGGAAAAAAAAACCTACACATTCTTGGCAGCTTATCTGGGGTTAAATGTCAGTGATACATCATCTTATAGAAGGGTGAGACCCCAAGCAATCAGAGTAGAGCTGGAAGGGACCTTGGAGGTCTTCTAGTCCAGCCCCCGCCCCCCGTGCTCAAGCAGGGGACCGTATACCATTTCAGACAAGTAACTGCCCAGTCTCTTCTTCAAAACCTCCAGGATGGAGCACTCACAACTTCTGGAGATCTTGGTAAGACCACACACCTGGAATACTGCATCCAGTTTTGGTCACCACATTATAAAAAAAGAAATTGAAGGGACATGTCAGCAGTCTTCCAGTGCTTGAGGGGCTGCCACAAAGAAGAGGGGGTCAATTTATTTTCCATAGCACCAGAGGGCAGGGCAAGAAACAACGGATGGAAACTAATCAAAGAGAAGCAACCTGGAATTAAGGAGAAACTTCCTAACAGTGAGGACAATTAACCCGTGGAACATATTAAAGTTTGTTGCAAAATCAAAACCAGAAGCACACACAGATGACTGATTCAGCTGGATTCAATAACTTCTTTATAAACATAATATATATATTTACAACACCACAAGTAGAATTCTTCAATCAGTTACAGGTAAACACAAGCAGGAGAGTTAGTTTCATTTCAGCAGAGTTCAGAGGAAAAATACAGAGTGGAGAGAGAGCCACGCCCAGCCTTAAGCTTAAGTATTCAGTTTCGATTCTCTGCACAGACTCAGAAGTGTTTAGCTCCCATTGGCTGACTTAGTTGCTATGCCTATTCATTGGCTGACCTTGTTACCATTGTCTCTCCCAGTTAATGAATATCTTAACAGAACAGCTTGCCACCAGAAGTTGTGGGTGCTTCATCCCTGGAGGTTTTTAAGAAGAGACTGGACAGCCCCTTGTCTGAAATGGTATAGGATAGGGTCTCCTGCTTGAGCAGGGGGCTGGACTAGATGACCTCAAAGCTTATTTTGATTCTGATTTAAGCTGTCCCACTGGTTAATTGCACAGTGGGTTTTTCCACCCAGGCCTTCCTCAAAAGGGGACCCCCAACAGCGGTGGTTGAGCCCAGTACTAGAGAACGCCCATATAAGTATTCTGCATTTCTAGTACCGTAGTTTCAAGTTCAAAATCCAGAACTCTTCATCTACCCACAAACGCAAACCATGCAAGGAAACTGACATTTGAAGCAGACTCCAGACCTCTAACCCTTCTTAATACTTGTTTAAGACTGCTATAAACCAGGACAGCATGCAAAACAGGACCAGCTGTGAGATAAACCGTCTGGGAACATGGCTGAGGCATAGCCCGCATAGTTCACGGCCCCAGGATTTCCCCTTCTGAGAGACTCGCATCCGAGGCACGTTATCTTTCTGCAAACAGGCATCAGAGAATGCAAGAAAGAAACCATAGAGGTTCTCCGGGCACCACCCTCCTCAAACCGTCAAGCGTTGGCACAAGCAGAGTTAGATAAATTTTCAGGTTTTTTTTTTTGAAGAACAGACCCTCTTAGAAGACAGCCTAAATTTCCCAAGTTCCTTCTATTAAAGTTCCCAAGTTCCTTCTATTAAAGTTCCCAAGTTCCTTCTATTAAAGTTCCCAAATTCTATTAAAGTTCCCAAGTTACTTCTATTAAAGTTCCCAAGTTACTTCTATTAAAGTTCCCAAGTTCTATTAAAGTTCCCAAGTTCCTTCTATTAAAGTTCCCAAATTCTATTAAAGTTCCCAAGTTCCTTCTATTAAAGTTCCCAAGTTCCTTCTATTAAAGTTCCCAAGTTCTATTAAAGTTCCCAAGTTCCTTCTATTAAAGTTCCCAAGTTGTATTAAAGTTTCCAAGTTCTATTAAATTTCCCAAGTTCCTTCTATTAAAGTTCCCAAGTTCTATTAGAGTTCCCAAGTTCTATTAGAGTTCCCAAGTTGTATTAAAGTTTCCAAGTTGTATTAAAGTTCCCAAGTTCCTTCTATTAAAGTTCCCAAGTTCTATTAAAGTTCCCAAGTTCTATTAGAGTTCCCAAGTTCTATTAAAGTTCCCAAGTTCCTTCTATTAAAGTTCCCAAGTTCTATTAGAGTTCCCAAGTTCTATTAAAGTTCCCAAGTTCCTTCTATTAAAGTTCCCAAGTTCTATTAAAGTTCCCAAGTTCCTTCTATTAAAGTTCCCAAATTCTATTAAAGTTCCCAAGTTACTTCTATTAAAGTTCCCAAGTTCCTTCTATTAAAGTTCCCAAGTTCTATTAAAGTTCCCAAGTTACTTCTATTAAAGTTCCCAAGTTACTTCTATTAAAGTTCCCAAGTTCTATTAAAGTTCCCAAGTTCCTTCTATTAAAGTTCCCAAATTCTATTAAAGTTCCCAAGTTCCTTCTATTAAAGTTCCCAAGTTCCTTCTATTAAAGTTCCCAAGTTCTATTAAAGTTCCCAAGTTCCTTCTATTAAAGTTCCCAAGTTGTATTAAAGTTTCCAAGTTCTATTAAATTTCCCAAGTTCCTTCTATTAAAGTTCCCAAGTTCTATTAGAGTTCCCAAGTTCTATTAGAGTTCCCAAGTTGTATTAAAGTTTCCAAGTTGTATTAAAGTTCCCAAGTTCCTTCTATTAAAGTTCCCAAGTTCTATTAAAGTTCCCAAGTTCTATTAGAGTTCCCAAGTTCTATTAAAGTTCCCAAGTTCCTTCTATTAAAGTTCCCAAGTTCTATTAGAGTTCCCAAGTTCTATTAAAGTTCCCAAGTTCCTTCTATTAAAGTTCCCAAGTTCTATTAAAGTTCCCAAGTTCCTTCTATTAAAGTTCCCAAATTCTATTAAAGTTCCCAAGTTACTTCTATTAAAGTTCCCAAGTTCCTTCTATTAAAGTTCCCAAGTTCTATTAAAGTTCCCAAGTTCCTTCTATTAAAGTTCCCAAATTCTATTAAAGTTCCCAAGTTACTTCTATTAAAGTTCCCAAGTTACTTCTATTAAAGTTCCCAAGTTCTATTAAAGTTCCCAAGTTCCTTCTATTAAAGTTCCCAAATTCTATTAAAGTTCCCAAGTTCCTTCTATTAAAGTTCCCAAGTTCCTTCTATTAAAGTTCCCAAGTTCTATTAAAGTTCCCAAGTTCCTTCTATTAAAGTTCCCAAGTTGTTTTAAAGTTTCCAAGTTCTATTAAATTTCCCAAGTTCCTTCTATTAAAGTTCCCAAGTTCTATTAGAGTTCCCAAGTTCTATTAGAGTTCCCAAGTTGTATTAAAGTTTCCAAGTTGTATTAAAGTTCCCAAGTTCCTTCTATTAAAGTTCCCAAGTTCTATTAAAGTTCCCAAGTTCTATTAGAGTTCCCAAGTTCTATTAAAGTTCCCAAGTTCCTTCTATTAAAGTTCCCAAGTTCTATTAGAGTTCCCAAGTTCTATTAAAGTTCCCAAGTTCCTTCTATTAAAGTTCCCAAGTTCTATTAAAGTTCCCAAGTTTCTTCTATTAAAGTTCCCAAGTTCTATTAAAGTTCCCAAGTTGTATTAAAGTTCCCAAGTTCTATTAAAGTTCCCAAGTTCCTTCTATTAAAGTTCCCAAGTTGTATTAAAGTTCCCAAGTTGTATTAAAGTTCCCAAGTTGTATTAAAGTTCCCAAGTTCTATTAAAGTTCCCAAGTTCCTTCTATTAAAGTTCCCAAGTTCTATTAAAGTTCCCAAGTTCCTTCTATTAAAGTTCCCAAGTTGTATTAAAGTTCCCAAGTTGTATTAAAGTTCCCAAGTTCTATTAAAGTTCCCAAGTTCCTTCTATTAAAGTTCTCAAGTTGTATTAAAGTTCCCAAGTTGTATTAAAGTTCCCAAGTTCTATTATAGTTCCCAAGTTCCTTCTATTAAAGTTCCCAAGTTGTATTAAAGTTCCCAAGTTGTATTAAAGTTCCCAAGTTGTATTAAAGTTCCCAAGTTCTATTAAAGTTCCCAAGTTCCTTCTATTAAAGTTCCCAAGTTCTATTAAAGTTCCCAAGTTCCTTCTATTAAAGTTCCCAAGTTGTATTAAAGTTCCCAAGTTCTATTAAAGTTCCCAAGTTCTATTAAAGTTCCCAAGTTCCTTCTATTAAAGTTCTCAAGTTATATTAAAGTTCCCAAGTTGTATTAAAGTTCCCAAGTTCTATTAAAGTTCCCAAGTTCCTTCTATTAAAGTTCCCAAGTTGTATTAAAGTTCCCAAGTTGTATTAAAGTTCCCAAGTTGTATTAAAGTTCCCAAGTTGTATTAAAGTTTCCAAGTTCTATTAAAGTTCCCAAGTTCTATTAGAGTTCCCAAGTTCTATTAGAGTTCCCAAGTTCTATTAAAGTTTCCAAGTTGTATTAAAGTTCCCAAGTTCCTTCTATTAAAGTTCCCAAGTTCTATTAAAGTTCCCAAGTTCTATTAGAGTTCCCAAGTTCTATTAAAGTTCCCAAGTTCCTTCTATTAAAGTTCCCAAGTTCTATTAGAGTTCCCAAGTTCCTTCTATTAAAGTTCCCAAGTTGTATTAAAGTTCCCAAGTTCTATTAAAGTTCCCAAGTTCTATTAAAGTTCCCAAGTTCCTTCTATTAAAGTTCCCAAGTTCTATTAAAGTTCCCAAGTTCTATTAGAGTTCCCAAGTTCTATTAAAGTTCCCAAGTTCCTTCTATTAAAGTTCCCAAGTTGTATTAAAGTTCCCAAGTTCTATTAAAGTTCCCAAGTTGTATTAAAGTTCCCAAGTTCCTTCTATTAAAGTTCCCAAGTTGTATTAAAGTTCCCAAGTTCTATTAAAGTTCCCAAGTTGTATTAAAGTTCCCAAGTTCCTTCTATCTAAAGTTCAGATCCACGCAACCGTCAGTCTGTTTCCCACACAGGTTTGGCCCCCTGTCTACTTTTCACATCGAAGTCTACCCAAAGTCTTTTTGCGTTGTCCACTGTGCATCATGAAAGGGAAAATATTGTTCTTTTTTTTAAAAAAAAGTTTTTTGTTTTTTCTCCACAACTTCATTTGTAAATCAGTACACATATACCTTAACGTATTGCAATAATATACATAGTTATACATTTTTGTCAATCATTCAAAAGTCAATATCTTATTTTGCACCTATATCAGCAACCATCAGTCTATTCTTCTTTCCATTACACTCCCTGTCAGATTCCAGACTCTGCCATTCAAAAGGAGACGGGGGGGGTCTTGGTTTTGCTTGATCAAACAGTTACAACGTATATCCGGATCTTAGACACCTGGGAACCTTCTCATCTTAGGATAGGATTTATGAGGGGCAATGAAAGTCAGTTGAACGGAAGGGTCTGTGGGAACGTACGCTCATCTGTCCTCCCAGGAAAGAACTTTCACACTTTGTGTATTGGCCTACTTTTGCATTCTGCCTAATGGGGAGGGGCGCTAAGGTTTAAAATGTGCTTGCCTTGCCTGGAGGCATTTAGATCTTGCTTTGAATGAATGGATTGTTATTACAACTGCCAATAAAGGAATCCTTTTGAATCACTGACTCAGAAGTTCGTACTTTGATGGTGAATGGGAAGGCAATCCTTACACTCCCATCTCTATCTCCATCTCCTCCTTCTACCTTCTTACTCCTTCACTCCCCCTCTACCTCTCTCCACTCCTTCTTCCCCCCTTTCCTTCTACTTCCTCTTTCTCCCTCTTTACCTTTCCCTGAGTGCTCTTTATCCTAATTCGTCTCATATTTAACAGACTGATGATAAATTCCCAAATTTTAAACTAACGGTGCCTCTTTTAAAATTTTTATTGTTATATCATTTCTTTATATATAATACTTTACGCTAGGTATATGTTATTAAAATAATGCTACCTCCCCCCCAAAAAATATAATTTTGTTTTCTGGGTTCACCACCAATCCATTCCAAATTTTCACTCCAAATTCGCCACTATAGCTTAACTTCTCAAGATAGTTATTTTTTCTCCTGCCTCTTAGTTTTAAGCCGTATTGCTTCCTCCCCTTCCTTAATCTCTTTACTCATCATTTGTTTTTCTTATCCCCTATTTTTGTCATAACTAAATGCCCCATACAAATCAATATTTCAATTGTGTAGTTTATATTAAAATCTTATAGTCATATTAATTATTCATTTCAACTCATATTAATCATCAGAATTCATTCTATGTTGTTTCAAATTAATTATTCAAATCTTATCACATACAAAAATAATAATAATTATTATTATTCAAATTCTATCTGCTTCCAAAAATTGACCTATCTTCATTATTTTTTATATTTTATCTTTCCTTTTGGTGGTACAAATATTTAGTTCCATCAATTTTAAATTAATTTAATAAATCAATCTTATACCAATCTATAGTCTAATTATAAATTCACCAACAAGCAAAAAAAGCCTATTCATATAAATGATTATATTAAGTATTTTGACAAGTCTTATTCACTATTAATAATAATTATCACAATCAAATACAATTATAATAATACTAAAAATAAAAAATAATCACAATCTGATATAATATAATAATACTAAAGTAGAAAAAAAATTCTATTCCACCCCATCATTAATCATCCATTTTCTTTTGATTTCCACCCCTTTTCTTAACTTCTTTTTTTCTTCCTTTTACATTTGTACCCCCAACTTCTTTTCCTCCAAGCTCCCTTTCTCCCCTTTTAAGTTTATTATTTTCATAGTTCTGACTTCAATTCCTCTTATTCTCTTCTCCTTATTCCCCCCCCTTTTAAATTGTTTCATCCAATACCAATATTCTCCCCCTAATCTCCTTTTATCACTGTAATTCCCAGTGTAATCATCATAAATTTCAACATAATCATTAATCTGTCCATTTTCAATGTCTTTCTTTCTTTTATCGCTGTAGGTCCCGGTGTATTCTTCATTCTGATTTTCTTCTTCTTCTTCATTTTTTTCCATTTTCGTTTCTTACCATCCTATTTTCAAAGTCTTTATTGTCATCCAATTCTTTTCCCTTTTCTGTTCCAGTACTAAATCCCAAAAAGAATCTTCTTAAATCTTCACATAAGTCTTTCAAAAATGCCATCAACTCTTCACAATCGCTTGCCTCCATCTCATCAATATTGCAATTCACAAGTCTTTACAATCCATCCAGCTGTTAACAAATATCTGTTTCCACAGCCTTTTTCAATTATCTTCAAACAAATGTAATATTGTTAAACCAACACTTACATTTCCATATTTCTCATTCAAACTTTAACAAGTGAATGTTAAAGTTCATTTCAAGTTCATCCAATCCAAACAAATCCAAACAATGTCTTTTAATACATCTTCAAATTGCTCACTGTTTAATTTTTTTTTCCAAATTCCAAGATAGCTTTTTCTATTCAAGGTCAACAGCTGTAAAAATATCCATAAAGATGTTCCACTATTTTAGGGGAAATATTGTTCTTATTGCAAAGCTACTGCTATCTCTTTTGTTCCATGAGAGGGGTCATTTTGGTTTTGTTCCACTCCTTTTTCTACTGGGGTAAGTAAGAAGGAAAGGGGAGGAGAGAGAGAGAGAAAAGGGGGAAGGAGAAAAGGAAGGAAAAGAAAGGAAAGGAGGAAGGGAAGAGAAGGAGAAAGGGAAGGGAAGAGAAAGGGGAAGGGCCGAGGTGGCGCAGTGGTTAAAGTGTAGCACTGCAGTTCAGCAGTTCAGCTGTTCAAATTTCACTGGCTCAAGGTTGACTCAGCCTTCCATCCTTCCGAGGTGGGTAAAATGAGGACCCAGATTGTTGGGGGAGATATGCTGAACTCTGTAAACTGCTTAGTGAGGGCTGTAAAGCACTAAGAAGTGCTATATAAGTCTAAGTGCTAAGTGCTATAAGGGAAGGAAGGAGAAAGGGAAGGAAACGAAAGGGAAGGAGAAAGGAAAAAGGAGAAAGGGAAGGAGAAAGGAAAGGGAGTGAAGGAGAAAGGGAAGGAAAAGGAAGGGAGGAGGAAGGGAAGGGAGGGAAAAGAGAAAGGGAAGGGAAGGGAAGGAGGAAAGGAAGGAAAAGAAAGGAAACAAGGAAGGGAAGGGTCCTGAGTCCTTCGGGAGTTGGGCGGCATATAAGAATAACAAAATGAATAAATAAAACAAAATAAATAAGGGAAGGAGAAAGGGAAGAGAAAGGGGAAGGGAAGGAAGAGAGGGAAGGAAAAGAAAGGGAAGGAGAAAGGGAAAAGGAAAAAGGGAAGGAGAAAGGAAAGGGAGTGAAGGAGAAAGGGAAGGAAAAGGGGGGAGGGGGAAGGGAAGGGAGGGAAAAGATAAAGAGAAGGGAAGGAAGGAGGAAGGGAAGGAAAAGGAAGGAAAAAGGGAAGGAAGGAGAGAGAGAAGGAAAAGAAAGGAGAAAGGGAAGGGAAAGGAAGGGAAGGGAAGGGAAAGGAAAGGAAAGGAGAAGGCTAGTAAGATGTGTAAACTTTTACTACAGCCCCAAATGCAATCAGAAATAGTTTGAATTCCTGATAGTTCAGGAGAGAATGACCCTGGGTTGAGTTAACTAAACACTCACTTCCTTGCAAACAGTTCTCCACCTTTAGAAATAAACAAATGGCCCTAAAAGCCCTTTTCCTACAAACTGCTTTAATAAATCCACAAAGTGTCTGCTTGCTCTTGCTCTTAATGTTGCCCAAAAAGCAACCTCATCTATTTCTCCAAACTGGCCCCCCAAACCCCACCACCACACTTAAGGAGACGCGCATGATAGAATAAAATAGTCCAATAAAGGGTTACTGGATTAGCCCTTTCCAAAATAAGCAAGGATTTTCTTTTTAAAAAACCCACACTCTTTTAAAGAGACATGATAAACAATAGGAAACAAAATGGAAAGAGAAACTGTTGACATGGGGATTAGGAGGAGGAGGAGGAGGAGGGGTGGGGGAGGGAAGGGGGAGGAAGGAGGAGGAGGAGGGGAGGGGATGGGGAGGGGATGGGGAGGAGGGGAGGGAAGGGGGAGGAAGAAGGAGGAGGAAGAAGAAGAAGAAGAAGAAGAAGAAGAAGAAGAAGAAGAAGAAGAAGAAGAAGAAGAAGAAGAAGAAGAAGAAGAAGAAGAAGAAGAAGAAGAAGAAGAAGAAGAAGAAGAAGGAGGAGGAGGAGGAGGAGGAGGAGGAGGAGGAGGAGGAGGAGGGGAGGGGGAGGAAGAAGAAGAAGAAGAAGAAGAAGAAGAAGAAGAAGAAGAAGAAGAAGAAGAAGAAGAAGAAGAAGAAGAAGAAGAAGAAGAAAGAAGACGGATGAAGAAAGAAGAAGAAGAAGAAGAAGAAGAAGAAGAAGAAGAAGAAGAAGAAGAAGAAGAAGAAGAAGAAGAAGAAGAAGAAGAAGAAGAAGAAGAAGAAGAAGAAGAAGAAGAAGAAGAAGAAGAAGAAGAAGAAGAAAGAAGAAGAAAGAAGAAAGAAGAAGATATGCTAAGTGCTTAAACTCAATTCGATTTGAAAAGATTGAAAAGATAATATTTTAAAATTTAAAAACTTGGCAGAAAAAAAAAAGATCTTTTCTGGGGCTGAAAGAGGCTGAGTCATGTTGGTCCAAATAATCAGATTATTTGAAGAGGCACCCGATGGCTTTCTTGCTGATCACCGGGGCTTGGGGATCCTCCTAGGACAGGTGCAGAAAAAGATTTTCAAATCCCAAACTTCGTAGCACAATCAACTCCGGAACCCTGATCCGTTTTTCGCCTAAAAGGCTTCAGATTAACAAACTATCTTCCACGCTCCATCCAGCTTGTTTAAAGCAATGGTTCCGGACCAGACTTCTTTCCAGATGTGCCAGCATTAACAGCTGCTGGGTGGGGATGCTGGGAACTGCAGTCCCAGCCCATCTGGGTGCCATCCAGTTGGTGCATGCTATTCTGGAGGCTACCCAAAGATGCTAATCTTTTGCAATCTTTTTTTGCCCCAACGCCCTGTGACTTCATTCTTTTGCTAAATGTACTTCCATTGTTCCTCCCTGGAATTTACTGCTGGTTAGAAAGAATGCCACAAGAGAGAGGGGGGGAGAGGGAGAGGGAGAGGGAAAGGGAGAGAGGGAGAGGGAGAGGGAGAGGGAGAGGGAGGGAGAGGGAGGGAGGGAGGGAGGGAGAGAGGGAGAGGGAGAGGGAGAGAGGGAGGGGGAGGGAGAGGGAGAGGGAGAGGGAGAGGGAGAGAGAGAGAGAGGGAGAGGGAGAGAGGGAGGGAGGGAGAGAGGGAGAGAGGGAGAGGGAGGGAGAGAGGGAGAGGGAGGGAGAGAGGGAGAGAGAGAGAGGGAGGGAAAGAAAAGAAAGAGATCTTTAGGCAAGGAGAATATTTTAAACCGGAAAGGGGAAATGATAAGAGAGGAGCCATATTTGCAAAATTAAAGCTTTCTCTTCCCAGAGGTGTGTCCAGCGCACAGCTCCTAATGCCTCCAAAGACAACCTGGCAGAGAGCAAACGCACCCACACACCAGGGGGAACCACAACAATCCAGAAAAGCAGAAGACAACTCAAGGCCAGAAGAAACCCCCGAACATCTGCTGAGCGGTTTGACACCAAGGGACGCAGCAGCTGTCCAAAGGGAACCGATCTCGTGCTCAGCATCAGTTCTGGCTTTGGACGGAGCTGCTAAAGAAAGTTTTTTGGGGCACTTCGGGAAAGTGGGGGAGGCCCTGAGAATGGGCCCTCCGCTGCCTGTCCATGCTTAATTTAGACTGCCTTCCTGGGAAGCAGAGTTGTGCTTCCTCTCCCAGCCGCCATGGCTGAATCTGGGTCTCCGTGGCTGGTGAGGATTTTGGCATTTCGAAACCGTGGATCCAAGCCACGGCAGTTGAGAAGATTTGATACCCAGGTCCAGTCTTCCTAAGGAGGTCATTCTCTCTCTTTTTTAAAAAAATAGTTTTTATTTGGTTATTTACATTGAAAAAAAAAAGACATACAAACAGTAAACAAAACAAGACAATGCATTAACATATATACATATAACCTCTAGGGTTATCATACAGTAATGTACGAGGGTGGGGATGGTCTGGATCTCTGGTGGAAGTTGGTTCCAGAGGGACGGGGCTCCCACAGAGAAGGCCCTCCCCCGCGGCCCCGCCAACCGACATTGTTTTGCTGACAGGATCCGGAGGAGGCCCTCTCTGTGGGATCTGACCGGTCATAGGGAGGTATGTGGTAGGATGCGGTCCCGAAGGTAACCTGGCCCTGAGCCATGTAGGGCTTTAAAGGTCAAAACCAACACCTTAAATTGCGTCCGTAGACTAATGGGCAACCAATGCAGCTGGCGGAGGAGAGGTGTTACGTGGGTGTATCTCGGTACACCCACCACAGCTCGCACAGCTGCATCCTGTACCAATTGCAGTCTCCGGATGCTCTTTAAGGGTAGCCCCATGTAGAGCGCGTTACAGTAGTCTAGCCGTGAGGTGACAAGGGCATGAGTGACTGTGAGCAAAGCCTCCCTCTCCAAGTAAGGTCGCAATTGGTGCACAAGACGGATCTGTGCAAAGGTCCCCCTAGCCACAGCTGAAAGATGTTGTTCCAATTTTAGCTGTGGGTCTAGGAGGACACCCAAATTGCGAACCCGTTCTGAGGGAGTCAATTTTTCTCCCCCGAGAACCAAGGAGGGGCAGTCGACGTAATCCCTGGGGGGCAACATCCACAGCCACTCAGTCTTGTCAGGGTTGAGTTTGAGTCTATTCACTCCCATCCAGACCCTTACATCGTCCAGGCAGTGGCACATTACCTCAACTGCTTCACTGAACTGACACGGGGTGGAGATGTACAACTGGGTATCATCAGCATACTGCTGATACCTCACCCCGTGTGGTATTATATCATTTATGTTCTGAAATATTTTGATTCTTACTTTTCAGGTTTTTAGACTCGCAAGGAAAATTCAAAATGGCTGCTCCCTTAGAGTTGCGTCAAAAACAAAGAGCAGTGATTGAATTCCTTGTTGCTGAGGGGAAAACCCCTGTGAACATTCACCGACGATTACAAAATGTGTTTGAGGACAATACTTTAGATTATAGCGATGTATGCAGAGGGTTTTGAGAGGCAAACATTATTCCGGTGTCGAGGAAGTGAAAACCGCAGTGAAGAAGTGGCTCAAAGAACAGTCAACAGAATTTTACGAGGCAGGGATACATGCTCTCCTTCGAAGGTGGAACATTGCTATTGAGAGAAACGGTGACTATGTTGAGAAGTAGGGATGGGATCCACAGAGGACCAGCTTCATTTTGATGTATGCTACATCTTCCTGTGTCGGTCATTATACCTGTCCTAAAGAAAATGGCATTATGTTTTTACTCACCCTCATATATCGACAATATATTCATGCTTA
>JALIGW010000026.1:8476755-8479255 GCA_023053685.1 Diadophis punctatus similis
ATAGGACAGAAGGACAGTGTTAAGGGTGAGAATAAGTCTCATAGAGACGATTTGGATCTTTGCTTGGAATTCAGACAGTTAGAAATAAAGCCGAGATTAAAAGTCTAATAGAAAATATTTATTTCGGTACAAAAACAATAAATCCTGAATAATTACATTTTTGCTAAGGAAATGCGTCCGTCCCGGTCAAGAGCCAAGTCAAAGAGAATAATGATGGTTTAGGAATGCACACATGTGTACAACTCATATCACGTGTTCTGCTTGTATTGGAATGTACCATAATATTAGGATAGGGGTGCATCACCCTGCATAGACATACAACTGACAATATTCACTACATGACAGACAGGGACGGCAGGCACGATGGTGCTCTTATGCACCCTTACAGACCTCTTAGGAACGGGGTGAGGTCGACTGTAGACAGTCTAAGGTTAAAGTTTTTGGGGTTTGGGGAAGAAACCACAGAGTCAGGTAGCGCATTCCAGGCATTGATCACTCTGTTGCTGAAGTCGTATTTTCTGCAGTCGAGTTTGGAGCAATTTACATTAAGTTTGAATCTATTATGTGCTCGTGTATTGTTGCGGTTGAAGCTGAAGTAATCATTGACAGGAAGGACATTTTGGTATATGATTTTATGAACTACATTTAGATCAGATCGGAGGCGACGTAGTTGTAAATTGTCTAATCCCAATATTTCAAGTCTGGTGGAATAAGGTATTTTATTGTGAGCAGAGGAGTGAAGGACTCTTCTTGTGAAATATTTCTGGACTCTCTCGATTGTATTGATGTCCGATATGCAGTGCGGGTTCCAGACAGGTGAGCTGTATTCAAGGATTGATCTGGCAAATGTTTTGTATGCTCTGGTTAGCAGTGTAATATTGCCAGAGAAGAAGCTACGCAAGATTAGGTTAACAACTCTTAGTGCCTTTTTGGCAATGTTGTTACAATGGGCTCTGGCACTTAGGTCATTAGATATGAGTACTCCAAGGTCCTTTATAGAGTGAGGGTCGTCTACAAGGTTGTTACAACTGAAAAAGCATCCAGTTTAGTGGAGGTATTCTACCGGTTCACACCAGTTCGGGCAAACCGGTAGTGGCGGTGTGAGGCTCCACCCACCCGCCTGGACGTCATCACAGATGCTCTGCGCATGCGCAGAAGCGCCACGCGCGAGCGCTCCCATGTCCGAACCGGTAGCGAAGGTATGCAAATACCACTACTGATCCAGTTCTGGCCACCACAATACAAAAAAGATGTTGAGACTCTGGAAAGAGTGCAGAGAAGAGCAACAAAGAGGATTGGGGGAAGGGAGGTTAAAACATGCAAAAAAAAACGGTTGCAGGAATTGGGTATGTCTTCTAGTCTAATGAAAAGAAGGACTAGGGGGGAATATGGTAGCAGCCTTCCAATATTTGAGGGGTTCCTGCAAAGAGGAGGGGGTCAACCTATTCTCCAAAGCATCTGAAGGCAAGACAAGAAACGATGGTTGGAAAACTAACCAAGGAGAGAAGCAGACTGGAATTAAGGAGTAACTTCCTAAGAGTGAGAGCAATTCACCAATGAAATGAACTTCCGGTTTCCGGCGTGCACATGCGCACCGGCCAGGTAGTCAGCTGGCCAGCGCGCATGCCCACACTGGAAAACGGAAGACCAGCTCTTTCAGTTTCCAGCACTGCCGCATTCACGCTGATCATCGCGTACGCATGCATGCCAGAAACCCAGAAGAGGAACGGGCAACGCCACGCGTGCCAGGTGACATGCTCCACGTGCCACTTCACGTGCCATAGGTTTGCCATCATGGGTATAGGGCCTCGTGCTCAAATAGAGGGGGTTTATTTATTTATTTATTTATTTATTTTGGCTTTCTTATATGCCGCCCAACTCCCGAGGGACTCAGGGCGGCGTACAGCAAAAAAGAATACAAGAACAACCAACAATAATCATTGCTTAAAATCAATATAAAAATTAAAAATTCAATATTAAAACCCTCCACCAACCATACATACTTGGGGGTGAGCTCGAGTGGATTAGACTCTACCCCCAGCCTGCAGGAAAAGCCATGTCTTAACGGCTTTTCGGAAGGCCAGCAGGGTGGGGATGGTACGGGTCTCCGGAGGAAGTTGGTTCCAGAGCGCGGGGCCCGCCACAGAGAAGGCCCTCCCCCTAGGGCCCGCCAGCCGGCATTGCTTGGCTGACGGGACCTGGAGGAGACCCACTCTGTGGGACCTGACCGGTCGAAGGGAAGTATGAGGCAGAATGCGGTCCCGGAGATAGCCTGGTCCTATGCCATGAAGGGCTTTAAAGATGATGATCAACACCTTGAATTGGACCCGGAGACCGATGGGCAACCAATGCAGCTCCCACCCTTTTGGGCACCAGTTGGGGACCCCTGGACTAGCAGACCTCCATTGTCCCTTCCAACTCTATTCTTCTATGTTCTAAGAGTTGGCCTCAAGCTTATCTCAATCCCTCATTCTGGTTTTTTTTTTCTTCTCCTCTTACT
>JALIGW010000026.1:8481755-8486755 GCA_023053685.1 Diadophis punctatus similis
ACAAACTGCATTTGCTGCCATGAAAACAGACAGAGGTTAAGTCTGCTGAAAGTGTGAATTTATTACGTTGTGGCTTCCAATTGTATTAAGAACTGAGGACAACTTCCCCATATCCTCAGGGCTACTTATTTGAGCTTTTATTTACACGGAAGTCTTGATTGATTAATATATCAAGTTGCCACTCCGCCCTTCTCGCTTGAGTGACTTTGGGCGCTGTCTTGATCTGTCCATTGTCAAATTTCATGCCCTACCTGTTCTGACCTAGGCGTTCCCAAACCACAAAGCAGACTCCTTGTCCCGACAAAAACCCCTTTTTATTAAGTTGCTGTGAATTCCTCTCATTCACATCTAGCAGAGTCTTTCAAGGGTGAATTTGCAGTCACAGACCTTATCTGTGGTGAATTTACAGTCACAGACCTTATCTGGGTTGGAGAGCGGCCAGGCCGATATCTTCAAAACTTGGCAAGGAGTCTCTGAGAGTCACGAACCAATTAAGCAAACTAATTGTCTCCTGCAAACACTCCCATCCCCGTTCGCTCCTCTTTGGTTCCCTATGGGAGGGGCCATTCACCGTCCACCTGTGGCCTTACTCCCAAGTCGACCCTTGTTCCTTAGCTGTTCCCTTTGTCTGGCAACTGCGCATGCGCACACTGGGAACAGGCTCCAGCTGTTCGTCTGCCTCACTGATGTCTGACTCCAAAGGCAGTTGATAACTGTCAGACGGCCCTGGCCCCATCTCTGCCTCCGACACAGAGCCTTTCCCCAGACTCCAGGACTGGCCCATGTTCCCCACCAACCTCCTAACTGTTCGAATCTGCTGCCAGCTCCGCTGGCCGCTGGCGGACCGCAACACTACCCAATTTTTTTTTGCAGCAAACAAAGCCTGAGATCTTGCTTCTTTCCCTTCCTTGCCTCCTCCTTTTCTCCTTGCAGTAGACCCGTGCTGTTATTTCCCGTGCCAACACAGCGGTTTGTGCGTCCGGGTTGGCATGGAAGGCTACGAATGTGACTGTACCCGGACAGGATACTATGGCACCAACTGCAGTTCATGTGAGTATCGCTTCCGACTCCTGTGTGCAGGTGGGAGGGGGGGGGTTGTACACAAAGAGAGAGAGATATCGAGGCACAGAACCTCCATGTTCAGAGGCAGTCTACCTCAACGTACACCCCCTCCTCCATTCCTCAGAACTGGGAAGGGAAGCTTCCTATGGGTTCTTCTCCGTAAATCCTGCAAATGGGACATCTTTAGTGAAATATCTGTGGTTTTTTTTTTTAAAAAAATGTCTTTGCTCTCCCCCAGCGGAGTTCTGGACGTGGGTGCACGACACCCTGAAGCCGAGCCCGTCTTTTGTTCATTACCTGCTGACCCATTTCCGCTGGCTGTGGAGCGTCGTGAACCGGACCTTCCTCCGAGGTCTTTTAATGAGAGTCGTGTTGACGGGTGAGTGGGCGAGGAGGGCTCAAATGGGCCACACATGTTCGGAAAGGCTCCCTGTCCTGTTGGACTTGAGAGGCTCACCAGGCCCAGACGGCTCCCCCAGCTGCCACACCCCCTCCATGCCCTCTCCCCAAAACCTCTTCCCCCTTTTTCCTGCCTCTCGCCTTGCAGCCCGTGCCAACCTGATCCCCAGCCCGCCCACCTTCAGCGGCAACTACGGATACCTGAACTGGGAATCCTTCAGCAACCTCAGCTACTTCACCCGCATCCTCCCGCCGGTGCCCCCCAACTGCCCCACGCCGATGGGGGTGAAAGGTACTGCAGGAGGCAGACCCCTTTCCCAGCTGCCTGGCTTTTGTCAGGAGGAGGAGGAGGAGGGGGAGGAGGAAGAGGAAGAGGAGAAAATTGAAGAGTAGGGGAGGCAGGGGAAGAGGGAGGAGGAGGAGCGGGGGCAGGAGAAGGAGGGGAAGAGAGGGAGGGTAAGGAGGAGGAGGGAGAGGGGGAAGAGGGGGAGTAGAGGAGGGAGGGGAGGGGGAGGAGTGTGGGGAAAGTGGGGAAGGGAAGGGGAGGGGGAAAGGAAGGGGGAGGAGTAGGGGAGGAAGAGGAGGGGAGGAGAGGAAGGAGGAAGGCGATAGGGAGATGGAGGCGAAGGAAGAAGAGGAGGAGGAGAAAGAGGAAGAGAGGGGGAGGCAGAGGAGGAGGAGGGAAGGAGGAGGGGAGGTGAGGAAGAGGGGGAGAGGGAGGAGGGGGAGGAAGAGGGGTACAGGAGGGGGAGAGGGAGAGGCAGGAGGAGAAAGAGGAGGAGGGGAGGGGGAGGGGAGGAAGAGGGGGAGAGGGAGGAGGGGGAGGAAGAGGGGTACAGGAGGGGGAGAGGGAGAGGCAGGAGGAGAAAGAGGGGGAGGGGAGGAGGGGAGGGGATGAGGAAGAGGAGGAGGGGGAAGAGGAGGGGGCTGACTGGCATGTGCCAGGAGACCAGGCTCGGGCAGGGCTTTCCTCTCTGCCCCACAGGGCCACTGGAGCTGCCAGCAGCCGAACTGGTGGCGGAAGAACTTCTGCTCCGCCGGACTTTCCACCCGGACCCACAAAGGACCAACCTGATGTTCGCTTTCTTCGCCCAACACTTCACGCACCAGTTCTTCAAGACGTTCGGCAAGATGGGCCGCGGATTCACCCGGGCTCTGGGCCACGGGGTGAGGAGAGAAGCGCGCCCCAACCTGAATCTGCCCCGGCTGTGAGGCTGTTGTGGGCAGATCTGGCGGTGGGGAAGGGCCACGCTTAGCCCCCCGGAGAGGATTTTGGAGGCCTCCGGTCTGGTGGGGAAACTCCTTGGAAGGGCAGATCCAGAATTGATTCAAGGGTCCCCAACATTTCTCGGGGAGAATCGGGGGGGGGGGCTTGGCTTAGTCCACTGGCTGTTCTTGAAAGGCTACAAGGACTAAACATAAATGATAATATGTTTTCATAAACATAAACATAAAGGATAAAAACATAAAGGATAAAAAACATTCTCTTCTTCCCACAGCAAACTAAACAGATTCACACACACAATCTGTAACACTTCTGCATTTCTTGTGAAAGCTTTGCCACAAACACACCTTCAGGAAATTATCATCAAAACATCCAAGCACCTTTTGCAGAAGGAAACGTGCCTCTTGGACAATAAACAACCAAAGAGCAGTTGGGGATAAGGGTTTATGAAGTTCTCTTCTGCCATTCCTCTGGGTTTGATTCTCTCTCCGCTCCCTTTTAGATTACTGAATCCTCTCTCTCTCTCTCTCTCTCTCTCTCTCTCTCTCTCTCTCTCTCTCTCTCTCTCACACACACACACACACACACACACACACACACACACACACACACACACACACAGGAGACAGTGGTGGGCTCCTACCAGTGCGGTCCACTCTATAGCACCGGTAGCGGCCTGCTGGTGACGTCACAGTACCGGTGCGGTCAGTTGCGGTGCCTGGGCGCCGCCATTTAAAAAAAATGTAAAAAATTTTTTTTTAACATTTTCTTCTCCACATGCCCAGAAGCCGAGCTTCCGGCACTGCGCATGCGCTGCCTTCCTACCACACAGTGTGTCCAAGCAGGGGAGGATGGCTGAGGGAGCGTGTGAGACGCTGAAAGAACGGGCGGCAGGAGCTATCTCCATTCCCCTCCCTTCAACAGTCCGAGAAGCCACGAACGCACGGTGATGATCCTAGGCATTTTCGCACGTTCGAGGCTTCTCGAGCTGCTGAGGGGAGGGGGAACGGGCGGCTGGAGCCTAGGATCATCGAATGGGGAGAAGCATTCAGGCTGGACGGAGCCTCCTAAAAGAACCGCTGCTGCGGTCTTGCTGCTCCCACTGCGGGGGCTGCATTGCGGATGGGCAATGCCCCCCTGCTTCTCCGGCCACTGCCAAGCTCCCAAGGCCCACGCTCACCCGGTCACATGGCTGGCAAGCCACACCCACAAAATAAGCCACGCACACAGAGTGGTAGTAAAAAAATTAGGAACCCCCCCCTGAAAGGAGATCAAGAAATGACTCCCCTGTTATGTTGGCTCATTCCTGCAGGTGGATCTTGGCCACATCTACGGAGACAACCTGGAACGGCAACATCAGCTACGCCTCTTCAAGGACGGCAAGCTGAAATACCAGGTAAGAAAGTTGAACAAAAACACTTTTCCAGCCTGTGAAAACTCTTTTAACTTGGAGTTAAAGTTTGTGCCTGGCCGTGGATTTCATTCCACACCCGCCCACACCCCGAAAGAATCTCCTCTATGGGGCATGCTGGCAAATACCCCCACGCTTTCACAATCCTCCCCATTTGCCGGACCACTCTGTCTCTCGTTCCCAGCCAAGCAGGGGATGATGGGAGGTGGAATCCAAGATGAAGAAAAGTCTGGCAACTACCCAGCTTCCCCTGTCTGCCCCCTCTCTACTTTGGGGGGGAATTTAGCAATGGGGATTTGGCCTTCCTTCGCCTGCCCAGATATGTTTTCTTTGCAGTAAATAAAACACAAGATTTTAAAATGTGTAAGAGCATAGCAAACCCCAAAGCTAAGAATCTTTTGCAGATTGACAGAGTGGGAAGGGGCCTTGTAGGTCATCTAGTCCAGCCGCGCGGGTGGTTTCGGGGGCTAATTGGCGCTTCCATATAACACCCCTCCTGCGCGAGCTGCACTGGCTTCCGGTGGTCTACCGGGTGCGCTTCAAGGTGCTTGTTACTACCTTTAAAGCGCTCCATGGCATTGGACCTAGGTATCTCCGAGACCGCCTGCTGCCACAAACTGCCTCCCATCGACCAGTGCGCTCCCACAGAGAGGGCCTCCTCGGGGTGCCATCAGCCAAGCAGTGTAGGCTGGTGACGCCCAGGGGGAGGGCCTTCTCTGTGGGAGCACCCACCCTCTGGAATCAGCTCCCTCCAGACTTAAGAACCATTCATGACCTGTCCACCTTCCGCCGTGCCCTCAAGACGTATTATTTTTATCAAGCCGGGCTGGCGTGAAAAAGTTTTTGGGTTTTTTAAGATTTTACCAAATTTTAATTGTATTAAATCAGGGCCACATCGAATAT
>JALIGW010000026.1:8491755-8611755 GCA_023053685.1 Diadophis punctatus similis
CAGTCAGCTGAAGTAGCCTGCAGTGCTGCACTCTAACCACTGCGCCACCTCAGCTCATGCTATGTATAAAAAAACTATAACGTGTTGCACTTATGAAATCAGTGACCTGCTACAGAGAAAACACATTTTAATTTCTGCATGCAACAAAAAACATTTTGAACTCTGAAAAAAAAAAGATGGGCCGAAAAGCTCAATAAATCGTGTGTCGTCGAGTGTCGCACATTGGTGGTTGTGACGCATATTTTGAGCGATGGAGCCGCAGCAGAGGGATGAAAGAGCCACATGCGGCTCCAGAGCCCCGGGTTGCTGACCCCTGGACTAGAAGACCTCCAACGTCCCTTCCAGTTCTATTTTGATTGATCTAAGTTGCTTCCCACCCACCCACCCATCTCTTTTCTTAAAGAGGGTTCGGATAACACGTACGATCTCACACGTCCCTCTTATTTATTTGTTTTTAATCTAATTTGTCACTTATTCGGGGGCATTAAAATGCAATTGATCGAAAATGCCCCTCTAAAAGGATGGAGAATCTTTTGCTGTTCAGAGCTAAAGGGTTTTTGTGACTTCCTGTTCAGCGCAAGAGGGTCGTCGATGTTCTGCTGGAAGGAATGTCTCAGGCTATAGATCAGAATCGGAATAGAATAGAGCTGGAAGGGACCTTGGAGGTCTTCTAGTCCAGCCCCCTGATCAAGCAGGGGAACCTATAATATCATTTCAGACAGGTAGCTGTCCAGTCTCTTCTTAAAAACCTCCAGTGTTGGAGCATTCACAACTTCTGGAGGCAAGTTGTTCCATTGATTAATTGTTCCAACTGTCAGGAAATTTCTCCTTAGTTTTAAGTTGCTTCTCTCCTTGATTAGTTTCCACCCATTGCTTCTTGTCCTATCCTCAGGTGCTTTGGAGAATAGTTTGACTCCCTCTTCTTTGTGGCAACCCCTGAGATATTGGAACACTGCTATCATGTCTCCCCTGGTCCTTCTTTTCATTAAATTAGACATACCCAGTTCCTGCAACCGTTCTATATATATTTTACGGTTAAATACTGTTACTTCCTGGATCTAGAGACCCATCTATATCGGACAATTTTTTAAAAATTTGTTCTTGACAAAGGAACTTCTTTGGCTTTCCTTTTCAGATCGGTGGGAAGCCAAATATCAACAAGAACCTTCTAGAAGTGGCAATTGGAGTGATCGAGGAATCGCGACTGATGCGTCTCCGGCCTTTTAATGAGTACCGAAAGAGGTTCCATCTTAAGCCGTACATGTCCTTCCGGGAACTGTCAGGTACTACTATCCCCAGGAGAAATCTCAAGGTCACCGAAGTCTCCTTGAGATGCTGTCATCACCTATGAACCTTCTTGAAAGGACTGGCTTGGCCATGTTGATTGCAAGAATGAGGGCGTGTGTGTGTCCCTACCTGGAAAGCTAAACAGGACTTCCTGAGTCAAAGGCAGTTTGGTTCTGAAGATGAATTTGTGGAGGTGACATGAAGCCCAGAGGAGAAGTTCTCTGAGGGCTTGTCCAGTTGTGTGGCTGTACCCAATTCCTTCCGCCCTAAAGCAACTGACCCCTCTGTCATGCCCCCGTCAGAGTCTGAATCTGAGACGGAAGACGAACAGCTGACAGAGAGCGGGAGAGTTGGCTGTGGAGGAAACTGGGGAAGGGCAAAGTCAGGCTGGGCAGAGCAGGGGAGAGGTAGAACAAGGGAGAGGGGGTTCAGATGAAGACCAAGGCCCGCCCCCTCCTCATCCCAGGGTGCACAGGGAAGAACGCAGAAGAGAACAATGTGGGTTGCATGGCTTACGAGGAAGGAAAGGGCCCCGATTCCCTTCACAAGGCACACCTGGGGTTGGAGTTTAAAGGAGAGGCAGTTGGGAGGGGCGTTTGTCGGGAACAAAACGCTGAATGCATCGAGTGTTGAGAGTTGTGGCCTGCATTCCTGGCATTCCTCCTGATTGTTTGAGTTATTGTCGCGCTTCCGTGTACTTATCTTGTCTTGCTGGAATTATTGCTGTGAATTCTTCACTTCTGGGACTCATTATCTTGCCCTGCTGGAGTGATTGATTTGCAGTCATTCTACTTACAGCATTTGGACTGGAGTATCTGCAATATCTGTTTGTGGGAGAGCTTTTCTCCAGGCTGGAGAGTAAACGGGACGTTGGGGGCAAAGTTGGTGCCAATAAAGGGACTCATACCGGTTCTCTGGCTGTGTTGCCTTTGTGCCACGCCCTGGGTCATCACACCTTCCTTCCAAAGTTGCTCTTCCACAGTGGGTGGAGCAGCCGGAAAGCCAAGTCCAGACATGGACAATCTTTGTAGGTCCTTGACGAGCTGAGATACCTCATTTCCTCATTTCTCTTTCAGATGACGAGAGCATGGTTGCCAAACTGGAGGAGCTGTACGGAGACATCAACGCCCTGGAGTTCTTCCCCGGCCTGTTGGTGGAGAAGACCTACCCCAACAGCATCTTTGGAGAAAGCATGATAGAGATGGGGGCTCCCTTCTCCTTGAAGGGGCTCCTGGGGAACCCTATCTGCTCCCCCGAATACTGGAAGCCCAGCACTTTTGGGGGCGCCGCCGGCTTCCAACTCGTGAACACGGCAAGCTTGCAAAAACTGGTTTGCCTCAACGTGAAACGGTGTCCCTATGTGGCTTTCCACACGCCCGATCACGGAGAGGCCGAAGGCTCTGAGGAGAAGACGAGGCCTTCAACGGAGCTCTAACAAAGCTCTCTTTGGTCGAGTTATACAGGTAGTCCTTGACTTAACAACAGTTCGCTTAGTGACCGCTGGAAGTTACCATGGTCCTGAAAACAGTGACTTGTGACCGTTTGCTCGCGCTGATGACCATTGCAGCCTCCCCACCACGGTCACCCGATTTACATGACAACTGACTCGCACTTATGATGGTTGCGGTGTCCCGGGGGGTCACGGCCTTCTGGCAAGCCACGTCCATGGGGAAGCCGGATTCACTTAACAACCGTGTGGCTTATTTAAGAACGGCGCTTAACAAATGTGGCAAGGAAAGTCGTAAAGTTTAAGAAAAAACCAACCCCTTTCTCACCGAACGCCAGAAATTTTGGGGCTCAATTGCGGACATACGTTGAGGATTACCTGTACTTCTCCTCCTCCAGGCTTGAGACCAGGTGGTCGTGATGGCATGAGAGCAACAAGGAAAACAAGCATGTGTGTGCGTGGACGTGCGGGCCTGTCTCCCTCAGCTTGTAGCCTAGCCCCCTCCTCACACTCTGGAAATGCCTTCCACGATCCTGTCCAGAGAGGAGTGGAAACACCTGCTTAACTGTTTTTGGACATTCTCAGTTGTCTAGGTCATGGTTGTCCCAAAGGTGCTTTTTCAGGAGGCAACTGGACTTTCTTGGTTTTTCTTTGAAGACGTTTCACTTCTCATCCAAGAAGCTTCTTCAGCTCTGACTGGATGGTGGTGGGGAATGGAAGGATTTATACTCCTTGCGGACAGCTGGCCATTTGCATCCTTTTAGAGAGTCATTGAGGCCACTTGGAGGTTTATCTGTGTCCTCGGGGTCACCTGAGTGGTGCAAATGGCTGTGGAGCCTTCTTGGAACTGCTGAAAGGACCATTTTGTAGACTGGAGATAGACGATGTCGTATCCCTACCCCTCTGTTGAGAGAGGGCTGTTCAATTTTGTCAGATAAGAATTACTCTCATCAGAGGCGAAATAGATATTTCCCTGGAACTCTGACATTATAAAAGGAAACCGCAGTTTAAAATACTAAAGTAGAAAATATTTATTTCGGTACAAAAACAATAAATTCTCAATAAATTCTCATTGATCACATCTTAGCTATAAAAAACAGGTCTTGCTCCTTACAGAAGCTGAAGAAGAAGGAAGGAACAAAGAAAGGAATGTACACATGCGTACTAGGAACATATTAATCACGTGCTCAGGAATAAACCATTATATTTGATAGGGATGCACCTCCCTGCATATACATATAACAGGCAATATAAAATCACTGCCTGACAAATTTGGACATAGATGGCCTCTTTGACCCCTCTTTCAAACCAGCGTTCCTCTCCGTCCAAAATATGGACTTTGCCGTCTTCAAAAGAGTGGCTTTTGTCCTTCAAATGCAGATGGACTGCCGAATCTTGTCCTGATGGGTTTGTTCTCCTATGGCGAGCCATGCGTTTGCGAAGTGGCTGTTTTGTTTCCCCAAATGACCAGCTGTCTGCAAGGAGGATAAATCCTTCCATTCCCCACCATCATCTAGTCCAGAGCTGAAGGAAGCTTCTTGGATGAGAAGCGAAACATCTTCAAAGAAAAAAACCAGAAAGTCCAGTTGCCTCTTGAAGGGGAAAAAAAAAGCACTTTTGGGACCACCAGCTTAACGGAGCGGAAGGAATCCATCTCTGGCCAATTTTCCTTGGTGGTCTTCTTCAGCTCCCTCCCTGCCCTCTTTTATCTCTGCCTGTCGTAGCTGCCTCCAGGAACCTCTGCAAACAGGAACTGGAGGGGACTGAACCTGCTCTATCTCTGCTTTCAAACCTATTCATACAGGTATGTGCCTTTGTGCCAGAGGCCAGGAGAAAAACCGACAAGCGTGGGGAAAAAAAGGAGATCGAAAATATCAAATATCAAAATAAATTGGAAAACCTGATTTGCTGAGCTAAAGTACTCATAAATTCGCATTTCTTGTTCTCCAGGTAGGGGGCATATTGTCACCAGCATCACCTGGAGAAGATGCTGGAATCCAGGTGTGCTTGGAGGGCCTCTCTTTTTTTTCCAATTTTTTTTCTCCACCACTTCATATACAATTCAATACACATATACCTTAAGATATTACAATAAAATAGTTTTTCAATATAGTCAATCATTCAGAAGTCAATATCTTATTCAACACTTGCCTCGTCATCTGTCATCAGTCTGTTCTACTTTATTCCATTACACTCCCCTCTCTCTATCTCCATCTTCTCCTCCTACTTTCTTACTCCTCCTCTCCTCCTCTATCTTCTCTACACCTTCTCTTCCTCCCCTTCTGCGTCCTCTTTCACCTTCTTTACCCTTCTGAGTACTCTTTATACTAACTCATCTTCTGTTTAACAGACTGATGATAGTCTCAGATTTAAACTAGTCATATCTCTTCTAAAAAAGAAATTTTTTCCCATTATAATTATATCATTTCATTATATATAATACTTTATTCTAGGTATATTTCCATCTTACCTCCCAAAAAAATTTAATTTTGTCATTTGGGATATTCACCAGTTAATTTCAAATTTTTCTTTGGAGGGCCTCTCTCAGCAACGCCGGCACCCAACACCTTTGTAAACCTTAAGCTGGCTTTCCAGCATTAGAGAGGTGGGGTGTCTCTGTGTACCCCATCTGAGCATGAGACTAGAAGCAGTCTCCCTTGATTAGGAGTTGGATACCTGTGGCAAAGAGGTTGCTCCCCCCATCTCCTGCCCCACTGCTGTTCTTTTTAGGGTGCTTATCTGAAATGAGGACCAGGGAAGGAGAGGTGTGATAGGGGAAAATAGAATGGGATAGGGAAAGGGATATAGGGATATAGGGATATAGGGATATAGGGATAGAATAGAATAGAATAGAATAGAATAGAATAGAATAGAATAGAATAGAATAGAATAATAGAATAGAATAATAGAATAATAGAATAGAATAGAATAATAATAGAATAGAATAGAATAATAGAATATAATAGAATAATAATAGAATAGAATAATAGAATAGAATAATAGAATAGAATAGAATAGAATAATAATAGAATAGAATAGAATAATAGAATAGAATAGAATAGAATAGAATAGAATAGAATAGAATAGAATAGAATAGAATAGAATAGAATAGAATAGAGCTGGAAGGGACGATGTAGGTCTTCTAGTCCAGCCCCCTGATCAAGCAGGGGAACCTATACCATCTCAGACAAGTGACTGCCCAGTCTCTTCTTAAAAACCTCCAGTGATGGAGCGCCCACAACATCTGAAGGCAAGCTGTTCCACTGGTTAATTGTCCTCACTGTTAGGAAGTTTCCTTAATTCCAGGTTGCTTCTCTCCTTGATTAGTTTCCACCCATTGCTTCTTGTCCTGCCTTCAGGTGCTTTGGAGAACAATTTAACCCTATTTTGTGGCTGCGGCCACGGATCAGCCGTGGCTGCAGCCACAAGATAGGGCCATGATTGGGAGTGGGCGTGGCCAACCTCACAGCGCTATGGGTGTCTCCCGCGCTCCACGGGGAACCCTGAATCCCAGCTGTTTGGAGACCTGGAATCGGATTGGAACCAGGTCAGATGCACCCTGGAGGGGCGTTGAAGAAGAGAGGCACCAGTCGGTGGTCTGGGGGGGGGGGCTTGCACCCCCCCCAGGGAGCCGGCACCAGTCTCTCGGCCAGCAGCTGTGGAAGACGACTCTGTTGCCATTAGCTGGGACGGCCATGATCAGAACAATTGAAATAGAGAGATCGTGGATTGCCTGGGTGACAAGATCTAAGCGTTTGTGCTGGAGAGAGGTGAAGAAGTGCTGAAGCTGGGTGAATGTTTGGCAGATTTAACTCCAAAAGAAGAAATTTAAAATTCAAAAGGAGACAAGAGAGACTCTAAAATGGAGTGAGCGGCCATCTAGCAATTGGAAAAACCATAGAGAGAATTAAAGGAACAAGTTTAAAAGCCCAAATTTGAGGATGTCTTTATAATTAAACTTGGTGGAAGTAAAAGAGACTGAAAAAGAATAAAGAATTTGAAGAAAATATCTTATAAGTGCTAAGTGGACTTAAAATAGTTTGGAGACTTTTGAAAAAGAGCTGTTTTGTTATATTAGGAACATAACGCCATCTGCTGGTTAAAAGAAAATATTGCAACAGACTGTGGAAAGCTCGAATTAGCTGACAGCTGGAGACTGACCTTGCCTATAAGAAGATAACTAGGAGCTTGAAAGGACTTTAAAGCAGTGTGTGTTGTGCTAGTGTGTTTGATGGTGCACTGTTTTGGTGATAGAAGATAAGAGGATTTTGAACTGGATTGGACTGCAATACAATGAGATTATATGGACTTAAGCTGCAAGTAAAAAAAAATCTATGAACTTTGTGAATGGTGAACTTGACAAGATGGAGGCGTGTATCTATGAAGAACTGACTGGGATGTTAAAATACATCTATGAAGATATAAAAACTTACCTTTTGGAAATCAGAGGTGAAAAGAAAAGAGAAATGAAGTTGGATCATAAAGAACACTTAGAATTTACAATGGTAGAAAAAGAAAATGAAGAACAAGATTACACAGATGAAAAAGGGACTGAAAATAAAAAACAGATTGATGATTACACTGGGATTTACAGTGATAAGAAAAGAGTAAGAGGGGGGTATTGGTATCAGTAGAAGCAATTAAAAATAAGGGGGGGTAATAGGGAGAAGAGACTAGGAGGAATTGAGAGCAGACTTACACAAATAATATACTTAAAAGGAAGAAAAGGAATTTGGAAAAAAAGAAGCTATTGGCATAAAAATAAAAGTAAGAAAAAGAAAAAGTTAAGAGAAGGGGTTGGAAAAGGAAAATCTACAAGAAGTGGAATTTTTGAGAGACCAAAAGAGAATGGATAAAAAGGGGAAGGTCAATAGAAAATAATTTTTGGGGGGAATTATTATTTTACATTTAATTGTGTTAACACTATTAGTTGTGTATAAGTGTGTATAATTAATCAGCAAAATTATCCTGCTAAAAGGTTTTTTTATAAGTTAATAATTCTATATTAGATTGGAACATGATGGTTTGAATTAAATTTTGATGATGAAAGGGAAAAAGAATAAAGAAAAGAAGGGAAATAAATTAGACTATAGTAGGTCAATTGTTGGAAGGTTATAAAATTTGAATAATTACTATTTTTCTTTATAAGATTTGCTTTTATAAAATATTTGTATAACTTATAAAATTGATTTAATGTTGAAAAGGATTTAGATAATTACTGAAATTGTTGGAATGTTATAAGAGCTGTATAACTTATCATTCTTAAAGGTCCTTATATAAGATTATATAATTTATAAATTGGATTTTTTGTTGTAGAGATTTTAGGATAATTAGGGGTTCTTTTTTTCTTTATTACTGTATATTGGAAAGTTGATAATGTTATTAACCAACGGATAGAAGTGTAGTGTTGAGATTAGAATTTGTTTAAATATGGAGAATGAATTAAAATAAAGTTGAAAGGGAGATATGACATGGGAAAAGAGATCAGAAATTTAGGGCATTTAGAAATGACAGAATGAAAAAAAAAGATGAGTAAAGATATAAATTGAGGTAAGGGAGGAGTATGGCCTAAAATTAAGAGGTACAAGAGATAATGAATATGTCTGAAAGATAAGCTATAGCGATTGATTTGGAAGAAAATTGAAAATTAAAGGTGGTAGACCCAGGCGACAAAAATAGGAGAAAGAGGCAGCATTAGAATAACAGTAGATATACCTAGAAGATATACTGTATATTTATTTATTTATTTATTTATTTATTTATTTTGTGAGATTTATATACCGCCTCACAGTGCAAGCACTCTCTAAGCGGTTTACACCAGTAAGCAATGTATATTTATATTGCCCCCAACAATCTGGGTCCTCATTTTACCCACCTCGGAAGGATGGAAGGCTGAGCCAACCTTGAGCCGGTGAGATTTGAACCGCTGACCTGCGGATCAGTGTCAGCTAAAGTGGCTTGCAGTTCCTGCCTCTAACCGCTGCGCCACCTCGGCTCTTAATATATATTCTGAGGTTTTCGCGGGTGTTTGTATGTAGGTCTTTGGTTATTCGGGTTTTCTCCCGCATGAAATTGGAAGTGTCTTGGCGACGTTTCGACGAAGTCTCATTCGTTATCATCAGGGTGGTGTCTTCAGCACTTCAGCACAAAGCTGAAGACACCAGCCTGACGATGACGAATGAGACTTCGTCGAAACGTCGCCAAGACACTTCCAATTTCACGTGGGAGAAAACCCGAATAACCAAAGACCTACATATATATTGGTTGGGGTATAAGACACACATTTTTCCTCCCTAAAAGAGGCTGAAAATTTGGGTGTTATACATCGAATGTAGCTTTTTCGAAGCTTTTTTTCCAGCCCTAACGAGGTGCTAACAATCTTCCCAGCTTCCTATTCCCTCCGAAGAAGGTTTTTTCCAGCCCTAAGTCTTTGCAGGCTTGTTTTCATTCCTACTCCCTCTGAAAAAGCGGTGCTTTTCAGCCCTAACGCGGTGCTAACGATCTTCCTGGCTTGCTGCATTTATTTTTATTCCTACTCCCTCCGAAGCAGTTTTTCCTGCCCTAAGTCTTTGCAGGCTTGCTTTCATTCCTACTCCCTCTGAAAAAGGCTTTTTCAGCCCTAACCAGAGGATAAAATAATGTGCTGAAGCTGACCAGACTAAGGACGCTAGCCAGATATTAGCTGCCTTCAGGTAGCAAAGAAAATCTAAAAAGAGAAAGGAAGGAAGGAAGGAGGGAGGGAGGGAGGAAGAAAAAGGAAGAAAGAGAAAGAAAGGGAGATAGAAAAAAGAAAGGGAGGGCGGAAGTGAGGGAAGAAAGAAATAAAGAGGGAGGGAAGAAAGGAAGAAAAAGAAGGAAGGAAGGAAGAAGGAGGGAGGGAGGGAGAGAGGAAAGAAAAAGAAAGAAAATAGAAAGGGAGGAAGAGAGGGAAGAAATAAAGAAAGAAAAAGAAAGGGAGGGAGGGAGGGAGGGAGGGAGGGAAGAAGAAAAGGAAGGAAGGAAGGAAGGAAGGAAGAAAGAAAGAAAGAGAAAGAGAGGGAGAGAGGGAGAGAGGGAGGGATGGAGAGGGGAAAGAGAAAGAAAGAAAAGAAAGACAAAAGAAAAAGACAAAAGCAGATTACAGCATATAATCACATAGCACCTATTTCATTTTCACTCTATTCTCTTTAAAATTTAATTTTATCACTACAAGCCTGGTTTTTTCAAGCCCCCTTGTTCAATCCTTGTGTTCTTTCCTTGGTAGGAAAAAAAGAAAGCCCCCTGAAATTCAACAAAAGGGCCAGTCTGTGTGTGTGTGTGTGTGTGTGTGTGTGTGTGTGTGTGTGTGTGTGTGTGTGTGTGTGTGTGTGTGTGTGTGTCTTCCTCTTTAGGGTGGGCCAGAGCAAACATAACCCTTGGATTCTGAAAGGTCAAACCTGATGGATTTATCAACCCAAAGAAAAACACCTTCCTGCCGGCCGCAGGTGTGTACCTGCCGCCCTCCAGGGATGCTACCTTTCCGCTCCCATCATCCCCCACTCAGCACCCTGGCTGGGGAGGAGGGAGTATGTAACCCATCTGGAGAGCGCAGCAGCTGGCGAAGGCTGCTGCAACAGAGGCTCTGGGGCTTTGTCTGAGCAGCTGCTATGCTTAATTTCATGCTGAAAGGACGCCGGACATAAACAAATGTTTACTGCCTGAGTCACCCGCGCATATAAACTAATGTTTACTGCCTGAGTCAGCCATGCTCCTCTTCGCGGCACGCACGCCTTGGCTGACCCAGAGGAAGCTCAGGGCAGACGCATTACTGCAACGGAGAGGTCCTGCTTCCTAGCATTGTAAGCATCATAAATCATCGGTAAACACACAGAGTCGTTGGGAAACTGGGCATTCAGCAAAATAAGCAGAATTCAGTTCTTGCATTGTTCAGAAACTGCTCCTGTAAACACTGGGTCGTTTCTCCTCTCCGGACGTGGTCCAGAAAGCCCAAATGTAACCCCTCTCCTGGTTTCACCAGAGGAAATCTGGTTGCCCAGCCACCAGCTTTACGGGTTCCGCCAGAAAGGGTGGAAGGGGTGGGGGTGGGAGCTGCCTGTGTTTGCTCTGTGGCTGCACAGTGGCCAGAACCTGGGGCTGAGGGACACAATAAAGGAGAACATTTGTACTGTAGCTCAGGATTGAAGAGTACTTGGTTTTCTCCGAGCTTGGCGTTTTTCTTGTAGACGTTTCATGACCCAACTAGGTAACATCATCAGTGCTAGAAGGGAATGGGGATTGTGGAGAGGAAGAGGAGGAAGGGAAAGAGAAAGAGAAGAAGGAAAGAGAAGGACTGTGGGGTCCTTGAATGCTTTCTGAGCTTGGCTGTTTTCTTGCAGATGTTTCATGACCCAACTAGGAAATATCATCAGTGCTAGAAGGGAGTGGGGTTTGTGGGGAGGAAGAGGAGGAGGAGGAGGAGGAGGAGGAGGAGGAGGAAAAAGAGAAGGAAGGAAGGAAGGAAGGAAGGAAGGAAGGAAGGAAGGAAGGAAGGAAGGAAGGAAGGAAGGAAGGAAGGAAGGAAGGAAGGAAGGAAGGAAGGAAGGAAGGAAGGAAGGAGTGTGCGGTCCTTGGATGCTCTCTGAGCTTGGCTGTTTTCATGCAGACGTTTCATGACCCAACTAGGTAACATCATCAGTGCTATGGGGATTGTGGAGAGGACGACGACTGTGGGGCCCTTGGTCTTAAGCTTGGTTGTTTTCTTGCATGTTTCATTACCCTACTAGATAACATCATCAGTGCTAGAAGGGAGGAGAATTGTGGGGTCCTTGGTGCTCTCTGAACTTGGCAGTTTTCTTGTAGACGTTTCATGACCCAACTAGGCAACATCATCAGTGCTAGAAGAGAATGGGGATTGTGGAGAGGACGACGACTGTGGGGCCCTTGGTCTTAAGCTTGGTTGTTTTCTTGCATGTTTCATTACCCTACTAGATAACATCATCAGTGCTAGAAGGGAGGAGAATTGTGGGGTCCTTGGTGCTCTCTGAACTTGGCAGTTTTCTTGTAGACGTTTCATGACCCAACTAGGCAACATCATCAGTGCTAGAAGAGAATGGGGATTGTGGAGAGGAGGAGAAGGACTGTGGGGTCCTTGGTCTTAAGCTTGGTTCTTTTCTTGCATGTTTCATTACCCTACTAGATAACATCATCAGTGCTAGAAGGGAGGAGGAAGACAACTGTAGCGTCCTTGATGCTCCCTGAGCTCGGTTGTTTTCTTGCAGACGTTTCATAACCCACCCAGGTACCATCATCAGTGCTAGAAGGGAGGGAATGGGAGGAAGAGGAGGAGGACAATGACTGTGGGGTTCTGGGTGCTCTTAGCTTGGTTGTTTTCTTGCAGACATTTCACGACCCAAACTAGGGAACATCATCAGCACTAACACTGATAACATTACCTAGTTGGGTCATGAAACGTCTGCAAGAAAACAACCAAGCTCAGACATCACCAACAATTCCTGAAGGATACAAGATGCTTTCTTCACTGGAAGCCCCTGGTTTAGAAGGAGCTTTGCAACCAAGTGTTGCAATGTGAAGCATTCTCTATATAAAGCAGCCGCCTAGAACCAAGGAGAAATTTCCTAACGGTGAGAACAAATATCCCGTGGAACGGCTTGCCACCAGAAGTTGTGGGATGCTCCAACACTGCAGGCTTTTAAGAAGAGACTGGACGGTCATTTGTCTGACATGGTTATAGGGCAGTGATGGCGAACCTATGGCACGGGTGCCACAGGTGGCACGCGGAGCCATATCTGCCGGCACGCGAGCCGTTGCCCTAGCTCAGCTCCAGCGCGCATGTGCGTGCACGCCAGCTGATTTTTGGCTCGCGCGGAGGCTCTGGGAGGACGATTTTGGCTTCTGGCAGGCCTCTTGGGTGGCGGGGGGAGCGTTTTTGCCCTCCCCAAGTTCCAAGAAAGCCCCTGGAGCCTGGGGAGGGCAAAAAATGGGCCTACTGGGCCCACTGGAAGTCGGGAAACGGGGGAGTGGGGGAGTCACGCACGCATGCACAAGGGGGTGGGGCAAGTGGGGGGCTTTGAATTATGGGTGTGGGCACGCACGAGCGTGCGATAGCACGTGCGCGCACTATTTCGGCACCCGAGGGAAAAAAGGTTCGCCATCACTGTTATAGGGTCTCCTGCCTGAGCAGGGGGTTGGACTAGAAGACCTCCAAGGTCCCTTCCAACTCTGTTATCTAGCTAGACAAAGTCTATCTGGGTTGACTTATGCTAATCTCTGCCCTGCCTGATAGCTCAATCACCCCATCCTCCATTTCCCCACTGCCTTTGAACAGGCTTAAGCTTGGGGCATTTAGTGCCCGAGAGTTTTTTTTTCCTGTTATGATAATCCAAAGATAAACCAGTAGCAGCTTCACAAACATCCTTCTAAATGTGCTAGGAATGTAGTGCTGCGTCATCTTGAGCTCCCTCCGGCCTCAAATCCACCTCTCGACTGGCAAGAGAAAAAGCTTTTGGGTGTCACTTCTCTCCCCTCTCCCCCCATGGCCCCAAACCTTTAATCTCTCTCTCTCTCACACACACACATACACACACCTTGCCCATGTTGTTGCCCGCCAGCAGCCCGTGCAGCTGATAGTGGATCCCGTTCAAGAGGAGACCGACTTGGTGTTGCGCCAGCGGCCTGTGCAGCTGGCACCCGAGTCAGACTGTGAGGAGGCTGGCAAGGACTCGGTGCCAGAGGCGGAGGTTCATCCAGGGCCTTTGGAACCTCCAGCACCTCATAGCAGTGATGAGGAACAAGAGGATCCTCCTCTTCTTAATGCACGGGCACGCAGAGCTGCCAAGAGGCAGGAATGGTTACTCCGGAGAAGGTCTCCTTGGGAGTAAGACTTGGGGCTAATTGGCCACTCCCCTAGTCTACTTAAGGACATGAGAGGCAGCTGAAAAGCTGCAGGAAACAACGTTTGGAAATCTGTCTGGTCATAGTGTTCTCCGTGTCTGAAAAACTTCTGCTTTGTTTCTCTGTTTCGGTTTTGGTTATCAATAACTACCTCCTTAATGGACGTTAAAAGTAACAAACCTAGCAGAGATGGCTAAAATATCAGCATATCTTAAGGACCATTCGGACGAGAAATACAAGCTGGAATGGAGAAGATGGATTGATTACATTCAAAATAAATATGGGACTAAGAAATTCCAGATAGCTTACGAATGAATGAGCAAGGAATGTTTCAACTTATCTAAATTTACCTTTATATAAGGGGAGTTAAAGTACAAGAGAGGGATGAAGTCAAAGTTAGTTAGTTTATTCTAGTATATGGTTGCTAAATGTTTATACCCTGTATTTGCTCTGGGAGGTTGGGGGGGGAGGGAGGGCTGGGGGGGGAGGGAAACAGATGAAAGGTTGTAAATTGAGGACTACCTGCATATTGTTGTAAAAAAAAACAAAATAAAAATTCTTGAAAGAACTACCTCTAGGCATTTTGCCAACTCTCTGAAGCTACGTAAGATATCAAGACCTACTTGCTCTTCTTTAAGACTCTTTGAGCTGTTATTGAAGATTAATTAGCAGCCGGTTGCTTGCAAGAAAAGACTGCTTGTAGATTGGTGTGTGCATATTCACTGCTGAGACGTTTATTAGTAGTGGTTACAAGATGAAATAGGTTCGTACAAACTGGGTGTTGTGTTACGTTCTACGGCCGTTTCCCACCTCGCTTTGATCAAGCAACTACACTCCATTAGCAAAGCTTCAGATTTTAATCTTTTATTGCATTAAGAAAACATGGTTAAGTTTTGCTAGGCATGGAGAAGTTTTCGACAGTCAAACTGCACAAGATTTTTTTTGGGGGGGGGAAGGAAAGAGTGAGACAACCCAGGACGGCCAGAGAGAGAGAGAGAGAGAGAAAGAGAGAGAGAGAGAGAGAGAGAGAGAGAGAGAGAGAGAGAGAGAGAGAGAGAAAGAGAGAGAGAGAGAGAGAGAGAGAGAGGAAGATTGGCGGTTCCAAAAAATTTTCACAGGATGGAAAAAGGTAGCCAGGCTAGGAGCGGCCCCCCATCCCAAACAGCTCCAGGGACATCCATGTCCTGTCGATCGATCGCGGTCAGGTTTGAAGCGAAGGATGAGAGGCTCCCTCCCTCCAAGGAAACGGTGGGGCTGACCCACACGCCCCCCCCCCCCACTCTGGGTGGCTGCAGTGACAGGACCCCAAACTAAAAGGCCTATTTCTGAATCTACGCAATGCCCAGGAGGAGGGCAGGGCTCGAGGGCACCGCCGAAGAAGCAGCAGCAGCCACAGGTTGCAGACCTGACTGATGGGTCTGGGGGCTCTAGGGTGAACGACTACCCTTTCCAAGCCAGCCAGGGGCCCTGGGGGAAGAGGACGGACGACAGGACCCCCCCCGGTGGCTCTGGCTCTCAGTCGATCTCCAAGTCGCTGTCCTCGTCGTAGCACGAGGCAGCGTTGCAAATGGAGGTGTACAGCACCAGGTCTTTCTCCGGCAACAGGCTGAACTCCTGCAGGAAAGCCTCCAAGTCCGTGGCGAAGAAGTCTTGGCCAAGCTGGTCGGTGATGCGGATGAAGTTGCCGATCAACTCCCCGCCCTTGTAGACCAGCAGGGCCGGCAGGGCGTTGCTGGTGAAGCGGGAACTGGTGCCGATCAGGGAGCTGCGCACCCGGCAGAATTTCACCGTGGGGTACTCGGCGGCCAGGCAGAGCATGCAGCCGTCCAGGGCTTCGGCCCCGGGGATGTGGTCCTCGTAGATGTGGATCATCACCAGGGTCTTCTTGTTGCCTTGGTCCACCGTCTCCAGGAAGGCCTCGGCGCTCTGGATCTCAAAGACCTGCTTGAACTGCTGGCCCGGGTGCAGCTGCCGGCGCATTTCCTCCATGCGCTGCTTGCGGTATTGCTGCAGGAACGCCTCGTCGTCCGCTTCCTGGTGCAGCGCCAGCTTGTGGGGGGGGGGGAAGGGGAAGAAAGAGGCCACAGCTTTTAATGGGGTGGGAGGAGGCCGAGGGGGGAGGGGCATCCTGCCTGGGTGCCTGCACAGTTATGCCGGGGGTGGGGGGGAATGGGGCATGAATGCTAACAAGCCAAGGAATCCTGCGAATAATCAGGAAGCACAGAGATAACAGAAGAGGGACCTTGGAGGTCCTCCAGTCCAACCCCCTGCTCAAGCAGGGAACCCTATACCAGGGGTGTCCAACTCAAGGCCCTGGGGCCGGATCCAGCCCGTGGGATGCTTAGATCTGGCCCGCGGGGCCGCCCCGGAAACAGTGAAGGACCAGCCCACGGTGCCCCTGCCAGTGAAAACGGAGCGCGGGAGGGCCGTGCACAGTCCATCTTCGCTGGCAGATCACTCGGGCCACCACAGGCGCCCCAAACACAAGTGGTGTCATGCTGGCCACGCCCCCCTCCCAGCCCCCCCAAGGTCAAACACAACCCCGATGCAGCCCTCAATGAAATCGGGTTTGGCACTCCAAGATGATCAAAGGCCTGGAGACTAAAACATGTGAAGAACTCTTGCAGGATTCGGGTCTGTGTAGTCTAAAGAAAAGAAGGACTAGGGGTGACATGATAGCAGTATTCCAGTATTTGAGGGGCTGCCACAAAAAAGGGAGGGGGGGTCAAATTCTTCTCCAAAGCACCAGAAGGGAAGACAAGAAACAATGGATGGAAACTAACCAAGGAGAGAAGCAACCTGGAATTGAGGAGAAACTTCCTAACAGTGAGGACAATTAACCAGCGGAACAGCTTGCCACCAGAAATCGTGGGTGCTCCATCACTGGAGGTTTTTAAGAAGGGACAATCACTTATCTGAGATAGTATAGGTTCTCCTGCTTGAGCAGAGGGCTGGACTAGAAGACCTCAATGGTCCCTTCCGGCTCTATTCTGATTTTGATTCTCTGTGGCAGCCACTCATGTACTGGAACACCGTTATCATTTCACCCTTAATTCTTCTCTTCATTAGGTTAGACATATCCAGTTCCTGCATCTATCTATCTATCTCTCTATCTCTCTATCTATCTATCTGTCTATCTGTCTGTCTGTCTGTCTGTCCGTCCGTCCGTCCGTCCATCCATCCATCCATCCTCTACTCACTCTCTCTCTCTAATCTCATCTGTGTCTGTCTGTCTATCATCTACTCTCTCTCTCTCTTTAATCTCTTGTCTGTCTATCTATCATCTACTCTCTCTCTCTAATCTCTTGTCTGTCTGTCTATCATCTACTCTCTCTAATCTCTTGTCCGTCCGTCCGTCCGTCCGTCCGTCCGTCCGTCCGTCCGTCCGTCCGTCTGTCTGTCTGTCTGTCTGTCTGTCTGTCTGTCTGTCTGTCTGTCTGTCTGTCTGTCTGTCTGTCTGTCTGTCTGTCTATCTATCTATCTATCTATCTATCTATCTATCTATCTATCTATCTAATCTATCTATCAATCAATCATCTTCCTTTGGTTGCCACTATGAAAGTTTTGCCTTCATTCCTGAAACTCAAAAGACTGGAAGTTTTGCGAGAATCATCGGTGAATCCTAGCTCAAGGTGGGAAAGCTAATAAACTGTACAAAGAAATAAAATTCTCCACAGCCGACGTCGGAAAACCGATCCGAGCTCCATCGGGAGAATTGTACCTTGTCGTTCAGCTTCTCTTGCAGCTCCTTCTGCTTCTGCTTGTCCTTCTCTTCATCCAGGTGTGATTGGCAGGTCATGGAGAGTTTCTTGATCAACCTCTGCATCTCCCGGCACTGTTCCTCCCTCTGCTCCGTTTCCAGTTGTTTGAACCTCCTCCAGTCGTTGATCACGCCTTTAGGACCTGAGAAAAAAAGCATAATGCGTCCCACCGCTCAAACTGCGGCTTAATCAATCTCGGTAAAAAAAAAAAAAGAGGACCACCCAATGCCCCCATTACAGTTTTTTCTTTTCTTTTATAAAATTCCAATTCCAATTAAACAGTGTGTTTGTCCAGGTACAAATCATTTTACATCAAAGTGTTTACAACAATAGTCCTTGCATTAATATCAATGATATTAATATTAATCATCATCATATTTGTTTAACCAAGTTAACATTATATCACTGATCTTGCCATATATTGCTCTGTTTCTAGATCCTGTTTTTGTCATCTAGCCATTGATAAAATAAGGCCCAAGTCAAAAATATTAATATTTAATATTTAAATTAATATTTAAACATTTTAAATGAAAACGGTGAGGTTTAAAGGGGGGGGGGAGAGACACGACTGGAAATTGTGCAATGTATTCAAATTTTTTCAAACATTGTTTTTTTTTTAAATTTGGGACATGGGGTAACAGAGAGGCCGAATAAGGGGAGTGGGAAGGTTCTTAAAAGATTGAAATGAAATCCTGAAGAGACTGACATATTTACAGGTAGTCCTCAACTTACAATGGTTCATTTAGTGACCATTCAAAGTTACGACGTCACTGGGAAAAAAACCCACCGTTTTACAACCTTACGACCGTTGCATCACGTGATCAAAATTCAGATGCGCGACAACTAATTCGTATTTATGATGGTTGCAGTGTCCCAGGGGGAAGGGGGGGGGGCACGCGTCACGCGATCCCCTTTCGCGACCTTTTGACAAGCAAAGTCAACGGGGAATCCAAATGCCCTGAACGAGTGTTTAACTCGTTTAGCGACGGCGGGCGATTCACTTCTCAACGATGGCAAGAAAGGTCGTAAAATGGGGTAAAGCTCACTTAACAAACGTCTCGCCTAACGGCAGAAATGTTAGGCTCCGGTGGGGGTCGTACGTCAAGGACTATCTGTACTAGAATGGGATGGAAATCCATTTATATGCGCATAAAAAGCTCTTCAGCCCGCTCCGCAGGATTTTTAGGGCTAATCCACTTGGCTGGGAATTGCTTTCCTGCCAGAAATCCTTCCTCTAATAACTATATATTTTTAGAAGTAGTTTAATTTGGGGAGGGGAGAGTCCATTGGTTTTTTTTTGGGGGGGGGGAATGGGGAAGATTCCTCTCCTATCTTAAGCTGGGAAACCAGGACTTCATTAGAACTTAAAATAACTTTATTGCCACTTTGAATGTACACTGATCGGCATACATGAAAACGGAATTTCAGAAGCCTTCGGAAGTTGTGGGAGCTCCATCACTGGAGGCTTTCAAGAAGATGCTGAACTGCCAGCTGTCAGAAATGGTGTATTAGGCATGTCTTGACAGCAGCTAGAATTACCTTTGCACAAAAATGGAAAGGAACTAAAGTTCCATCTGAAGAGGATTTGATTTAAAAAAATTTGGATTGTGCCGAAATGAATAGAGTAACAATGAAAATTAAAGACAAAGAGGACTCAGAATATTATAATGTTTGGATGAAATTCTACAGTTGGTTGGAAAATGAATATAGTGGAAAATCAAGATAGAATAATTATTGTTTATAAAAGATAAGAAAATGAACATAGATAAATAACCCAGATGACAAAGTGGACATGAATGAAGACGTAGCAATACAGTAATATAAAAATATACCTAAAATTTAAGTATTTTGAAGTAGATTTTTAACAATAAGATAGATTTGAAAGAGTAATTTCAAATGTTAACTGAAGAGATATATTGGCTATCTGTCAAAATAAAAATAAAATAATAATAATAATAATAATAATAATAATACACTCAAGAAAGGAGAAGGAGGAGGAAGAGGAAGTAGGGGAGAGGAGGTGAGAAGGTAGAGGAAGGGGAGAAGGATAGAGGGAAGGGAGTGATTAGACCAGTGTTTCTCAACCTTGGCAGTTTGAAGATGTGTGGACTTCAACTCCCAGAATTCCACAGCCAGCAACGCTGGCTGGGGAATTCTGGAAGTTGAAGTCCACACATCTTCAAACTGCCAAGGTTGAGAAACACTGGATTAGACATAATATGTAGGATAGATGGGCAATCTAGTAGTAATATTGGATGTGGGGGGAAATTAGATTAAATCTTTGTTAATGTATTATGGTATATGTATGGATGTTTTATGTGAAGAATATTAAAAGAAAATAAAAAACTTTTTGGGAAAAAAAAGAAATGGTGTATTAGGGTCTCCTGCTTGGGCGGGGGTGGTGGGGTTGGTTGGACTAGATGACCTACAAGGTCCCTTCCAGCTCTATTCTGATTGATTGATTCAACCTAGAAATAGAAATTTTCTGACAGGGAGAACAATCAACCCATGGAACAGAAGTTGCCTTCGAAAGTTGTGGGAGCTTCATCCCTGGAGGCTTTCAAGAAGAGATTGGACTGTCATCTGTCAGAAATGGTGTAGGTGGGGTCTCCTGCTTGGGCAGGGAGGGGGGTTGGACTAGATGACCTACAAGGTCCCTTCCAACTCTGTTATTCTATTATCTGTTAAATTTTGTTACATACAGCTCTCAAAGGGTCACCACCTTCAATACACACTACATAAACGTGACAAAATAAATAAATACAAAACTATGCATATACCCGCATATATTATATGACACAGAGAAACAACACAGTCCACAGATTCATTTCCAGATTCTCTGGAAAAAGTTAAAAAAACAAAAGAAAAATAACCAAGTGCCACCAAAGCGGTCTCAGTACGCATGGAAAGTCCAGGTTGTCCTTGACTTACGACCACAATGGAGCCCAAAATGTCTGCTGCTCAGTGAAATATTTCTTAAGTGAACTTTGCCCCATTTTACGACCTTTCTTGCCAAAGTTGTTAAACGAATCACTGCAGTTGATAAGTTAGTAACCCGGCTGCTAAATTAATCTGGTTTCCGCCTTGACTTGGCTTGTCCGAAGGTCGCAAGAGGGGATCGCGTGACCCCGGGTCACTGTGACCGTCATAAACATGAGTCAGCGGCCGAGCGTTCTGAATTTTGATCGCGTGACCACAGATGTGGCAAGGGTTGTAAAAGTATGAAAAAACCGTCGTTAAGTCCCTTTTCTCAATCCCGTTGCAACTTTGAGCGGTCGCTAAACGAACTGGTCGTTCCGCATGTGCATTCGGTGCTGAAAAGGTTCTCCATCACTGCTATAAAGGAAGGTGGTACCTGTGTTTATGGCACTGCCGTCAGCGCTGAGTGCTACCTCTTCCGTCACGGCGGCATCGTGAGCAGCGGCGGAGCCCTCGTTGTCATTGTCGTCTTTCTCGCTATCCTCCTCGTCGCTGCTGCTGTAGTAGTACTGGAGTTTCTCCCCCAGCAGCTTATCGTCCAGGGTCGTCATCGTGGGGGCTGCGAAGGAAACGATAAGAAAGTCACAGGGAAGCCGAACGGCTGCGTGAGAACGGAGCCTCTGTCCTTGCTGCCGCCATATCGCGCTCCCTTCCGTCACCGAGAGAGAAAATAAAAGTCGACAACAACAGGGAAAAACAACCGCAGAGCGCACAACAGCTTGGGAACCTCTGGGACCAGCGAGACTTCAACCTACCCACAACACAAAATTATGTATTCGATTCCGACAGGGGATTCTTAACATCAGCCCCAATCCAGCCAGTGGATTAATACTAGGATCACGCTCTCTCCTGCTTAAGAGATTCAATATTTTTAATTCCACATCCCCCCCTAAAAATGGCCAAATATAGAGATATGAACGAGACAGCAACAGCAGCAAAAAGGGGCATTAGTACCCCCCCTCCTTAATCCCCCCCTTTATCCTCTCAGCAGGTTCTGGATTTGCCAGCAGGAATTTTAAAAGCCATCTGGCAGTTCAGTTGTTAAAAGTTTTTTTTTAAATTTATTTTTAAAGAGAGATATTTCCCTGGGTGTACGAATTGTGGGCCAAGAAGAAAAGCGTGGTTTTTTTTCTGGTAAAACAGAGATTTTGGGGGGTGGGCAGGGGGGGGGGTGAAAGCAGGGCACTCTGCGTCTCAACTCCGGCTTAGGGGGCTTTTAGGAGGATTTCCGGAGGAGCTTGAAGAAGAGAGAAGGCCATCCGAGGAATTCTGGTGGATGCTGAGATTAAACAGGCTGAGCAATTATGGCTGCTGGCCTGAAGCTAAAACTGCTCCTTTTTTAAAAAAAGAAAGAAAAGAAAAAAGACAGCACAGCCACCTGTCTGAAATGGTCTGCTTGGGGTTGGACTAGAAGACCTCCAAGGTCCCTTTTAGCTCTATTCTGATTGATTGATTGATTGATCTCCTTTGGGGAAGGTTAACTCGTTTCTTTCTCAATGGGTCCCTTTTCTGAATCTGACTTAACCCCCTTTCCCGTGGGGCAGGCAGGTGTCCTCTTTTCCAACACCCTCCCTGCAGGGCAGACCAGCTTCCCAGCTCTGGGGGCAGGTACCCCCTTGCCCAGCCCCTCCTTTCCAACCCACTTCCTGTGGGGCAGGCCAGCCCCTTTGGAGCCCCCTCCTTTTCAACACCCTCCCTGTGGGGCAGACCAGTCTCCTTTCCCAAATCTATGGGGTAGACACCGCCCCCCCTTTCCCAACCCCCATTCACATCCCTTTACTCTAGGGCAGGCCAATCTTCCCTTCCCAGCCCTATGGGGTAAGCACCCCCCTTTCTCCACCTTCCTTTCCAGCACTCTCCCTGTAGGGAAGGCCACCCCTTCCTTTCCCAGCTCCTGCTTGTGGGCCAGGCCAGATCCCCCCAACACCCTCCCTGCAGAGGAGGCCAACCCCCTCCGGAGTCCTTCCCTTTTCTACACCCTCCCTGTGGGGCAGGCCAGCCCTCCCCCTTTCCCAGCCCTATGGGGTAGGCATCCCGTTTCCTAGCCCCTTCCCTGCGGGTCAGCCCCCCCTCCCTTTCCCATCTCTTCCCTTTGGGTAAGCCCAGCCAAGTCCCCCATCCCCACCCGCCTTTTTTCCAACACCCTCCGTATGGGGTAGACCAGCCCCCCCTTCCCAGTCCTATGGAGTAGGTTCCCCCCTTCTTTCCCAGCCCCCTCCCTGAGGAATAGCCCACCCTCCCTTTCCCCCATCTCTTTCCTTTGGGGCAGCTCAGCCCCCCTTCTTCCAACACCCTCCCTGCGGGGTAGACCAGCCACTCCCTCCTAGCCCTAAGGGGTAGGCACCGCCTCTTTCCTAGCCCCCTCCCCCTTTTCCATTTCTTCCCTTTGGGGCAGCGCAGACCCCCCTTTCCCAGCCCCCCTTTTCCCCAACACCCTCCCTGCAGGGTAGACCAGCCCCCCCTCCATTCCCAGTCCTATGGAGTAGGTGCCCCCTTCTTTCCCAGCCCCCTCCCTGAGGAATAGCCCACCCTCCCTTTCCCCCATCTCTTTCCTTTGGGGCAGCTCAGCATAATAATAATAATAATAATAATAATAATAATAATAATAATAATAATAATAATAATAATAATAATAATAATAATAATAATAATAATAATAATAATAATAATAATAATAATAATAATAAACAGAGTTGGAAGGGACCTTGGAGGTCTTCTAGTCCAACCCCCTGCATAGGCAGGAAACCATACACTACTTCAGACAATACCCTCCCTGCGGGGTAGACCAGCCCCCTCCCTTCTAACACGCCCTCCGTGGGGCAGCCCAGCCCCTTTTCAAGCCCCCTCCCCAATTCCTCACCCTTCGAGGGGCGGCTTCTCTCTCTCTCTCTCTTTCTCTCTCTCTCTCTCTCTCTCCCCCCCCCCACCTCCAACCGACGCCCAGGAAGACGCGCAAAGGAGGCTGGGAAAAAGGGGCGGGGCAGGAAGGAAGGAAGGAAGGAGAGGCCGGCCAGGTAGATAGAGGTAAAAAGAGACACCAGGCTCGCAGTGCACCACTTCCGGTTCCTTTTGAAACTTCCCCCCCACCCATCCACCCCTCCCAAAAGAGAAAGAACCAACCACCTACGCGGGCTGATCCACGCGTGGCCTTTATGGACACCCCCGTCTTTTCTCCCCCATCATTTCGCTGCCATGAAAACCTAGCTCCGTTCGCATGCAACGGGTTTCCCCACTGCGCCGGTTGCAGTCGCTGCTAAGGGCAGAAGGCTGCAAACGCCCCCCGTTCGCTCCGCTTCTTCTTAGTTCCCCAGAGCTGCGTGAAGTCTCGGGCCGGCTGTGTGCACGACGGACACCTCCATTTGGCTGGCTGGCGCGCCCCTTTCCACGCTTTGCCCCGCACGGTCGCTTGAGAACCGGTAGTGCGCGTGTCGCTCGGTGGGAGGAGGAAAGGCAAGTTTGGCCGCCCGCTCGGCCCCCTGCCGGCGGGGAAGGGGAATGCATCAATAAATAAGCTGGTTGCTATGGTGATTCAGGCCTAGTCGCTCAGCCTTGAGCCTGCTTGCGAAGAGCAAAACAATAACAAACTCCCCAGCACCAGGCTGGATTGTTTTATTTCATAATTCATACCCACTCGTTGTTATATAGGGGAAACGATTGAGGTTGAGCCCCAAAGCCACGTTAATATTTATTTATTTATTTTGTGAGATTTATATACCGCCTCACAGTGCAAGCACTCTCTAAGCGGTTTACACCAGTAAGCAATGTATATTTATATTGCCCCCAACAATCTGGGTCCTCATTTTACCTACCTCGGAAGGATGGAAGGCTGAGTCAACCTTGAGCCGGTGAGATTTGAACCGCTGACCTGCGGATCAGTGTCAGCTAAAGTGGCCTGCAGTACCTGCCTCTAACCGCTGCGCCACCTCGGCTCTTAATATATTGCAACTGCAGCAACCAACTTCTCTTGCAATCCAGAAAGAAGGCGCAGCATTCTGGTATTGCTAAACTACAACTCCCAGCAGCACCCACGGCAAGCAAAGCATTCCAGAGTTGGCAGCACAACCACAGCTGGAGGGCGCAGTTGGGTCCCATTTTGCTAAGGAGAGGATGAGGATGGTCATCCAGGGATTGGAAGCATGGGAAGCACTTTCAAAGCATCCCCAAAAAAGGATGACAAGAATTGGGGAAGCGGGCCAGGATTGGCCTCTGGGGATCCAGCTGTTGCACGGGGAGGGTGCTGAGAATGGAAGAGGATCTTTGGGGGCATATAGGTGGTTGTGCCTTGTTGTCATTCCTTGCGTGATGGCAAGCTAGAACATCTTGGCCAAGGTGGATCCAATTCTTTCTTTAGCATGCAAGAAATGTGGACCAACTCAAAAATTCAGGGGGATTTTACAAAATACTGGACTCAGCTCAGAGGTGGGTTCCTGCCGGAGCTGTCCGCTGCATAGCTCCGGTAGGGAGTGGCTGATTGCGCAAGACCGCTCCGGAGCCCTCTCCACCGGTCCATCGTGCGCGTTGCCATCTTTTCCTGAGAATTTTTGGGCGATTTTGCTTCTGCGCATGCACGGAAGCAAAATTGCGCCAAAATCTCGCAAGGGGACGCGCGCACGAGATTTTGGTGAGATTTTGGCACATGCGCAGAAGCAAAATCGCGCCAAAATCTCACATGCGTGTGTCCCCTTGCAAGATTTTGGCGAGATTTTGCTTCTGTGCATGCGCAGAAGCATAATCGCACAAGGGGGCGCGCGCGCATAGCGCGCAACATGGAGATACACATGCAGCGCACCGGCATAGGTAAGGGAGCAACCCGCCCCTGACTCAGCTTCACCAGTTGTCTCTTATTCTACACTCAGCAGGTCAACGAACTCAAAGCTTTGCAACCATACATATTATTGCCCGTCTCAACATGGTTCTTAAACCATTCCTTCCATCAAAACCACCATAGACTTAGCATCCCATCCCATCCCCATCTGGAGCTTTAAAATTCTTGAGCTTTAGGAATCAGAAAAATTGGGCTTTGATACATTTTCTTACTTGTGTTTTAGCCCCCTCCTCTTAAATTTTGCTCCTTTTTTCCCAATAAAGGAAAGCACCGCATCAGGCCACATCTGCATTGGCAATTGCAGCAACCTGTAATTGAAACATGGTTTGTTGAATGAAATTCAATGGCTGGATTCATCCCACATATTTAGTGCAAGGTCGTTGAGCAAGACAGTGACTAACACAAAACCATCTATGAGTTCTGGTCAGCAACTTAACTGCCTTTTCCCGCATTCCTAAACCTCTGGAGGACCACATAAAAACACATCTTCTTAACATTTCCCCTGGCCCCATATATAAAAATACATATTTTCCTGCCCCACCACAATAAGATAAAAACAAAACAAGTTTAAGCAGATATTTCTTTTTTTTAAATTTTTATTTTACGGCATGCAAATACATTTCAAGTATTGCAAATTGATTCTATTAAGTCTCTCTTGGAAACACTGGAAAAAAAACAAACAGACCACAATTAGCTAAAGTCTGTGACCAGCCTTAAAGCTAACAATCTCTACTTCAGTGCTACAGCAAACATACACGTATGTACTATTCAGGCTAAATCACAAAGCCGGTTCCCATTTTTTCCAACTTTTCCCTCCCCAAAATACAGACCGTACGGTCTAAACATCCCTGGTGTAAATCCTATTCCACTAACACAAGAGAGAGAGAGAGAGAAAATAATGATAATACAATTTGGAGATTTAAAACAGAACAAAATGGAATAGAATTCGTTACCCCACCCTAAAATATATCCCCCATTTTGTTTTACAGATATTTTTTTTTTAAATTATATTTTTAAATAGAAGCTGAGAATGCACCATTAAAAATGAGCATTAAATCCATCGTAGCGATGGAATCGGCTTTATTATATATGATGGGTGTACACCATCTTTTATCTCATTTACATTTTAATCGAACAATAGATTTGCAAAGAAAATGTCTAATACAGACGTAAGAATAATTCACACTTGAGCTTTACAAGCGGTTGTACAATTGACAAAAAAACTGGCCTCTTTTCCCAAACGATCCAGATTAAGCAGGTTTATAAAATCTTAAATCAACTCAAGAAAACAAAGTCTTTCCCCCCCCCCTCCTCTTTCTTTTTAACTTTTAGGGAAAATAATATATGCAGTAGATAGTGTAAACATGGAAGGTAGATACTGCATGCTAAATTACAATACTCCGGAGTGGCTGTACAGTCGGTCTGTGCAGTAGAAAGAAAAGAACCACAGGTGTTGTATCACAACTACAGTATAATGGATTTATCCACCCGAAAAAAAAAAGAGAGAAATGCATGCATTTCTTATGCCTTGGACTAATTGACCGAGAATTCGTTAGGGGAGGACTAGGATCTTTGCAAATGAGCTTTTGTCCCTGTGTCTGGCACTTGCAAGATACAGTCAGGAGTTCTTTAATGTTAGATGTTTGTCAAGTACAATAAAAAAGTTCATTAAAGCTTTGCAAAAGCATCGTTGCGTGAATGTGTGTAGAAAAACCTTTCCTTTGTCACGTACCCTTTCGACATCTTACTGTAGGAGGTGAACAAGATTATCTTGGTCTACAACCCGCCAGCTATCTGACCAAAGCAAGTAGATATCTTGGCTGTGAATGATGGATTTTGCAGTCCAACACCTCTGGAAGGCACGAACGCGTGCGACCAAACAATGGTGCTGGGATCCTCCCCGTGTGAAAGAAATAACTGAACATTGAAAGAGCTGGCGTTATCTGTTTATCACATTCGTAACTGATGACTGTGGTCCGTAAGAGATAATGTGTCTTCCTAAATACAAGGTGCTTCAAAACAAACTTAACCCCTGGATAGTGCGTCGTTCACTTTCTGCAAAGTTGTTTTTTGCAGAGTTTAAATCTGAATGCACAAGATTATAAATACTGGGAAAAACATACCCGCTGACACACACAAAAAAACAGATCTCAAAAAATGGTCAGCACCTTTCTTTTCCGATTGCTCTGTACAGAACCTAGCCAGGCCAAGCTCTGCAAAAATCCTATGATTATTTATTTTGAGACAACATTCACAACAACTGGCCTGGATTTCTGTTTTTGTTTTTTTAAAAAAGCTTATCCTCCATTCCTCTATTCTGGCTGTTGTGCGTTTGCCGCGTGCCCTCTGTGGAATGTTCTGCCTCTGTTTATGTATCCAGATATACTTCTGAACTGCCTCTCTGAGCAAAATAACGTATTCATCAAGGATGAAATATCTTCCGGTTGCAGCGTGTGTTGAAGCACGGCTCAACCACTCACTGCTGATGGGAAACCTGAGGGTAACTTGTCTACCGAAGAATAGCACCAAACAGTTTTGGCAATGCCAAACTTTTCCTTCGAAGCTCTAATGCAGTGTTTCTCAACCTTGGCAGTTTGAAGATGTGTGGACTTCAACTCCCAGAATTACCCAGCCAGCGTTGCTGGCTGGGGAATTCTGGGAATTGAAGTCTACACATCTTCAAACTGCCAAGGTTGAGAAACACTGCTCTAATGTCTTTGCAACACTGATTCTCCCCTTAAGTCTGGGCCAATACAAACAGTGGCCGTTCCTCTACTCCAGCTCAAACGTTGCTAACTGAAGGGCTGAATCGAAAGGAAGGCAAATAAACCGATTTCAACTCTTTTCTGCTCTTACAGTAAGTGTGTGCGTGTGCGCACCTGAGCACCAAAATTTCTCCTTCATGTCTCAGGAACAGGGCTACTTCTCTGCTAAGGAAGGAGTCTGGTCTTCCTTCCTCCTGGCTCTCTTTTCACCTGTCCTAGTTCTGTAAACTCAAGAGCCTTAAAACAGACCCTGCTTCTCACCTGGCTACCTCGGGACCATCGCTCTGCCTGGAAAAAAGAGAATAAAACAACTGGAGATGCTATTAAGTCACAATCAGTGCCCAACTGAAAAAAAAAACACAAAACACAGTATCACACCAAGATGCCAAGGCTGGGTTGAAAAACCTGGAAGATTGGGGCCCTTGCTCAGACATCAGCTGTTTTCTTTGATCTGCAATTCTCCCTCCCTTGCTTTTCTTTTTTAAATTAAGTTCCTATCAGGCGGGCGAGTCCCTTGCTTGCTCCAAACTAAAGAACTTTTTTTAAAAAAGTGTATATATTTGCTGAACGGAACTCCGCATTGGCAACAGGAAGGGCATCCAGCCATTAAACACTCTGCTAGCACCATTAGTTGCTTAGACTCCACCCGGCAAGGGATTATGGGGTGGCTAAATGAAGATGATGATGGCCCTAGATACCTCAGTGTTCTGACTGTGATGCAACAGAGAAAGAGAGAATGGTATGTAAACAATGGATTGCAAATAGCCAAGACCTGAGAAAACAAAAACAACAGTTCATTAAAAAGCAACCGGCGAAAATCGAAACAGGTTAACAGCTAAAATACAGACAATCTGCTCAGGTAATGAACATTTGATCCTCAGACTGTGCTGACAACTGGTGGCACTCAGCTTTGCAAAAGGTTGGGACAAAAATAAAGATCTCTCCAACATCTATTCTTCTATTTTAATAACAAAATAGAAATGCAGTTTTTCCCCCTCCTTCTCTTTTTGGAAAAATCATTTTGCCTTCAGTGTGGAAGACCCCATTGATCTTATATACATACATATATATATATGTAAAAATCCATATATACAAGAATCGCTTGGCTAAATTGAAAATTTGGCCATTGGATGTTAACAGTCACCATACATACGGTAACAAAAATCTTGCTTTTTAATTCCCTTTAGTTTAAGGAGCTACGGTAGAAAGGAAAACTTTGGGAACTGTTAGGAAACCAAGGAAAGGAATTTGGCTGCTATAGAAATAACCTTTTTTTGCACCTAATTAATTAAATTAGCAGATTTAAAAAAAAAAACTTTCACAGCATTGCTGGAATGATCAACACAAGGAGTCCTTGTATTTTTCAATCCAGGTGCACAACGTAATTTTCCAAACGACACATAGATCAGAAGTGAGATCTTTGTTTTTACCAATGATCCAGGTTAGAGCTGTAACTCGCAGAGAAATGCCACAACGTTGTGAGTGTAAAAACCATTGGGATGCCACAATACCAGCTTTATTCTGCCAACAACATGATCACTTTTGAATGTTTTTCTTTTGACACCCATTTGATAGAAGGATGAGCCCTTGTATGTATACATACATACACATAAACACACAAACACATGTGTGTTTGTGTGTGTGTGTGTCTGTGTGTGTATAGTACACCCTGGTGAAAGGGCTGCTTGGCTAAAATATTCCAGTACGATTTCCAGAGTTAAACAACTTCACAGAAGTTAATTAACAAACATTTTCTTAAAACAAAACAAAAAAAAAGGAAGAAAAATGTAAAAATTATAAAAAGGAAGCTGCAGAGGAGGACCGATACAGAGAATATTCTTGCCTGATAGCTTAGTATCCCCTTGCTCTGCAGGAGCCGCCTGGATTTTTTTAAAGAGGGAAAAGAGCACAGCTAAGAAGTCATAGGGGAGAAGGGTCCAATTTTAGAGCTCTGTGGTTTTCAAAAATAATAATAATAATAATCACATTTTAAAGAGGACTTATTTCCCCCCCACTCCCCCGGTTCTGTACAAGCTCAAGCTACATCATGAAGTCTTCAAGATATCATCGGAGTTAAATCACTAACAATTCTAAATGCTGGCATTCTCAGCAACAAGATGGCCAACTCAATATTGGGAGCATCTCAAAGGACCGCTAATCAACCGTGTGTTTTTGACGAAGAGAAAGGGGAACAAACACGGGTGTTGGCTGCGTCAGTTTTGCAGAGAATAATTGGGGAGGCATTGAATGCCAAGCAGGGAGCCGGTTCGAGGGGGATGAGGGATTGAGCGCTCTCGCCACGCGCGTGCTGAGCTGTCGACGGAACGTCGCGATTCTGCTTACAACTGTTGAGCAAGAAAGAACCAAGTACGTAAGTGGAAAAAAACCCAGGCACTTGGTTTGGCTTCGTTACCGATAAATATGTATACAGGAAAAGTCACTCGATGCCCAGGAAAGGCCAAGCTGCCAAGGAGAAGGGGAAGCCGTAGGGCAGGGCGGGAAGGAGTGACCCACTGCTACATACAGAGGAACCAGTTGCAAAGCTTAACGCCTTGAATGAAGGGTTGTGTGTGTAGATCATCCTCACGCCCTTACTTTCCTCACAAACTTCTCCACGCTTCTCCACGCAAAGTTCCGCCATTGAAGAAACAAGCAACTTCAAATAAGTGCGAATTCCTTCCTCTCCAAACAAGGACAGCAAAGCAACTTCAGCACACTCTTGTGAGCCGCAACAGTCCCCTGAAACGACTGGCTTTAGTTTTGGATGCTTCCCTACAAAAGGCATCGCAAAACAAGAATGACTTGGGGTGTGTGTGTGTGTGTGTGTGTGTGTGTGTGTCTAACAACCTCACTGAGAAGCCGCTTTAAAGGGAGAACACCTCCAGATTCCACACGGCTGGTGCGTGGAAAGTGAACATCTGAAGCTAGCGAAGTTGCTGGCTCCGTCACTTCTCTCTTGTGTTATCCCGAAAGCTAAGACACGAGAAGAGTCCGATGTATCAAAAAGTCCACAGGAAACAAATTACCTCGAAAGGATGTTCTTGAGAGAGAGAGAGGGGAGGGGAGAAAGAAAGAAAGAAAGAAAGAAAGAAAGAAAGAAAGAAAGAAAGAAAGAAAGAAAGAAAGAAAGAAAGAAAGAAAGAAAGAAAGAAAGAAAGAAAGAAAGAAAGAAAGAAAAAGAGAGAGAGAGAGAGAGAGAGAGAGAGAGAGAGAGAGAGAGAGAGAGAGCGAGAGAGAGACCAAAACAAAGTTAAACCGCTTCTGAGCATGATCACCAGCCTGAAAGCCAAGCACGTGGTCTCACGTGTTCACCATTTTGCCGTTTGCAATCGGCCTTAAAAAGTCACTTTGCCCTTCCACGATGCCATGGGCTGTTTTGAGGAGAAGGCTGCGCATGCCAGCCGACGTCGTCATGATGGGCAGGGAGATCCTGCTGCCTGCGGAGGACTCCGTCGGTTGGCTGAAACAGGAGGCGGCCGCCAAGACTCCCTTCCGCTTCTCCCTGGTGGGTGGGTGGGGAAAGCAAAAGGACACCTGGTCACACAAGCTTCTTTACCTGTGTTCTGTGAAGAGGAAAGGAGAGTTATCAAGTCCTAGAGAGGTCTTCCACTGGTGGAGGTAGGCAGATGACTAGAATCCTTACAGGTACTAGATGAAGATGTCTCTGGAGATTCTCAGTCCTCCAGGTCATGGTTGTCCCAAAGGTGCTTTTCTCAAGAGGCAACTGGACTTTCTGGTTTTTCTTTGAAGATGTTTCGCTTCTCATCCAAGAGGCTTCAGGTGAAGAAGCTTCTTGGATGTAGCTGGATGTAACTGTGACACGGATCTTGGAGTCCTAGTGGACAACCATCTAAATAGGAGCCAGCCGTGTGCAGCAGCTGCCAAAAAAGCCAACACAGTTCTAGCTGCATTAACAGAGGGATAGAATCAAGATCACGCGAAGTGTTAATACCACTTTATAATGCCTTGGTAAGGCCACACTTGGAATACTGCATACAGTTTTGGTCACCACAATGCAAAAAAGGATGTTGAGACTCTAGAAAGAGTGCAGAGAAGAGCAACAAAGAGGATTAGGGGACTGGAGGCTAAAACATATGAAGAACGGTTGCAGGAACTGGGTATGTCTATTTTAATGAAAAGAAGGACCAGGGGAGACATGATAGCAGTGTTCCAATATCTCAGGGGCTGCCACAAAGAAGAGGGAGTCAAGCTATTCTCCAAAGCACCTGAGTGCAGGATGAGAAGCAACGGGTGGAAACTAAACAAGGAGAGAAGCAACTTAGAACTAAGGAGAAATTTCCTGACAGTTAAAACAATTAATCCGTGGAACAGCCTGCCTCCAGAAGTTGTGAATGCTCCAACAGTGGAAGTTTTTAAGAAGATGTTGGATAACCATTTGTCTGAAGTGGTGTAGGGTTTCCTGCCTAAGCAGGGGGTTGGACTAGAAGACCTCCAAGGTCTCTTCCAACTCTTATTCTATTCTAAAAACCAGAAAGTCCAGTTGCCTCTTGAAAAAGCACCTTTGGAACTACTAGATGAAGAGTTTTTAGATGGTCTGGAGACTGTGAACATGATTAAGTAAAGACATATGAAAATGTAGGATGTATGGGGCAAATGTCCACAGAGATTCTCAATCATCCAGGTTATGGTTGTCCCAAAGGTGTTTTTTTTCAACTGCACTCTCTTGGTTTATTTATTTATTTTCCTTGAAAACGTTTCGCTTCTCATCCCAGAAGCTTCTTCAGTTCTCAACCGAGAAAGCTGCTTGGATGAGAAGGGAAACGTTTTCAAGGAAAAAACAAACAGTCCACTTCTCTTTCGGAAAAGCACCTTTGGGATAGATAGGACATGGCTCAGCCCTGATATCTAACCATGGTTTGGGGCAGGGGTGGGTCCGCATCACGACGGAAATCACATCAGGGAAATGACCCTCTGCGCATGCGCAGAAGCATTTGCGCATGAACAGAGGTTTCTTTGCCAGCCGCTTTCCAGAAGCGGCGACTGGAGGACCGGTTCGGGGGCGTGGACAGCCAGCCGTCGCTGCCGGTTCGGCGAGCGGGCCAAATTTCCGCCACCGGTTCGGGGAGAACCGGTCCAAACCAGCAGCAACTCACCGCTGGTTTGGGGTCTACAGCTATCTCGGGGGGATGGGGGTAAAGAAAGACAGCAAGAATCCGATATGAGAAGCTCCACCCACAGCAAGGAAAGAAGAATGGAAGACGGGAAGAGTGTGGATAAAAACTGTGTAGGGAAGGTCTACCAGGAGGTCTTAAGCTAGACTGGACCTTCCCATTTGGCCCCACACTCACAAAAGGGCAACTTCTTCAGGCAGGAAAGGCCTCTTGGCCTGCCTGGTGTCCATTGGGGGCTGCTCCACAGGGTGACCGTTCTCCAGAGTTGACCCACTGAAGAGGATATCGCTCTGATCATTACTGTCGAGCTGCAGGCCCAGCATCTCCTAGAACAGGGAAGGAAAAAAGGACAGTTATGGGTAGGATGTTTTTTACCAGGACTGCATTGATAGTGATGCTTTATTTGATTCTTATCAGCTGCCCCAGAGTCACGTCTCGTGGGGCGCGGTGGTTAGAATGCAGCATTGCAGGCTAGTTCTGCTGACTTGACGACTGTCGGCAGTTCGATTCTCGCCGGCTCAAGGTTGACTCAGCCTTCTGTCCTTCCAAGGTCGGTCAAATGAGGACCCAGACTGTTGGGGGCAATAGGCTGACTCTGTAAACAGCTTAGAGAGGACTATAAAAGCACTGTGAAGCGGTATAGAAGTGCTATTGCTATCTATCTCTATGTCTATCTGTCTATTGTCTGTCTATTGTCGTCTGTCTGTCTGTCTATCTATCTTATCTATCTTATCTATCTATCTTATCATTTATCTATCCATCCATCCATCCATCCATCCATCCATCCATCCAATCTATCCATCTATCTATCTTTCTATTTATCTATCCTATGCTATCCTGTCCTATCCTGTCCTATCCTATCCTATCCTATCCATCATCTATCTATCTATCTATCTATCTATCTATCTATCTATCTATCTATCTATCTATCTATCTATCTATCTATCTATCTATCTATCTATCTATCATCTATCTATCCATCCATCCATCCATCCATCTATCCAATCTATCCATCTATCCATCTATCTATCTTTCTATTTATCTATCCTATCCTATCCTATCCTATCCTATCCTATCCTATCCTATCCTATCCTATCCTATCCTATCCTATCCTATCCTATCCTATGCTCTATCTATCTATCTATCTATCTATCTATCTATCTATCTATCTATCTATCTATCTATCTATCTATCTATCTATCTATCTATCATCTATCTCTTATCTATCATCTATCTCTTATCTATTTATCTATTTATCTACCTACCTACCTACCTACCTATCTCTCCTATCTAATCTATGAGCTATGGTGGCACAGTGGTTAAAATGCAGTATTGCAGGCTGACTCTGCCCACTGCCAGGAGTTCGATCCTGACCGGCTGAAGGTTAACTCAGCCTTCTGTCCCACTGAGGTGGGTAAAACAAGGACCCAGATTGTTGGGGGCAGGAGGCTGACCCTGTAAACCGCTGAGAGAGGGCTGTAAAGCAACATGAAGCAGTATATAAGTCTAAGTACTGTTGCTATTGTGAGATAAGTGGCTACATACATATCATAAATAAATAAATAAATAGTTACAACGGGCATCTGAGTTCAGCCTTGTAAGGAACTGTGGTCCTTGACCCAGTGGGCTATCCGAACTGGAAGAACTGGTACCCCTCTGACATCCTGGGGACAGGAGACACAGAATAGCTCACGTGTGGGTAGAATCGAGGGAAACGTACTTCCATTTGCTCTCCCTGCCCCTTGGCCTCATCTGTGTCAAGAGATGAAAGTTCCAGTTCAATGTCTCGGTTGGACTTGGTCCCCGTGCTGTCCTCGGGGAAGTCGGCCTGGGGAGGGAGCAGGAAAGGAACATAAAACAGGTGTTGGAACGAAACACGTCTCGGTGCAGCAGATACGGAGGAAGGCGGGGGGGGGGAGGGAGGAAAAGCCTCCTTACCTGGCCGTTCCTCAGCTCTATTTCCTTGCTCAAGAGCTTTAAGGTGAGGGCTCTGCCTTCGCTCAGGGAGTCCCACTTCTGCTGCGTGGCCAGGGCGTTGGCCTCTCTCTGAAGCAGCACCGAGTTACTTTTGGCCTGGGAGGTAAAAGCAGAGCAGGGCCCCCCCCCCCCCGGTCAGGGGAAGATGGCCGCGCGGTCTCCCTGCCCAGGGCCCTGGATCCTGTGTCAATCAGGAAGCTGCGCTCCTGGCTCCAAGAGCCACAAGAAGGACACTTGCTAAAGTCACTCCCTCCCCAAATACCCAGCCTTTGGGGGGGGGGAGCTGTACCTGTTGTAATTCAGTGCTCAGGAGGTCTCCGGTGCTCGAGTGGTTTTGGGGAACTGATTCCTCGGGAGCGACAAACTGGTTCCTGGGAAAGAGAGAAGAAGAAAAGCCAAAGCTCGACCTTTGGGCCCCCAGATGCATCTGCAAAAAGGCCTCTTGTGTTGAGGAGGATGGGGGAAGGACTTGGGCCAGTTCTGGAGTCTGAGGAAGGCTCTGATGGATGCTCTGCATCCATCAGAGCCTTCCTCAGGCTCTGAGATAGACGCAGAGATAGAGCCAGGGCCATCCGGCATTTCCCAGCCACCAGTGAGGCAGCTGCCTATGGAAGCTGAGATAAGTGGGGAGGAAGAACAGCTGGGGCCTGTTCCAGATGCGTGTATGTGCAGAGCTGTTAGGAGAGGAGAACAACGGAGGACAAGGAGTTGACTTGGGAAGCAAAGCACACGTGGACACTGAATGGCCCCTCCCTGGCTGGGGAATAAATAGAAGGAAAGGGGAGTGGTGGTTGTAGGAGACAACAGTTCGTATTTCTGAAGATGTGACTCATCATGCCTCAGAGACTGCTTGCCAGAACTTAATTTACAGCTTTGCTGGCTCCGGGCCTGGCAATTATCTCAAGGAACTGATAAGGTCTGTTACTGCAATTAACTCTTTGAAGGATTATTGCCTGGAGGGTGTGTGAAATGCCATTAATTCACAGGAGATAAATAAAGAGGGTTTTCCGTGGCAAGGAGTCTGTTTCTTGTTTCTGCTAAGGTTGAGTCAGAACATCTTGTGGGAGAAGCTGCATTTTCTCCCCGGGTAAACTCTGATCTCAAAGACTTTGCGTCCTTGCCACCACGGAGACTGTTCTCACTTGCCAAGGAGACCGGGGTTCCTTGGCTCTCCTCCACGAACAAGCAAGGGGATGGGGAACCCGGAGCTCAGCCCCAGCTGGATCTGTCCGGGAAGCCCACTCTGCCTACCGTTCTATGAAAGGTGCTGAGGAAGTCGAATCGGATGCGTAGCTGCAGCTCCACCTCAAGTCCACCGAGCTGATGCTGGGGATATAATCTGTAAGAGGCAAAGGATGGGGCACAGCTCAGCGGGGGCCTTGCCCTGCTCCTCCTCCTCTTCCTCCCTCCAGGGATGGTTTTCACTTACCTTCCCTACCGGTTCGCAAATGTAAGCACGCGCACATGCACACAGCCACCTGCACATGCACTTTACTCGCACACGAGCCTTCCGCGCATGCGCCTGACCTCAAAAACGTGCACAAATAGGATAGCATAGAGCCGGGGCAGAGGGCGGGGCCACCCGCGATTTCCACTACCGGTTCGGGCGAACCGGACAGAACCGGATGAATGCCACCTCTGCCTGCCTCCCTCCCTCCCTCCCCTTGAAGGTGCTGTTGCCCGCACCTGACATGCTGATGGGCTTGGTAGTGCTTCCTTGGGAAGCAGTTGCCTGGACAGGGTCCGTGGTGTGGTAGCCCGTCCGTGATGACCTGGAGATGGCGCCCCACTTGGAAATGATTGGCCCGTCGCTGAAAGGGATGATGGGGTCTTCCTCCTTGGCCTTCCTCTGGGTTTCGAAGAGGTGCGCCGCCAGCCTCTTGGGCTCTCCGCTGTCCAGATCCTGCACGGAAGGGAAAGCTAAGAAGGGCACGGCAACACCAGCTCTAAAGGATCCTTCCAGATTCCCAAGGTCATTTTAGGTCACCTCTAGGACATCCTAACGGTGCTTTTTCAAACGGCAACTGGACTTGGGTTTTTTTTTTTCCCCTTGAAGACGTTTCGCTTCTCATCCAAGAAGCTTCTTCGATTCTAGAGGTGAAGCGAGGAAGCTTCTTGGATGAGAAGTGAAACGTCTTCAAGGGAAAAGACAAAGGAAGTCCAGTTGCCTTTTGAAAAAGCATTTCTGGGACATTCATGGCCTGGATGACTGTGAATCTCCACAGGATGCGGCCTTACTAGGAGGATCGTGGTGGATTTAGCCAGGACATCCTTCGGTTCAGCCTCGACTGCGCTGATGCATGAACTGATGGTGCTGCAGGACCAGGGCGAGTAGTGGCACAGCTGCCCATCTTCATACTTGGTGTCGCTCGAGCCGCTGGAGTTCTCGCTGGACTGCAAGAGGCAGAAGGGGGGGAAAAAAACCCTGACCGTCTTGCAGAAACCATCTGGGTTAGCCTTGGGCGACTTTCCAGAGACACAAGACCAGAGGTGTCAAACTCAAGGCCCGAGAACCAGATCCGGCCTGCGGGGTACTTAGATCTGACTCTAGGGGGCCGCCCTAGAAACAGTGAAGGACCGGCTCCCGAGCTCCATTTTCACTGGTAGAGGATTGCAGGAGGCCATGGCAGACGAGAACGGAGCTTGGGAGCCCATTTTCACTGGCAGAGCGCTCGGGCCACCACAGGCGCCCCCAACAGCAGTGATGTCGAGCTGGCCACACCCACCCTGGCCACGCCCACCCTGGCCACGCCCACCCTGGCCCCCTGAGGTCAAACGCAACCCTGATGTGGCCCCCAATGAAATCGAGTTTGATACCCCTGAACAAGAGGGTAGTGATGGACGGAATGAAAGAGGAAAAGAAAGCGACCTGATTGCATGTGATGGAAACCATCAGGGGGAAGAGAAGAATGGGGGGAAAGGATGAATATATTCAGGGTATTTGGGTCCTTTCCCCAGACTAAATATTATTTGCTCCCAGGCTGCAGAAAGAAAGAAAGAAAGAAAGAAAGAAAGAAAGAAAGAAAGAAAGAAAGAAAGAAAGAAAGAAAGAAAGAAAGAAAGAAAGAAAGAAAGAAAGAAAGAAAGAAAGAAAGAAAGAAAGAAAGAAAGAAAGAAAGAAAGAAAGAAAGAAAGAAAGAAAGAAAGAAAGAAAGAAAGAAAGAAAGAAAGAAAGAAAGAAAGAAAGAAAGAAAGAAAGAAAGAAAGAAAGAAAGAAAGAAAGAAAGAAAGAAAGAAAGAAAGAAAGAAAGAAAGAAAGAAAGAAAGAAAGAAAGAAAGAAAGAAAGAAAGAAAGAAAGAAAGAAAGAAAGAAAGAAAGAAAGAAAGAAAGAAAGAAAGAAAGAAAGAAAGAAAGAAAGAAAGAAAGAAAGAAAGAAAGAAAGAAAGAAAGAGGGAGGGAGGGAGGGAAAGAAAGAGAGAGGGGGGAGAGAGAGAGAAAGAGAGAGGGAGAGGGAGAGGGAGAGAGGGAGAAAGAAAGAAAGAGAGAGGGAGAGAAAGAAAGAGAGAGAGAGAGAGAGAGAGGGAGGGAGAGAGAGAAAGAAAGAAAGAAAGGAAAGGGAGAAAGGGGGAGAAAGAAGGGGAGAAAGGAAGAGGGGAAGAAAGGAAAAAAGAAACAAAGAAATGAAGGAAGAAAGGAGAGAGAGAAAGAAAGAAAAGAAGGAAGGAGAGAGAGAAAGAAAGAAGTAAAAGAAAAAGAAGGAAAGAAAGAAAAAGAAAGAAAAAAAGAAAGAAAGGGGGAGAAAGGAAAGAAGGAAGAAAGAAAGACTGAAGGAAGGAAAGGATAAAGAAAGAAACAAAGGAAGGAAGGAGGGAGAGAGAGAAAGAATGAAAGAACAAAACGAAGGAAGGAAGGAGAAAGAAAGAAAGAGAAAGAGAGAGAGAAAAAGAAAGAAAGAGGGAGAAAGAAGGAGAGAAAGGAAAGAAAGACTGAAGGAAGGAAAGGATAAAGAAAGAAACAAAGGAAGGAAGGAAGGAGAGAGAAAGAATGAAAGAACGAAAAGAAGAAGAAAGAAGAAAGAAGAAAGAGAAAGAGAAAGAGAGAGAGAGAGAGAGAGAGAGAGAAAGAAAGAAAGAAAGAAAGAAAGAAAGAAAGAAAGAAAGAAAGAAAGAAAGAAAGAAAGAAAGAAAGAAAGAAAGAAAGAGTCCCTCCCTCCCTCCCTCCCTCCCAGAGGTCCTGGGGCCTTACTTCAGAACTGAAGTCCACACAGAAGAGAGGAGAAGGTGAGGACGGAGAGGGTGCGGCTGCAGGAAGAGTGGAAGTTGTCACCAGGGGCCCTTTCGGGATGTGGCAAGGAGCCCACTGTTCTGGCTTCTTTCTGAGAGGGTCCTCGTAGGCAGGCTTCAGATGACCACAAGGTTCCTACAAGGAAAATCAACAGGGGTGTGTGTGTGTGTGTGTGTCTGAAGGCCAAGCGACACTCGACAACTTGCTCTGAGCTTATTTATTGATTTAGGAAATTTATTTCCCGCCGCCCATCTCGTATCCGATGACTCAAGCATTCAAACAGGACAAAAGGGGTCCGTGTCTTAAGGACCGCAACCCGGATGACCAGAACTGGGGTCGTTGAGCAGTGCAGTCATGTGCAGTCCGCCCGATGACTGCTTCGCTTAACAATGGAAATTCTGGTGCCAACTGGGGTCGTTAAACAAGGACTGCTTGGGTGTGCTCAAGAACAGGGGTCTCCAACCTTGGCAACTTTACGACTTGTGGACTTCAACTCCCAGAATTCCTCAGCCAGCTATGTTACCCTGGCTGAGGAATTCTGGGAGTTGAAGTCCACAAGTCGTAAAGTTGTTCAGTTTGCAGGCCCCTGATTGAAAGGGAAAAAACTGACTGCAGTGCAAAGCTCCGAATTTCTTGGAAAACCAGGGAAGGAGTTTTCCTTCACAAATCTTAACAGACTTGAACACTGGGCCTATCTAACAAAATGAAATACAATGTAAATAAAAGTAAAGTCTAACATTTACTTTAATGTTAGAAAAACCAAAAGTACACATATAGACTTGGTGACACCAGGCTTAATAGCAGTAATTAGGAGAGGGATCTTGGAGTCTTAACTGGACAACCAGTTAAATATGAGCTAAGTGTGCGCGGGGGCAGCCAAAAAAGCCAACTCAATCCTAAATTGCATTAACAGAGGGATTGAATCTAGATCATGTGAGATTCTATCGTAGTACCACTCTATAAAGCCTTAGTAAGACCACACCTAGAGTACTGCATCCAGTTTTGGTCACCACACTATAAAAAAGATGTTGGGACTCTAGAAAGAGTGCAGAGAAGAGCAACCAGGATGATTAGAGGACTGGAGGCTAAAACAGACGATGAACGGTTGCAGGAACTGGGCATGGCTAGTCTAGTGAAGAGAAGGACCAGGGGAGGCAGGATAGCAGTCTTCCAATATTTGAGGGGCTGCCACAGAGAGGAGGGGGACAAGCTATTCTCCAAAGCACCCGAAGGCCAGACAAGGAATAATGGATGGAAACTGATCAAGGAGAAATTCAACCTAGAAATAAGGAGGAATTTTCTGACAGTGGGAGCAATCAACCAGTAGAAGGGTTGATTTTCAGAAGTTGTGGGAGCTTCATCCCTGGAGGCTTTCAAGAAGAGACTGGACTGCCATCTGTCAGAAATGGTGTAGGGTCCCCTGCTTGGGCAGGGGCTTGGACTAGATGATCTACAAGATCCCTTCCAACTCTGTTAATCTGTTAAATCAAGACAGTGGTCACCCTGGCTAAGCTTTTGGAGCACCTACCCTCACCCAAGGCATGGCTCTCTGCTCCGCTGGCACTTGGCAGGGCACTGAACAGTAGCTTTCCAAAGAGCCGTATCTTTCCCGCAGAAAGTTGTGATAGACGGAGGGGTGGGTGACTTCCATGGGAGGCAAGGAGTTGCTCCGGATGAGATCATCCCTCTGGTACATCGGTGGTCGCCAAATACGCCGGCTGTCGTAAACCGGAGTGTACATGCCGGAAGGAACTGGCGGCACTGGCCCGTAGGGCTGTGGTGGTGCCTGTTGGTAAGCCGCGGTGAGTCTGTCCCGAGAAGGAAATGTGCTGTAATGCTCACTGTACTGTAGAGAGGCTGGCGGGAGAGGAGATTCCGAGACGCTGCTGGACCTCACAAAGCGAGGGAGGCACGGCGGCACAGCCGCGGGGACCGCCGGGGGGCCTGGATAGTATCCTACAGAAGGAAAAGCGAAGTTGAATTCTTACACGCCCAGAAGGAGAGAAGTTAGGAACCCCCGCTGAGGATACCACTTGAAGTCAGAAGGGATGCCAGGCAGAACCCACTGGGCAGAAAATACCAGTAAAGACCAGTACAGGTGGTCCAGTGTTGGCGAACCTTTCCGGCACTGAGTGCCGAAACGGGAGAGCGTGCGTGTGCGTGCCGGAAACCGGAAGAGCAGCTGCCTTGTGCAGAGGAGAAGGACTACTCGGGAGTAAGGCTTGGGGCCAACTGGCCCCTCCCATAGGCTAAATAAGTGAAGAACACGGGCAGGTGAGTTGCAGGAAGCAACTCCGTTCATTTCCAGATCTTGCCTTTGCAACTCAAGCCTCCGTTTTGTTCCTGTTTGAACTTGGCAAAAGTTTCCTGCAAACTGTTTCTTGGCAGCTTGCCAAAGAAGAGCAAGGTTCGTGGGGGTTATCTGCCTTTCACTGAAAGACTTTTCGTTGGACTTGTTTGATTTTGCTTGGAGTTATGCTGATGGCTAATGAAAACAATTAGCAGCCGTTAGACAATAAAAAGAGGTTTATGAGACGTTGTTTGTGCCATGTTGTTATCGGGAAGTCTAAGTCAGAACAGTTGGGGATGTTTTCTGGAACCCTGAGAGTGAGCTCCATTTGTGCAGGTGGAGGGTGCGTGAGTGCGCCATTCGCACAGGTGGAGCTGTGCACATGCGTGTGTACCTGCCACTCCCACGCCCCTCCCTCCCACGGCCGGGCCGAGCTGCCAACCTAGGAAGGTTGGGGATTGCTGTTTTAAATCCCATTCATGAGCCGGATGCTCACCTGTTTGTGGGTAAGGCGCCGCTTCGTAGGAGAGGTGAGCCCGAGGATCCTGGAAATACGGAAGGCTCTCTGAGTGGTAGATGGGCAGGCGGGAGGAGAAAGGGCTGGGTTTGGGGGCGAGGGGGCTTATCTCGCTGCCCGCAAGGGCAGGGGAGGGAGGGAGGGGAGGGGGAGGAGGAACGGGGCCTGCTGAGGTAGCTGCGGTCTGGTTCACAGGCGATTTCGGAGAGGAGCCGCTTTGACTGGAAAGAATCAGAAAGATTAAATTAGGGCTGCTGCCATTTGCATTCAATGAGCTGATCCAAGCAGAAGGGGCCAACCCAGAGGAGGCGGCATTCCCTTTTCCTGGGGGAAGGGCAGGGGAACCCCAGAACCTACTGTTCAGGCAGAGGCTCGTTGGGAGACAAAGCGGGGTTCTGGCCGTTCGCCACGGCCTTCCCCCCTTTTTTCACGTGCTCCAGAGTCCGTAACGAAGGGCTGTTGATACAACGGGGAATCAGCTGGGGGCCGACGCTCTCCGGGCTGGGACTCCTGTTGGTGTTGGACGCTGCCTTTCCCGCCAGGTCCGTGTTTCCTATGATGGGAATGACATTCCCTGCGGTGGGGGGGATGGCGCTTGTGATGCTGGCTTTCCCAAGCAGAGGGAAGGGCCTCGCAGTGGCGGCACCGATTTTCTTGTTTCTTAACCGATACCTGCAGCGGACAGAGAGGAGAGCAGAGTTCGGTTGAATATACCCCCTCAAAAACCTGCCTTCGGATAGAGCCAGGAATCCAGATCTAAGACTGCTCCCTTAAGCTACACTGGGAATCTCCAAACTAGTCGACTTTTTCTGTACTTCAGCTCCCAGAATTCCTCCTTCCGAGGTAGGTAAAATGAGGACCCAGATGGGTAAAATGAGGACCCAGATTGTTGGGGGCAATGTAAATATACATTGCTTAATAGTGTAAATCGCTTAGAGAGTGCTTGCGCTCTGAGGCGGTAGATAAGTCTCTAAATGAATCAATCAATCAATCAATCAATCAATCAATCAATCAATCAATCAATCAATAAAAGGAAAAGAACAAAAAATGTTTGGCTTCCGTGTGCCCCATTTTCTGGCCTTTCCCCAGTCCTTTTCCGGCCTTTTTTCTGCCCTTTTTTGAGGCTTTTTTCAGCCCGATTTTGAGGCTTTTTCCGACCTGTTTTCGAGGCTTTTTTGGCCCATTTTAAGGCTTTTTTTGGCACGTTTTTTCAGAAAAAACAGGCCAAAAAAGCCTAAAAAACAGGCTGAAAAAACCCTCGAAAACAGGTCGGAAAAAGCCGAAAAAACAGGCTGAAAAACCCTCAAAAACAGGCCAGAAAAAGTCTCCAAAACGGGCCGGAAAAAGCCTCAAAAATGGGCCAAAAAGCCTAAAAAACGGGCTGAAAAAAGCCTAAAAAACAGGTCAAAAAGAACTAGTCAGCAGAACTAGCCTGCAATGTTGCATTGTACTAAGTGCTATTGCTATTTCCTCCCGATCAGCTGGGACTCAGGAGGCAGAGAATAGATGGGGGCGGAGCCAGTCAGAGGTGGTATTTACCAGTTCTCCGAACTACTCAAAATTCCCGCTACCGGTTCTCCAGAACTGGTCAGAACCTGCTGAATCCCACCTCTGGTTTGTGTAGCTGGCAGACACCTGGATCAAGGCTGCCAAGCTGACCTTAGGCTCCAGGCAGATGGGGGTGGGGGGGTGGGGGTGTTGTTCCCCCCTGCCCCCAAAGACTTACTTCTCCAGCTCCTCCTGCGAGTGAGCGAAGGTGCAGTTGGTTCCGCGCGGACACCCGCCCTGTTGTCTGAGGTCGCGGCACAGGCTGGTTTTATACTTGCTGTTCGGCTGTGGCTTTCAAGAGAAGAGAAGAGAGAAGTGAACGGGCACTGCCAACCTCTTGCGCCTGGCTATCTCTGTCAAGGGCCAGCCACGTGGCATGCCACCATGAGGGCACCATTGGCGTTAACAACAGTTGTGCTAGTCTATTTCTGGAGCAACATGGGAAATGGGGGTATCTACAGTCCCCTTTTGCTAATCTTTCTCTTTGCTTTTTACTCTTCACAACTTCTCATACGTAAATGACCCAGAGTCCTTTGGAGTTGTGCAGCCGCTAAATCGAACAAAATGGAGAAATGCACACTCAAGGAACAAGCAGCCAATGGCTTTAGAGAGCTGAAAGCAGGCTTCTCCAAACGGATCGGCTCCAGCTGTGTAAACGTCAACGGTGGCCATTGCAGAAAATTTGTTCTGACCCGGCCTTCACAGAAGCAAGAAACAGACTCCCCGCAACGGAAAACCCCCTCTTTATATACACATTGGGAATTCACTGCCTTCACCAACAGAAAGTCCAGGCAAGAGGAGTTTAACTGAAACAATAGTCCTTGTCAGCTCTGTTAGGACTATGTCCAAACGGTTGGGTTGTTAATATATAAACAAGCCACCAATCCAGAGGTGGGTTCCTGCCGGTACGCTCTTACCTGTTAGTCGCTGCAGAACCGAAGACGCCGGTGGCGTTCGCGGCGCGGGGCTTCCCCCGCCCGCTTTCCCCCACCCGCCTAGAAGCTGCCATTTGCGTTCTTTTGCCCTCTGCGCATGCGCAAAGCGTTCTGCTTGCGCAGAGGGCAAAAGAACGCAAATGGCGACGTCCAGGCGAGCGGGGGAAAGTGGGCGGGGGAAGCCCCGCGCCGGGAACACCACCGGCTTCTTCAGCGACCAACAGGTAAGAGCGTACCAGCAGGAACCCACCTCTGCACCAATCTATGTTTGTATATATTTAAGTACTACAACTTTAAATGTATTGCTGTATTCTGATTGGCTGTAGTGTTTCAAGTTTGCCATAAGAGGGAGATAGAGATCACGTTTGTTCTCTCTGCTGATTCATTTGTGATTGACTTTGTGTCTGATAGTGAGCTCTGTGTGAAGCTCTGTTACTCTTTGATAGTATTGAAGTGTTTGTAAGCTATAATATCTTTGTTTGACGTTTAAGACAGCCTGGTAAGAAGATTATTGTACTTCTTGACTGACTGAACGTGTATGACCTGGACTGTTTAATTGGACCGTGCTATTTATCTAAAAGTAAACTGTTTTATACACTTTAGCGAATCTGTTTGTGACTGGATCATTACTCCTGTGGTTACCAAACTGAAATACCCCGTTTCTACGTGCATGTCCCTGATAACTCAGGGGTCGCTCTGCACACTCCTTAACAAGCTCCTTATGATAAATGCAAGGCTGCGAACTCCCAGCCAGGAGGCTGCAAATTAACTCGGTTCAAACAGAGAACTAGACAAACCTCAGTTCTGGCAAGGCAGTCTTTGTCGCACGAAACACACAAGGAGAAAACTTTCCAGAAATGCGAACGGTTGTCTGTGACAACCAAACCACTCCATTTTCCTCCTATTTATTCCCCAGCCAGGGAGGGGCCATTCAGCATCCACGTGTGCTTTGCTTCCTGAGTGGACTCCTTCTCCTCCGTTGTTCTCCTCTCCTATCTGCTCTGTGCATACGCTCATCTGGAACAGGCCCCAGCTGTTCTTCCTCCTCACTCCTCTCTGACTCCAAAGGCAGCTGCCTCTCCTGTGGCTGGGAAATGCCAGACAGCCCTGGCTCTATCTCTGCGTCCGACGCTGAGCATCCATCAGAGCCTTCCCCAGACTCCAGGACTGGCCCAAGTTCCTCCCCAACCTCCTCATCGTCCGAGTCTGCTGCCAGCAGAGCTGATAGGCCACAACAAAATTCTGGGAAATGACCTCTAGGTTAGGAAAAGGAGGACTTAAACTGCCAGCCCGTGGGGCCGGATGCGTCACACGTTGCCCACGCCCGGTTTAGTGAAAAAAGTCCTGCCGTGATGATGTGAATTTGACACCCCTGATTTAAAAGCATTGGGCCAAGGAGGAAAATCCAGATTTATTTCTCTGCAAGCTGCTGGCTTTCTGACTTTCAGCGCTCACAACTGTCAACTAACAAAAGACGAGAGAGTTCAACCAGGCATTAAAAGAAATTAAATCAGAGTCGGTCACCTGTGATTTTAATTTTGTGTGTGAGACTATCTAGTTTCAACCTTACTTGCTGTTTTATAGGTCGGTGTGAGAATCAAAGTGCCATGTCACGACAAACCAAACCGCAATGACCAACCTGTGGAATTTCGGGGCCTTTTCTGCTGTGGTTCTGGATGAAATCCACAAGGCCATGCACCACAGTCTTAACGGCCACCGTGGCATTTTCCAGCTGCTCCCATGTTGGAGATGCTGCGTCTGGGAGGGTGCGAAAAGGGGAGAATTAAAATGAACTTTGAGTAGCTACCAGGAACACGTCGCGATCGTGTCGGCTTCCATTTTGCAGGTGTTGAGAGTGATTCGCTCTGTCACCTAGTTACTTCTTCGCCTGAGGCATGACAACAAGCGGGAGGGTTAGGGTTAGTTGGAATGTTGGGTGTGTTAGTTCGTTCATTGTTGGAATGTTAGGGGTGGGAATGGAATGCCAAGACTGCACCTGCAGATCGTGAGACCCAAGGCCACGCCGCACAGCTGTTTGAACGATGCAGGCTGTTCTCATAACAAAAGGAGCATATTTAATTGGACAACGCAATGGACTGAGGCGGATGGCCAAAAGGGGGAAACTCTAGTGTGGACTTTTGCGCTGGAAACTCAGTGCTGGTTTCACTTCTTCTGTGCCAATGTTGTTTATTCAATAAAGTTTTATTTTTGGGAAAAAACAATGTCCCAGGAGTTTTGGCGATTCACTAGCTGGACAACTGACTGCAGGCCTCCTCCGAAGAGTCCCGTTCAAGTGAGCAAAGCTGCTTTTGAACCACCCAGCAGGATTAACCTTTCTTTAAAAATGGCTGGGTTACTGACAGGCACTATTTCCCCTGTCTTACTTTTCTCCCCAAGGGGAAATCCCCATGTTTTCGCCCCTCTATCAATCCATATCCTCCAAAATGTAACAGAAATGGAACTCATTTCTATCCTGTAAATCAGTGTTTCCCAACCTTCCTAATGCCGCGCCTAGCCCCCGCGCCACCACCGCGCCGCCGCCATTTGGTTTTTTTTACCTTCTGCGCATGCGCAGAGGGTAAAAGAACCCAAATGGTGGCGTTTGATCCTGACCAGCTCAAGGTTGACTCAGCCTTCCATCCTTCCGAGGTGGGTAAAATGAGGACCCAGATTGTTGGGGGCAATAGGCTGAACTCTGTAAACCGCTTACAGAGGGCTGTAAAAGCACTGTAAAGCGGTATATGTCTAAGTGCTATTGCCTTCCTTCCTTCCTTCCCTTCTTTCCTTCCTTCCTTCCTTTCCTTCCTTCCTTCTTCCCTCCCTCCTTCCCTCCCTCCTTCCCTTGAATGAAGTATTGCATGCTCACTCTGCCCACTGCCAGAGGTTTGATCCTGTCCGGCTCAAGGTTGACTCAGCCTTCCGTCCTTCCAAGGTGGGTAAAATGAGGACCCAGATAGTTGGGGGAAAGAGGCTGACTCTGTAAACCGCTTAGAGAGGGCTGTAAAAGCACTATGAAGCGGTATATAAGTCTAAGTGCTGTTGCTATATCATATTTTGCAACCAACAAAGACCGGAAAAAGCATCGTGTGAAAAGGATCAAACCATGTTGCCTTTAGCGGAGGAGGAAAGAAAGGAGAAGGAACAGGAGTGTGTGGGGCTCCGCCTTCTCTCCACCGACATACCTGGATTAGGATCTATGTTAGCCAAGAATTCCAAATGGGGACGCAGCCGATTGAGGTTGGTGGGGTCCCCCGTTCGCTGCAGAACAATGGTTAATTCCTGCACGCTTTTCGCAAAGGACTCTGGAGACTGGAGCTAAGGGAAAAGAAACACACACGCATGCTTTGCACCCATCTTTTGCCGACAGGTTGAACATTTCCAAGAGCTTTTCCCCAAGGTGGGTGGGACGATAGTGCAAAGTCATGCATCAATGCAGGGCCAGAATTTTCGGAGGGTGTGTATGTGTGTGTTTCCTGGTATTTGGAAGGAGCGAGCATTATTTCTTAACACAGCACCCATGTTGCAGCTTAACCTACAGATTTTGGCGTGGGAGGGCATGTAAAAATATTATCTGGGCGATGAGCGTGACCCTTGTGTGAAAGGAAGAAAAAGCAGCTGCACTTCCACCCAAGTCTCAGAGATGCTTTTACAGGAGGCAACTGGACTTTCTTGGGTTTTTTTTCTCCTTTTGAAGATGTTGTGCTTCTCATCCAAGAAGCTTCTTCAGCTCTGACTAGATGATGGTGGGGAATGGAAGGGTTTATATTCCTTGCAGACAGCTGGTCGTTTGCATCCTTTTAGAGAAGGGGTTCCCAACCTTTTCTATACCCCGCACCCCTAGAATGCTCCCAATACAATCTCGCACCCCTTATGAAAGTAAATAATGATATGCATATAATTATGCACATGCACTATAATTTTGAAACTTCTAAACCCACGTTTTCGCACCGTGGAATATCGTCTCGCACCTTTGGTTGGGAACCCCTGTTTTTGAGGGTCATTGAAGCCACTTGGAGGTTTATCTGTGTCCTCAGGGTCACCTGAGTGATGCTCCTGGTTCCTGTAGTCTGCAATTTTTTCCTTTGGAAATCCATTCAGACTCCGACACCATTCCAAGGGTGTTCATCCCAAATTGTATAGCTAAAAGTCTGTAGAGATTCTCAGTCCTCCAGGTCGTGGTTGTCCCAAAGGTGCTTTTTTTCAGAGGGCAACTGACTTTCTTGTCTTTTTCTTTGAAGACATTTCACTTCTCATCCAAGAAGCTTCTTCAGCTCTGACAGGATAGCGGGGAATGGAAGGATTTATATTCCTTGCTGAGGTTGGCTCAGCCTTCCATCCTTCCGAAGTGGGTAAAATGAGGAATCAGATTGTTGGGGGCAATGTGCTGACTCTGTAAACCGTTTAGAGAGGGCTGTAAAGCACTATGAAGCGGTATATAAGTCTATTGCTATTGCTTGCAGACAGCTGGTCATTTGCATCCTTTTAGTGGGTCGCTGAAGCACCTGGAGGTTTATCTGTGTCCTCAGGGTCACCTGAGTGGTGCTCCTGGTTCCTATAATCTGCAATTTTTCCTCTGGAAACCCATTCCTACTCCCACACCATTACAAGCATCACTCAGGTGACCCTGAGGACACAGATAAACCTCCAGGTGGTTTCTCAACGACTCTCTAAAAGGATGCAAATGACCAGCTGTCTGCAAGGAGTATAAATCCTTCCATTCCCCACCACCATCCAGTCAGAGCTGAAGAAGCTTCTTGGATGAGAAGCGAGACGTCTTCAAAAAGAAAAAAAAACTAGTTGCCTCCTGAAAAAGCACCTCTGGGACAACCATCACCTGGATGACTTAGAATCTCCACAGACTTCCATCCAAGATTCTGGACTTTAGAAAAGTTTTGTTTCTCGGAAGGAAGTGCAGCACGGAGGGTGGAGGGAAACCGCTTCCCCCCCTTGCAGAGTCACATCCTTCAGTCCGCATAAACAGAAGATCAGCGTTTAGGAGCCGCAGCTCCCAACTCAGAATCTGCCCTATGCAGCTTCATCATTGGATGTATCGAAGCTCACTTGCTGGGGATTGGGGGAGAGGGCAAAGCAGCTTCTTCGGACCACCAGAGCTGACCTTATCGATGATGGACTGCATGTGGGATTTATGGGCCAGGTCGCCATAGAGGAGGGAGGACCACTGCTCAGGAGAGATCCGGAGACCGGCTTCCAGGGCGATGTGGACGATCTGAGCATCGTGCTCCCTCCTCAAGGCCTCGTAGCTTCGGAATTCCTCCTTCAGCTGCATCAGGGAAGAGTCCTCGTCCCTCTTGGTGACCTGCGTAAAGAAATACGGCCCCGCTCAAACCGATCCTTTCTAAGATTGCCCGGAGTCACTGTGTATCCATTTGTTTTGTAAATCTGTTCCGACCTAGGCTTCCCCAAACCATGAAGCGGACTCCATGTCCAGACAAAAACCCCTTTTTTATTAAGTTACTGTAAATTCTTCTCATTCACATCCAGCAGAGTCTTTCAAGGGTGAATTTACAGTCACAGACCTTATCTGTGGTGAATTTACAGTCACAGACCTTATCTGTGGTGAATTTACAGTCACAGACCTTATCTGTGGTGAATTTACAGTCACAGACCTTATCGGGCTTGGAGAGAGCTGCCAGGCCGATATCTTCAAAACTTGGCAAGGAGTCTCTGAGAGTCACGAACCAATTAAGTGAACTAATTGTCTCTTGCAAACTCCCCTCCCCGTTCGCTCCTCTTTGATTCCCTATGGGAGGGGCCATTCACCGTCCACCTGTGGCCTTACTCCCAAGTCGACCCTTGTTCCTCAGCTGTTCCCTTCGTCTGGCAGCTCTGCGTATGCACACACTGGGAACAGGCTCCAGCTGTTCGTCTGCCTCACTGATGTCTGGAGGCAGCTGATAACTGTCATACGGCCCTGGCCCCATCTCTGCCTCCGACGCAGAGTCTTCCCCAGACTCCAGGACTGGCCCATCTTCCTCCCCAACCTCCTCACTGTCCGAATCTGCTGCCAGCTCTGCTGGCCACTGGCAGGCCACAACAAAATCAATAAGGTACCCAAAGGTCACACCTTGAAGCAGGACGCCCGATAGAGCAGCTGCACCACATGGCCAATGCTGGTTTTCGATGCCTGAGGGAACCTGGGCTCCAGGCGCTGGACCACAAACAGCACCAGGACTTTGCGGGAGAGGGCCGAGCCATCTTCCAGCGCCAGCAGGACCAGTTTCAAGGCTTCCTCCTGCATAGCTGGGAGACCAAAAGATGGTGTTATGGTGAGGAAAGCCAAACCAGAAGAAATGGGGCGGTCTCCTTTCTCTTCCTTGCCAGGAGCACTTCAAAATATCAATCAGAATAGAGCTGGAAGGGACCTTGGAGGTCTTCTAGTCCAACCCCCTGTTGAAGCAGGAGACCCTATACCAGTGATGGCGAACCTATGGCACGCGGAGCCATATCTGAGGGCATGCAAGGCGTTGCGCACCCTGGCCAGCTGATTTTCGGCCTCCTTTTCAGCCGTTTTCGCTCTCCCCAGGGTTCAGGAAAGCCTCCTGAAGCCTGGGGACGGTGAAAAACGGCCCAACGGGCGAACCGGAAGTTCGTTTCCAAACTTTTTCGCCATCCCCAGGCTTAGGAGGCTTTCCTGAACCCTGGGGACAGCAAAAAACAGCCCAACGGGCCTTCTGGAAGTCCGGAAGCTTCAGTGAGGCCTGTGCGCATATGCAGGGGCAGCGCGGGGGGATATGCGCATGCACGGGGAGGCAGCGCTGGGGTTGTGTGCATGCGCGGGGGGAGGGCATTGGGTTATGGTGTGGGCACGCACGCGCACGCTATATCGCACATGCGCACAGCCTTTTGGCACCCGAGCCAAAAAAGGTTCGCCATCACTGCCCTATACGATTTCAGACAAATGAGTGAAATAAGATAGAGTCTCCTGCTTCAACAGGGGCTTGGACTAGAAGACCTCCAAGGTCCCTTCCAGTTCTATTCTGATTGATATTTTGAAGTTCCAGTCTCTTTTTAAAAACCTCCAGTGATGGAGCACCCTCAACCTCTGGTGGCAAGCAGTTCCACTGGTTAATTGTGGTTCCACTGTTAGGAAGTTTCTCCTTAGTTCCAGGTTGCTTCTCTCCTTGATTAGTTTCCATCCATTGTTTCTTGTCCTGCCTTCTGGTGCTTTGGAGAATAGCTTGACTCCCTCTCGTCTTTGTGGCAGCCCCTCAGATATTGGAATACTGCTATGATGTCACCCCTTGTCCTTTTCTCTAGACTGCGCATACCCAATTCCTGCAACTGTTTTTCATGTTTTAGCCTTCAGCCCTCTAATCATCTTAACTGTTCTTTTCTGCACTTTTTCTAAAGTCTCAACATCTTTTTTGTAACCTGGTGACCAAAAGTGGATATGGTATTAATAAATATTGACATTTATTTATTTGTGAGATTTATATACCGCCTCACAGTGCAAGCACTCTCTAAGCGGTTTACACTAGTAAGCAATGTATATTATTTTGCCCCCAAGGGTTTCACCTAAGGTCCTAAGGCTTTGGGAGATGGAGCCCAGCACCCTGGACAGCACCAAGCAGGCCAAGGCAGATCGCAGCTCTGCATTGGGATCAAGTGTCTTTACAACCCCAAGGAAGCCCCATGCACACCCTAGGTGGGTGGACTGTGTACACAAACACGGTGTCAGGCCGAAGCCATATTTTATTAGAGACTCTGGCCTGCCACACATGATGCTTAGAATGTAGTCTTGCTGTGGGAATTTGGGAGGGGCTGTTTATTTATTTATTTGTGAGATTTATATACCGCCTCACAGTGCAAGCACTCTCTAAGTGGTCTACACAAGTAAGCAATGTATATTTATATTGCCCCCAACAATCTGAGTCCTCATTTTACCTACCTCGGAAGGATGGAAGGCTGAGTCAACCTTGAGCCGGTGAGATTTGAACCGCTGACCTGCGGATCACAGTCAGCTAAAGTGGCCTGCAGTACCCCACTCTTTTTTTGGCTAATACCTCTCACCCCAGCCCTCTTTGTGAACCGAGAGAAAGGACCGTCTTCGTTTTAAAAGCTGAAAAACGGCGAAGGGAGCTCCGCTCTCCACCCACCACTCACCCGGCCCGAGGAACTGGCACCCCCTGGCCCGGACAGCGGCCCAGAGATTGGCCGAGAGTTGCTGAGGGTTCTGGTGCGCCAAGATCAGCTCGGTGACGGTCCTTTCTCCGAGGGAGCGAGCTGCCCGCATGGCCCTGATGCGGCCTTCTTCTTCTACCAGCTGGCAGTTCACCAGCGTCACCAGCTTCCGTTGCATCGGCCGGCTCAGCGTACTCTGATTTAAGCTAGCCACACCTTTGAGGAACGACAAGAGAGTTACGTTATCAGGCAGGGGTGAAATTCAAAATTTTCCCCTGCCGGTTCTGTGGGTGTGGCTTGGTGGGCATGGCCAACTCGACATCACTCGTGGCAAGGTGGGGCAACACCTTCTCTTCCCCCCTCCCTCCCTCGCCTCTTTCTCTCTTTCTCTTCCCCCTCTTCCTTCTTTTCTCTTTCCCTCCCTCCCTCCCACCCCTCTTTCTCTTCCCTCTCTTTCTCTCTTCCCCCCTCCTTCCCTCTTTCTTTCCCTCCCTTGCCTCTTTCTCTCTTCCCCCTCCTTCCCTCTTTCTTTCCCTCCCTCGCCTTTCTCTTCCTCTTCCCTCTTTCTCTCTTTCCCCCTTCCTCCCTCTTTCTCTTTCCCTCCCTCTCCTCTTTCTCTTCCCTTTCTCTCTTCCCCCTTCCTCCCTTTCTTTCCCTCCCTCACCTTTCTCTCTTTCTCTTCCCTTTCTCTCCCCCCTTCCTCCTTTCCTCTTTCCCTCCCTCCCACCCCTCTTTCTCTTCCCCCCTTTCACTTCCTCCCTCCCCCCTCTCTTTCTCTTCCCTCTTTCTCTCTTCCCCCTTCCCCCTTTCTTTTCCCCCTCTTCCTCTCTTTCCCTCCCTCCCACCCCTTTCTCTCTTCCCCACTTTCTTTCTTTCCCTCCCTCCCTCCTCTCTCTTTCTCTTCCTCCCCTTTCCCCCTTCCTCCCTCTTTCCCTCTCTCCCCTCCAAGCCACGCCCACAGAACCGACAGAAAAGTTCGGACAAGTCTTCCAGCGTTCAACCTGGCTGCTTCTCGCCTCCTTCTCATATTTGCTCTGTGTGTATGAGCCTGAGAAGGAGGAGAGAAGGAGTGGGAGGGGCGGGGCCAGTCAGTGGTGCGATTTACCGGTTCTCCGAACTGTGCATAATCGCCGCCACCGGTTCTACAGAACCTGTCCGAACCTGCTGAATTTCACCCCTGGTATCAGGGCGAGATTCCCTGCTTCTCCTTCGGAAACTGCCCTCCAAATATGCTTTATGAGCAGGTGGCTCTTCTGTTAAGGTCCCAATTCAAGCACTAGCTGAAGGGGAGATCTTGCTTTGGCCCAGACCAGGGGTCAGCAACCCGCGGCTCTGGAGCCGCATGTGGCTCTTTCATCCCTCTGCTGCGGCTCCCTGTCACCACAATTTTGAGAGGAGCTTCCGGTTGTGGGAGGGGGAAGCATGGCATCCCAGGAGGAGACTCTATGGCAAGGGGCGAGTTTTCCGGTCAGCTCCACAATTGATAGGGCTTTCGGTTAGGATTGGTAGAGGAAAAAGGATGCTGCTCTAGGAGGAGACTCTATGGTGGGGGAACCGGACTTCCGGTCAGCTCCACAATTGATAGGGCTTTCGGTTAGGATTGGTAGAGGAAAAAGGATGCTGCTCTAGGAGGAGACTCTATGGTGGGGGAACCGGACTTCCGGTCGGCTCCAGAATTGAACGTGGGGGGGGGGGGGGGGAGACTTCCGGTTGGGACATTTGTGGCTCTTTTGAGTGTATAAGGTTGCCGACCCCTGGCCCAGAGGAAGCCAGAGTGAGGAGCAGGAACTTACCCTTACTTCCGCTCAGCGGCTTTAAATAAAGGGCCAAATCCTCCACGCATTTCTTCGCCACTTCGTAATGCTTGCCTTCTCCGAGGTTACTCAGCTTGAGAGCCTGGCGATCGGGCACCTACAGGGGGTCCCGAGGAGAAGCCCTGGTGAGCATGCCTTCGTTTTAAAAAAGGGGAGGGGGCAGGAGGGAAAATGCGATTTGGGGAAAGGATGACTAGATTAGATGACAGGTAGCCCTCGACCAGTAGTGGGTTCTAAATCCCGTCGCTACCGGTTCGCTCGTGCGCATGTGCAGAATTAATTTAATTTAATTAAAAGTTCTTCTAGGCCACCCAATCCCGTAGGACTCAGGGCGGCGTACAATAGGAATAAGAACAATACAATTAAAAATGACAATTAAAACATCACACCATTTAAAAACCATTCAGTTAGGGGGAATCCGATCTTCTTCACCCCGCCTGCCGGAGGAGCCACGTTTTTACGGCTTTGCGGAAGGCCAGTAGAGTGGGGATAGTCCGGATCTCTGGTGGGAATTGGTTCCAGAGAGATGGGGCTCCCACAGAGAAGGCTCTCCCCCGAGGTCCTGCCAACCGACATTGTTTGGCTGATGGGACCTGGAGGAGGCCCACTCTGTGGGACCTAACTGGTCGTAGGGAGGAATGTGGTAGGATGCGGTCCCGGAGGTAACCTGGCCCTGTAGGGCTTTAAAGATCAAAACCAACACCTTAAATTGGGACCGGAGACTAATAGGCAGCCAATGCAGCTGGCGGAGGATAGGTGTTACCTGGGTGTATCTCGGCACACCCACCACAGCTCACGCAGCTGCATTCTGTACCAATTGCAGTCTCCGGATGCTCTTTGAGGGTAGCCCCATGTAGAGCGTGTCCCAGGTGGGTGGGCGGAGCCTCCCTCCACTGCCGCTACCGGTTCGCCGAACCGGGACCAACCCACCGCTGCCCTCGACTTTTAAAAGAGTTCGTTTCAAAGTCTGAAGTTCGAGCCCATTAAATGGCTGATTTGATTACAAATAATAACCGCAGCAAGTTATACGCTCAATATCGGAAATTGGAACACACACCAAATGATGAAAAGATTATAAATAAGATATTAGAATGTGCGGACATGTACAGGCTCACAATGGAAATGAAAGGCAAAGAAGAAACGGGTTTTTATGAGGTTTGGAATAAATTGTATGATTGGTTAGAACAGAGGAATAAAGGTGCATAGAAATAAATGTAAATGTAAATAACTAAACTGTAAATAACCATGTGAAACATATGACACAGTAGTGTTAAAAAAATGTTTATTGTTTTGTAAGTTGGAAAAATGAAAAAAAAAAGGCTGATTTGAGTGTGTGTTGTAGCTGAGAGGGGGGGTTTGTGTGTTGTGGGGCATTATTATTTTATGTTTTATTATTTTTATTTCTTTTATATGGTGTTTTTACCGTGTTTCCCCAAAAAGAAGAACCCAACCGGAAAATAAGCCCTAGCATGATTTTTCAGGATGCTCGTAATATAAGCCCTGCCCCCCAAAATAAGCCCCAGTTAAGATTATCAGCCAGACGGGAAGCATTTAGTACCGTATTTCTCCAAAAATATGACCTAACCAGAAAATAAGCCCCAATGCATCTTTTGGAGCAAAAAATAATATAAGACCCGGTCTTATTTGCGGGGAAACACGGTATATCCTTCAGTTGCCATGTGCGAGTAGGTGGCAATATAAAATTTCTAAACAAACAAACAAACAAACAAACAAACAAGCAGGCCATGAAATCTGGATTCTCCTCAACATGGCTCAGGCAGATTTTGCTTGCTGAAGGTGGGATGTTTGGGGCCAGTGGTTAAGTTGCTGGCCCATAAACCAGGAGACTCTGAGTTCTAGTTCTGCCTTAGTCATGAAAGCCAGTCGGATGACTTTGGGCCAATCCTCCTCTCAACCCAACCCAACCCAACTCAACTCACAGGATGGTGGCTGTCGGAAAACAGGAGGAAGGAGGAGGATTAGGTACATTCGCCCCCTCAAGTTACTTATAAAATAATAAAAGCAGGATAAAGATCTAAATAAGCAAATAAATCTTCCTTCTCCTGTTTGATTGCCCGTTGCAGATTTCTCCTTTCCCAGCCTCTGCACCAAGTCAACTTCCGTGTGTGTGTGTGTGTGTGTGTGTGTGTGTGTGTGTGTGTGTTGCCTCTCCCTTTACCTGGGCTCCCACTAACTGGAGCAGCGCAAAGTTGACGGGCAGCACATCGATGTCGGTGTGGATGGCGGTCTGGTCGAAAGGGCAGGCCTTGCGGTGCAGCTTACTCAGGCAGCTCTGGCAGACGGTGTGGGAGCAGCCGAGGCTGATGGGCTTGTGCACGTTCTCGTCGAACTCATTGTAGCAGATGGGACAGGACAGGAACTCCGTCCACTGGGCGGCCTGCACGGGCATTGTGGAACGCAGGGCCCTCGTTTCAGCCGCTAGCACTCCATGTTGGCACCGTCCAGGGGTTGGGAGCTGGGAGAGAAACAAAAATATGTCAGAAAAATTTGATAAGAAAAGTATGCATTTAGTATTACGTGTCTTAACAGCAGGGAGGATTATCTTCGCACAATATTGGAAAGATGAAGAAACACGGAAAGGTGAAGAGATAATTAAGAAGATACTACTGTGCAGAAATGGATAGACTGACATTGAAAATCAAACAGAAAGAAGACACAGAATATTATCAAACATGGAACTTAGGCTGAAGCCATTTTATTTGGGATCTTTGGCCTACCACACTTTATACTATTCTACTATGCATTTTCTACTGTGGGAAAATGGGAGGGGGGATTATATGAGGTTATTAGTATGTAGCCATAACAAATTCTTTCTAGAAAGCCAAGGTCATCCTTTGTCTCTGCACCTCTGCACCTGCACGGAAGGAGATGGGTGGACTCTGCCAGCATGGCAAATGAAGATTGGACAACGTGATGGATTTGTGGGTGTGGGGGCAAGGGCTTGAACTTTCAACTGGGGGGTGAAACCCGGAGGACTTCAGATTCGGGTTTCACCCAGATGTGCCAACATGGCTCTATTAATACATTGGAAGTTTGAGGAATACTTTGCCTTGGACTCTGATTTTATTTTGGATGCTATTTGGAACCCTGACATCTTATTTTACCAGTGGTTGGAAAAAAAGGGGTGGGGAGTAAGGGGAGTAAGAATAGAATAGAATAGAATAGAATAGAATAGAATAGAATAGAATAGAATAGAATAGAATAGAATAGAATAGAACAACAGAGTTAGAAGGGACCTTGGAGGTCTTCTAGTCCAACCCCCTTAGGCAGGAAACCCTACACCACTTCAGACAAATGGTTATCCAACATCTTCTTAAAAACTTCCAGTGTTGGAGCATTCACAACTTCTGGAGGCAGGCTGTTCCACGGATTAATTGTTTTAACTGTCAGGAAATTTCTCCTTAGTTCTAAGTTGCTTCTCTCCTTGTTTAGTTTCCACCCATTGCTTCTTGTTCTACCCTCAGGTGCTTTGGAGAATAGTTTGACTCCCTCTTCTTTGTGGCAACCCCTGAGATATTGGAACACTGCCATCATGTCTCCCCTGGTCCTTCTTGAGCCGAGGTGGCGCAGTGGTTAGAGTGCAGCACTGCAAGCTACTTCAGCTGACTGCTAGCTGCAGTTCAGCGGTTCAAATCTCACCGGCTCAAGGTTGACTCAGCCTTCCATCCTTCCGAGGTGGGTAAAATGAGGACCCAGATTGTTGGGGGCAATATGCTGACTCTGTAAACTGCTTAGAGAGGGCTGTAAAGCACTATGAAGCGGTATATAAGTCTAAGTGCTATTGCTATTGCTATTCTTTTCAATGGAATCTGTATTGTTAAGCAAATTAAATACCCAGACAACACAATGTTTATCAAGCACTAAGAAACTTAATTAATATAAAATAAAATTTATTTTTTAAAAAATGTTTATGCACCGTCCTCCTTTGGGCTCAATTAGGGTCATAAGTCGTATCCTGGATTCATTTCACCAAGCTACTTTGCCCATTGTTTACATCTTCTCTTTCAGCCACTCTGACAAATTCCACTTATGTTTATATGGTTTTTAAAGGAGGCGTTGTAAAACTACCTCCAGCATCTGGCATCAAAGGAAATACTGCTTCAGAGCCGAAGATTGGTTTCTGGCTGCTATTGCTAAGAGCTGTTGCAGACAGTCTCTACCGACTGGGGAATTTGCTCCGCCAAGAGATCTCTACTACAATTAGCCACGGTTAAAAGAACACCCATGCCCAGAGGCATCGTTTCACCATCTTCAAGCAAATAATAAATGCCAGGAACAATAGAGAATTCATAAATGCTTTAACTTAACTGAGCCTTAAGCAACATTAAAAAAAAAAAGGATGCAGGGAAAGTCTTCAAAAGTCTGCACAAGAACACAAATCTTCACATCAAAAATGAGTTCAGACGGTCATTCTGTCCCTGCCAGGTATTTTAAATCACGGGCTGGACTCACAAGTTGTATAAAGCCGTGGATTCTTTTAACTGTGGTTTGTTCAATAAAACACAGCTAGTCCTAACAAGCCACCCATTTCTAGTGGGAAAATGCATCGTCTGGGACAGGGGTCGGCAACCTTAAACACACAAAGGTCCTAACCGGAAGCCCCCCCGTTCAATTCTGGAGGTGACAGGAAGTCCGGCTCCCCCATCATAGTCTCCTAGCGCGGAGTCATTTTTCCTCTGCTGACCGGAAGTCCGGTTCCCCCACCATAGAGTCTCCTCCTAGCGTGGCATCCTTTTTCCTCTACCTGTCCTAACCGAAAGCCCTATCAATTGTGGAGCCGACCAGCGAGAGGGAGCCGCAGCAGAGGGATGAAAGAGCCACATGCGGCTCCAGAGCTGCAGGTTGCTGACCCCTGGTCTGGGAGTTAGTGCAGTTAGTGAGACCTTCCAGGCTAGATTTGTGTGGTATTAAGCGTAAGTGGGACTTTATTTTCAAAAGCAACGCTAATCTGGTGCCCCAAAGGTGCCATTCCCTGCTTGGGAGGGTCAATGCTGCCTGTTCTTGACCCAGAGACCTCACAAACGCACATTCACAATCTGTTTCTATTGCTCCCCTCTGGGAGGAGGTTTCGAAGTATTTCTAGCAGGACTCCCAGATTCTGGAACAGGTTTGTTCCCTAGGCCAGTGATGGCGAACCTATGGCACGCGTGCCACAGGTGGCACGCGGAGCCATATCTGCCGGCATGCGAGCCGTTGGCCTAGCTCAGCTCCAGAGTGCATGTGCACTTCCGGCCATCTAATTTTCAGCTCGCACAGAGACTCTGGGAGGGTGTTTTCGGCTTCTGGAGGGCCTCTGGCGGGCGGGGGAGGGCGTTTTCACCCTCCCCAAGCTCCAGGGAAGCCTCTGGAGTCTGGGGAGGATGAAAAACGGGCCTACTAGGCCCACCAGAAGTTGAGAAACGGGCCGTTTCTGGCCTCCAGAGGGCCTCCAGGGTGGTGGGGGAGACCATTTTCACCCTCCCCAGGGATTGAATTAAGGGTGTGGGCACTCGCGCATGCGCGATAGCACGCGAGCACGCTCTTTCGGCACCCGAGGAAAAAAAGGTTCGCCATCACTGCCCTAGGCCATCCATCTGGTAAACTCACAAGATTTGTTTCTCTCGCCATGTACGTGTATACATATCCGTGTTGTTTCTCTGTGTCGTATAATATATGTGGGTATGTGCATAATTTAGTATTTATTTTGTCATGTTTATGTAGTGTATATGGGAGGTGGTGACCCTTTGAGAGCCGCACGCAGCGCAATTTTATTTTAATGTATGCCGATCAGGGTACATTCAAAGTGACAATAAAGTTATTCCAAGTTAAGTTCTTGAGAAGCCTTTTGCTCCATCAAGGGGGAAAAAAATCTACTGCCTGCATTTTAACCATTAGGGGAACTAGTCCTCATGTTTTTCTCCCCCCTCCCACTCCATCCCCCAGTTCTGAACTAATAAGCAAGAAACAGGACAAGAACTGATGAAGAAAGAGGGAGATGAGAAGGGAAGAAAACCGCAAGGCGCTTTGCAACGTTATTTTCTACACCTATAGCAAAATAACAACAACAACAACATCATATATCTTAAGAAAATACTTGGTTGATACCCAGGACGCTGGCAGCAACCCATGTCAACCATCAGCGCCAGTCAATGATATTTGTGACACATTTTTTAATGTCCAGTTGACTGAGTTTTATGTTTAATGAATAAAACAGATAATAATAATAATAATAATAATAATAATAATAATAATAATAATAATGATGATGATGATGATGATGATGATGATGATGATGATGATGATGAACCATGTCCAAGAATTTTACAAAATACATCAAGAAATTGCAGCTTCCTGCAATAATATCAGAACTGGAAAAAAACTGTGCTACTCGGAAAGAGAACCGGAAGTGTTGCGGCGAGACAGGCTGGAAAATAGCGGCGCTCTGACGAACCTCGTGAAATCCAGCCTGACAAACCGCTATCAGGGGGTCTTCAGACCGGAACCGTCCTGAAGGCACGGTGAAGAAAGAGAGGCGTCTCGGACAACCCAGAGCAGGCAAGTTCCTCGAGCGGTCAGAGACAGCTCTTCAGACCGGCAGCGGGGGGGGGGGGCATTTTTGGATGACCGCTACAAAGCTGGGGCAACCGGACCAAGTTTATGTGCAGGAGCGGTGTTTGGACAAAGTGCTGAAACCGGGTGAGAAAGTGAGCAACTCACAGGTAAAGGCAACTTTTAATTTGGAATTTTAAAGTATTTCCCAAGCTGGAATAGCGGCTATTTGGCACTTGGGAACGGTACAAAGGAAAGGGGAAAAAACAAGGAGGCTAAAGCATTAAAGCCCAAGAAGATCATTTGCATTTTGGATAAAATTTGAATTGGAGAAACACAAATAACAGAAGGAAGAAATTGGTGAGAAAATCTTCTTTTTTGTGGATTTAAAGCTATTATTTGACAGTTTTGACAATCAGCTGGGAGTGTATTGCGGAGTGGAGAGTGCCATCTACTGGAGAGAAGAAAATATTGCAACAACTGTAACAATTTGTGGATTGTAGAAGAGAAAGTGCAGCTGTCTGGCCTTGATTGAAAGAAGATAATCTGGCTTTGATTGAAAGAAGATAATGAAAGCCTGAGAATTCTTTCCTTAAGTTTGTTTGTTTTTGTCTAGACTGTTTGGCTTTGTTTTTCTACGGTGGTGGTGGTGGATAAGAAACTTTGGAATTGAATTGGATTGGACTATTATTTGAATTCGATTTAATAGAAATTGAAAATAAAAAAGAGGTTACGTGGACCTTAAGTGATAACTTAGTGTGATAATATAAAAAGCTTAAATTGGCAATATGGAGATTTGGATGTATGAAGAATTATTTGTTATGTAAAAAAAATGTGTGTGAAACTGTAAAAGGTGACAAAAAAACAGAAACTTTGTTGGAATACATAGGGTATGAAACAGTAGAAGAGTCAGAAATTTTGTTGGGACATACAGAGCAGAAAATAGAAGAGGAGGTGGTAAAAGAGAGAAAGGAGGAACAAGAAAATAATACAGGAGACGAAGGGAGTGAAAATTTAAAAAAAATCTGGATGATTTCACTGGGATTTACAGTGGCAAGAAAAGAGCTGAGAGAGGGGAATATTACTTAAAAAAAGAATCAACCAAAGGGTAAAATGGGAAATAGTGGGAAGATATTAGAGACTAGGGGGAGAACCACACGAATAATAAATTCAAGAGAGAGAAAAAAGACTCAGGAGAAAAGATATAAGATACAGAAAAAGAAAAAAAAGAAGAAGCTAAGGGAATGGGATAAAAGGAGAAAATCAATAAGAAGTGGAATTGGTGAGGAAAATGGGTAAAAAAGGAGGGCAAGTGGAAAGAAAAAAAAAGAAAAAGAAAATAAGGTTCACATGTAGACTTAAGAAAAATGTATTAATATTTGTAATGGGGGATAGTTGAGTAAGTTAAAGGTTTATGTTAAAATGGTTTAGTTGTAATTAAGATATTGTAATTAAGAATTGATGTTATTGCAAGGGAATAGGAATTTGGGCGGTTAGTAATATTATTTATGTATGTACTAAGAAGAATATGTTAAGAGAAAGAAATACGTAATGAGAATATTATGGGTTGGAATTGAAACAGTGAGATGATAATGGAATGGATTATATATATGAAAAGCTATGTAAGATTGAGCCGGACAACACTTTGTGCAGAAAATATGTATTATTGGGGAAAAAACATTATTAAAAAAAACCTGCGCTACTCGGAACATCGTACATTTTAAGAAGATACTTGGTTTTATACCTAGGATGCTGGCAGCAACCGGTATCAACCATCCGCACCAGTCAATGATATTTGTGATACATTTTTGAATGTTCAGGTGACTGAGTTTCATGTCCAGTGAATAAAGGAGATGATAATGATAATAATAATAATGATGATGATAATGATAATAACAATAATAAGGAAGAGGAGGAGGAGGAGGAGGAGGAGGAAGAGGAAGAGGAAAGAAGAAGAAGAAGAAGAAGAAGAAGAAGAAGAAGAAGAAGAAGAAGAAGAAGAACCGCCCAGAGTCCCTTGGGAGTTGGGTGGCATACAAATCTATTAAATAATAATAAAAATGAAGAAGAAAGAAGAAAGAAGAAAAAAAAGAAGAAGAAGAAGAAGAAGAAGAAGAAGAAGAAGAAGAAGAAGAAGAAGAAGAAGAAGAAGAAGAAGAAGAAGAAGAAGAAGAAGAAGAAGAAGGTGGTGAACCGCCCAGAGTCCCTTGGGAGTTGGGTGGCATACAAATCTATTAAATAATAATAAAAATGAAGAAGAAGAAAGAAAGAAGAAAAAGAAAGAAGAAGAAGAAGAAGAGGGAGAAAGAGAAGAGGAGGAGGAAGGAGGAGGAAGAAGAAGAGGAAGAAGAGGAAGAAGAAGATGATTATTGTACATTTTTAAAAGATACTTGGTTTGATACCTAGGATGCTGGCAGCAACCCGTGTCAACCATCAGCGCCAGTCAATGATATTTGTGATACATTTTTAAATGTTTAGTTGACTGAGTTTCATGTTTAATGAATAAAATATATACTACTACTACTACTACTACTACTAATAATAATAATAATAATAAAAAATGTCCTACCAAGTGTGTATGTGGAGGGGGGGGCACTATTGCATGCACCCCCTTCCTCCCCAACATCCAAGGCTTTCCCCCACCTGCTTGCAAGCCAGGGTGGCGTCACGTGCATCCCAACACCCCGAACTTTGGACCAGCAGGGCTTCCTTTCTGCACACACACACACACACACACACCCCACGCCCCCCACCCCACCCGTCCAGGAGCAGCAAGGAGTGGCGGGGTGCAAATAAAAGGCTCCCCCCAACCCCCCAAATCATGCAACCCTTTTCCGGGTGGTCGTGGGGAGGAGTGTCCCCTCCCCTCCCTGCTGAGCCCCCGCCCGCACGCGCTGTCCCCTCTTTGGGGGCCCCTCCCCTCCCTGAAAAGACCTCGCGGGGGTCTTTCCTCTGGGGTGGGGGAGGGGTCTCCTGGGCGCCCCTCAGCAAGCGTCCCCCTGGGCCGAAGACCCCCCTCCCCGCGGCCCCCTCCCCTTACTTGCGGGAGGGCCCGGCCTCTTCTCACACCCCCTGAGGGGCGAACCGCGGAGCGGCCCGTCGGCGGCGGCGGCGGCGGCGGCGTCGCCTCCTCATCGCGGTGACAGCCGGGAGGCCCGCCCACCCAAGCCGCGCCCCCTCCTCTCGCGAGACTTCTCTCCCTCTCTCTCGCGCGCGCGCGGGCCTCCCCATCACCAGAGAGACGAGGCGCGCGTGCCAGAGAGGACGCTCTCCGGCACCCGCTCTTTCGCTCCCCTCCCCTCCAGCCCCGCCCCGGAGAGGGCGTGGCTCAAATTAGCATAGACACCGCCCCCCCATCGGAGCTGCGGAGGCGGGGCCTCCGAGGCTTGCCCAAAGAATGCAGAGATGAGATTTATTCAAGCTAATAATTGGGAATTTGTAAAAGGGCGGATGCGGGTCGGTTTAAGTAGAACCTGTGGAGCAGGAGTTGCCTTCAGACGTTGTGGGTGCTTCATCTTTAGGACAGAAGCAACCTGGAATTAAGGAGAAACTGCCTAACAGGGAGGACAGTTAACCAGTGGAACTGCTTGCCACCAGAAATCATGGACGCTCCATCACTGGAGGTTTTTAAAAATAAACTAGACAGCTACTTGTCTGGAATGGTATAGGTTCTCCTGCTTGAGCAGGGGGCTGGACTAGAAGACCTCCAAGGTCCCTTCCAGCTCTATTCCGATTCTGATGGGAAAATCTGGAATTCCAGTATTTCAAACTATCAGATTATTGATGTTGGTTGGTCTCGGGTTTTTTTTTTTTTTGATAATGCTCCCCTTTTTTAAGGCACAGGTAGTCCTCAACTTATAACCACAGTGGAGCCCAAAATTGGTTGCCAAGTGAGACGTTGGTTGGCAAATGTTATGTTGTTAAGTGAGACACGGAGCCTTGCCTCATTTTTGCGACCTTTCTCGCCACAGTTGTTGAGTGGAATCATTGCAACTGTTTAGTGAGTCACCCGGTTGTTAAGTGAAACCGGCTTCCTCGCGGACTGTCAGAAGGGGATTGCATGACCCCAGGATGCTGCAACCGTCATAAATATGAGTCAGTTGCCAAACATCCCAATTTTGATCACGTGACCATGGGGATACTGCAATGGGTCATGGGTGTAAAACTGTCCTAAGTCACTTTTCCCCCCAGAACGGTCACTAAATGAACTCTTGTTAAGTCGAGAACTAGAATAGAATAGAATTCTTTATTGGCCAAGTGTGATTGGACACACAAGGAATTTGTCTTTGGTGCATATGCTCTCAGTGTACAAAAAAGAAAAGATACGTTTGTCAAGAATAATGAGATAGATAGATGGATAGATGGATAGATAGAGATAGATAGATAGATGATAGACAGACAGACAGACAGACAGTTCGGATAGATAGATGATAAAGCTAGATAGATAGATAGATAGATAGATAGATAGATAGATAGATAGATAGATAGAGGTGATAGATAGACGATAGATAGATAGATAGATAGATAGGTAAATAGATAGGTAGATAGATAGGTGAATAGAATAGAATAGAATAGAATTCTTTATTGGCCAAGTGTGATTGGACACACAAGGAATTTGTCTTTGGTGCATATGTTCTCAGTGTACACAAAAAGACCAAATACAAAAGTAACTATCTGTAATACGTTCAATTCCAAAAATGGGATTTTTGTTCCCGTCTTGTCCACGAAAGGGTTTTGCTCGCCAGCGATTTTGCACAGCAGTTAAAAGCATGTCTGCGTATTTCAGCTGTCTGAATTTTGCTCTCATAGATGCCCCCCCCCAAAAAACCAGATATTGCAAGATTTTAGGAGCTACTTTATAAAGTCAGCAGGAAAGCTTTAAGCAGTTCAGGGTTTCAAAATTACACAGTCCAGTCAGCCAGAAGCAAACTTTATTCCCGTTACAAATCAAAATGGCGAATTTGGCATACACGCATACACGAAGCAGCCACAAACAAGGTTTATCGAAGCTCTCAATGTCGTAATTGGAGCCGTTTGGCCAAGTGAATGCTTTTTTCTCAAAAACTGCACAGCTCCACCTGTGTTACAGACCACAATTTGCTTACGAAACACCTGGAGTCAGAGGAAGAGTCTTTTACAACATTGGGAGCATACCAATCAAGAACAGGACCTCCCGTTAACACGAAAGCACACTGAAAAGCAGACACACACGTTTACAAAAATGCCAAGGATAAGCGGTCATAACGTGTCACGTTGTGAATATTGTCAGTTGTGAGTCTATGCAGGGTGATGCACCCCTATCCTAATATGATGGTACATTCCAATACAAGCAGAACACGTGATATGATGTTCTGCGCATGTCTACATTCCTAAGCCACCTTTTTTTCTTCTTCTGCCTTGTCTGTCGACCTGAACGGTCGTGTTACTCAGCAAAATGTAGTTTATTTAGGATTTATTTTTTTGGTACTGAAATAAATATTTTCTATTAGACATTTAATCTCGGTTTTATTTCTAACTGTTGAATTCCAAGTAAAGATCCAACATCGCCTCTATGAGATTTTATTCTCATCCTAACATAAGGTTATAAAACAGTCTTCTCAAAATGCCAGCAACCTGACAGGCCTGCCAATGATTTGCCAATTGCCCAGGGGCAGATAGGACAGCGCTCCAGAGGGTTAACACTATTGCCCAGAGGATCATTGGTTGCCCTTTATAGCTCTTCCCGCTTCCTTAAGAAAGTTCAAAACATTCTTAAAGATCCATCTCATCCTGGGCACTCCTTTTTTTTTTTTTTTGAACTATTACCATCTGGCAGACGGTACAGGACAATAAAAACAAGGACAAATAGGCTGAAAAACAGCTTCTATCCCAGGGCAGTAACCATATTGAATTCTACGATATAGTGCAATATTGGGTTTTCAATTTCAATTATACAAAATGTGCTTTTATTTTTAGAGTTATAATGTACACTGAAGACGGCATTTAATTTCGTTGTACCATGTGCAATGACAATAAAGTTGTCAGGCAGTGATTTTTATATTGCCTGTTACATGTATATGCAGGGAGCTGCATCCCTATCTAATATAATGGTTTATTCCTGAGCACGTGATTGACATGTTCCTAGTACGCATGTGTACATACCTTTCTCCGTTCAGTTCTTCTGTTCCTAGCTTCTGTCGAAGCAAGACGTGCCTTTTTTTTAATATCAGAGATGTAATTAATGAGGATTTATTGTTTTTGTACCGAAATAAATATTTTTACTTAGAACTTTAAACTGCGGTTTCATTTCTAACGTCAGAATTCCGGGAAAAGATCTATTTTCGCCTCTAATGAGTGTTATTCTCATCTTATCGAAAGTAAACTAACTAACCGAGTTCTTTGATAATTTATGCAATTGCCACTGGCATTTCAGGAAAAGCATGCAGTCAATGACCCCACCCCCACAATTAGTATCTGTAATTTATATCTCAGTTTGTTGGGGTTTTTTTTCTTGAACGTGAGTACCCCTGTAACTGCAGTTGATCCATTCATCCCAGGAGATATCTCGCTTGTTTGCATTATCACAAAAAAGTATATATTTACACAGAATTGCCCGGATGAAGACGATCGTACGTTTCTAACCCATCCAGAAAGAAGAAAAATACTCTACTTTGTAACCTGCAGGGATCACTAACAATAAGACTGAATTTCAGACTGGAATGAAAATGGAATTGACCATTTGATTCTTGTGGGGCTAGCCAAACATGCCAACAAGAAGTGCTTTTATGACAAGCCAAGTCTTTGTTAAGGGAAAAAAATAAAAATCACTTTGCCTTGATTGTGCATCGGTGTTCTCGAGTCAATCCCTGGCCACGGTGCTTGCAAGTTTTCACCCCAAAAAACAATAACAGATGCTCTGATTTAAGGTCTCCAAAACCGAAATGTAAACAACAGCTACTGTTCGAAGCACGTTAAAAAAAATTCTGGCTGTGGTGCAAAACAAAGGCTGAACGGACTCTTTACGTCATATATAAATATGTAAATAACAACAGCCAAGCACCACTTTTTGTTCAACCTTTCTTGGTTGCTAAATATAGCACTAGCAATAGCACTTAGGACTTATATACCGCTTCACGGTGCTTTTACAGCCCTCTCCAAGCGGTTTACAGAGTCAGTGTATTGCCCCCAACAATTTGGGTCCTCATTTGACCCACCTCGGAAGGATGGAAGGCTGAGTCAACCTTGAGCCTGGTGAGATTCGATCTGCCAAATTGCAGACAGCCGGCAGTCAGCAGTAGTGGCCGGCAGTACTGCGCTCTAACCACTGCGCCACCGCGGCTCATATCATGGGGAAGAAGGGTAGCTATTCGAAAGCCTGCAGGAACATCGATAGATAGGGGGTATTTAGATGCAGGATTGGAGCCTGTGGGTGGAGAAAGCGGGGTGGGGTCTTTGTGCTCAGCATCAAATCAGGCCTTTAAAAAAAAAACTCCCCTTCCCAAATGACATCTACTCATAGTCTATTCTGACTTCCGTGATGGCATCAAAGCCAGATTTGTCCACACCGGCCCTTCCGTGGACGGAGGTGAGGTGCTTCTTGAGGGCGGACTTGTGTTTGAAGTCCATGTCGCAACAGTGACACTTATAGGGCCGGTCGCCACTGTGGATGTTGAGGTGGTCCTGGAGGGTGCTCTTAGCGGTGAAGGTCTTCAGACACACCATGCACTGGAACGGACGGATGCCCATGTGGCCGCGAATATGCCGGTTCAGGTTCTTCTTCTGAGTAAAGGTTTTCCCGCACTGCAAGCACAAGAACAGTTTGTGCATCTTTAAGTGGCGGAGGTAGTTCTCGAGGTGGAGGAAGCCACGGGGGCATTTGGGGCACTGATGCCGCCACGTGTAGCTGGCGTCCTCGGAGTTCGGGAAGTCCGCGTGCGCGGCCCCTTCCGGATTCTCGCTGCCAAAGCTCTGGAACTGGGCTGCTTCGCTCATCCGGCTCTCCACGGTGGAGTTGATCAAGGAGTGCTGCGTTTCAGGGAAGTACAAGTTGGTTTTCGAAGAGGTGCAAGGCTGAGGGAACGGCTCGTCGTCCACACTGGGGACGTCAATGGAATCCATCCGGAAAATGCAGATTTCGTCATCCTTGTAGCCGATCTCCACGGTGGATATCTCCGGGCTTTTGACCTCCTTCCTCTCGGACATTAAATCTTGCAGGGATGCTGGCTGAATGTCTCCTTTCTCCCGTTTTATGTGCTCATCTACGCTCACGGGGCTGTCTGCAGAAATCTCGATGATTTCGCAGTCTTTATCGGGGCAGCTGCCGAGCTCCATGTCAGAGGAGTGGCATTTCTCAGCACAGCTGCCGTTGCCTTCGACCGACGCGTCGATTTCAAGGTACTTGGAAAGGGCCTCCGTGCACTTCTCCACGATATGCACCATCTGCAGGTAACTCGCCGCCGTGAGGTATTTCAGAAGCTCCTTCTTCTTGACTTCCAGGGCCCCCGTGTAGCACGAGAGCAGCAGCTTCCGGCCGACTTCGGCGCTCTGCAAAATAGTAATCCGGACGTGCTGGGACTGAGTGAGCAGGAACTGGTCCCGCATGAAGGTGGAGCAGGCGGCGAGGATCACTTTGTGTCCGTGGAACTCCGTGTCGTCGATGTAGATGGAGACGTCGCAGAAGAGGTTCTGCTGCCTCAGCAGGTTCATCTTCTGCAGCACGGCGTCGCCCTGCTGCTCAAACTGGAAATGGAGCACGTCGGAATCGGCAGCCATAATGGCGATCCTTGCTGGGGACGGGAGGGGGGAGGGAAGAGGAGAAAACGGAATGAAAAGGAAGCTCAACAGCGCAAAACAAGCCATTTAACCAAGAGTGCCCTCGGCTGAAGATGCTTTGTGCTGTTCTGGGGAGCAGCTCTGTTCTCTCTACGGAGCCTGTGAAAACCAACTTTTTCTTTGTGCCCCTCCAGAATAGGGATGAAAAAAAGGAAAGGAAAGGGAAAGGAGAAAGGGAAAGGAGAAAGGGAAGGGGAGGGGAGGAGAAAGGAAAGGGAAAAGGGAAAGGGAAGGAGGAAAGGAAAAAGGAAAAGAAAGGAAAGGAAGGGGAGGAGAAAGGAAAGAAAAAGGGAAGGAGGAAAGGAAAGGAAAAGGGAAGGGGAGGAAAGGAAAGGGGAGGGGAGGAGAAAGGAAAAAGGAAGGAAAGGGATGGGGAGGAGAAAGGAAAGGGGAAAGGAGAAGGAAAAGAAAGGGGAGGAGAAAGGAAAGAGAAAGGGAAAAGGGAAGGGAAGGAGGAAAGCAGAAAGGAAAGGAAAGGGAAAAGGGAAGGGAGGAGAAAGAAAAGGAAAAAGGAAGGAAAGGGAAAGGGGAAAGGAAAGGGATGGGGAGGAGAAAGGAAAGGAAAGGAAAGGGAAGAAGAAAGGAAAGCCAAAGGGAAAAGGAAGGAAAGGGAAGAGAAGGGAAAAGAGCTCAATGCATTCATCCCTGCACCTCCATCCCCTGAGATTATAGCTTTATACCAGGACGCCTCAAACTCTTCAGCTCTTCATGAACTTCCAGTTTGTTCAATGACCCCCCAAAAGACATTATTATTTATTTATTAGTTGCATTTGTATGCCGCCCACTCCACAGAGACTCTGGGCGGCTCACAACAGTAAAAATTCACATGCAACAACAAATATAAAAAGCATTATATGAAAAACAACTTAATAAATGCTAATGAGAGCACTAAAAGCATTTGTCTATCCCAGGTCCCTCAGGAGAGACTCGGTTAGTGGGTTAAAAACCCGAAAACTAGTCTCCACATCACGCTAACCATGCAATGAACCCTATATAACCCCACCGACTTGTGTGTGTGTGTGTGTGTGTGTGTGTGTGTGTGTGTGTGTGTGTTGATATTGACCACTTCGGGTCACCCTGCCTGATCCTCACCAAAGACCTGGAGGCTTTTGAGAAGAGATTAGACGGCCATTTAGCCAGAATGGTCGAGCCTAGGGTCTCCAGCTTGTGCAGGGGGTTGGACTAGAAGACCTCCAAGGTCCCTCCCAACTCTGTTATATCCTGCTATGCTAATAACCATAGTAACCTTAATAATATTACTTAAAAGGTATATAATACAATCATCTTTCAGCTACTGGTCCTTCCCTCTACATCAGTCTTTCTCAACCTTGGCAGTTTGAAGATGTGTGGACTTCAACTCCCAGAATTCCCCAGCCAGCGTTGCTGGCTGTGGAATTCTGGGAGTTGAAGTCCACACATCTTAAAACTGCCAAGGTTGAGAAACACTGCTCTACATACTCATTGCCTTATAAGATTCTTTGGGGCGGGGCGTTTGGGGGGGGGCATAAGGGGGGGGAGGGGGAGGACCCTGCCCTCCCCACTTCCCCCCTCCGCTCACCGGGCGGCTGCCGACGTGGAGGAGGGGGGACCCAGCCAGGCTCGTTCCGGGATTCGGCTGCAGAGCGGTTCGTTGGCTGGCGGGGAGCGACTTCCGGAAGTGCCGAACGCCCCTTCCCCCCGCGACCCGGAAGAAGAACCCTTCAGCCAGCACGTGCTGCGCCGGCTCCTGATTGGCCACTGTATCCCCCCCGGCGGGGGGGGGGAGGGGGCTCAGCCAATGGGAGGGAGAAGCGCTGGAGCGCACGCGCACGGCCGGGCAAAGATGTTTGTGGTAGCGGCCTTGAAACCAGATTCGTTTAACAACCGTGTTCTTCACAACTGCAGGGATTCACTTAACGACGGTGGCAAGAAAGATCGTAACGGCGAGGGGGGGGGGCAAAACTCACTAAAGGGGCCAATGACCCTTCGACGAGGTCTTTTTAGATCGGCCCATGTATGCATGTGTGATTGAGAGATCTTTTTTAGATATGGATTGTATTTTAATCTGTTTTTGAATTGTGTTTTTTTTTCTATTTCATTATATGTTTTTATTTGTTACCTGCCCAGAGTCCCCTGGGAGTTGGGCAGCACAGAAATTTTATTAAATTAAATATTAAATTAAATTAAACAAATGTCTCAACTCGGCAGCGTAAATGTTGGGGCTCGATTGTGGTCGTAAAATCGAGGACTACCCGCAATGCTTAATTTAAGCTGGATTATTGGAGACGAGAGCCACAAGGGTGCTTTTCACAGATTCTGCTGTGGGTGGATGCCTGCTTCGCTTTCCCCACTGCCGGAGTTTTGCACGGACTGCAGATTTTGGTGGGAGGTCAGACCACAGCTCCCATCCTCTCTCACCTAATTTATTTATTTATTTTGTGAGATTTATATACCGCCTCACTGTGCAAGCACTCTCTAAGCCAGTGGTTCCCAACCTGGGGGTCGGGACCCCTTTGGGGGTCGAACGACCATTTCCCAGGGGTCGCCCCGGCATCCAAGCACCTTAAAAGTTGCTGAGATTGAGAAATATTGCTGTACACTTGTTGGTTATCAAGTCTAAATACAGAAGTAGACTTGTTGTGGAAGATGATATTCCTTGTGCTCTTGCAAAGACTGGCCTGAGAATTTCTGATCTGGCATAATTACATATTGTTTTTGTGATTAATCGCTATGCTTTATGGTCAATTTGTAACAATGAAAATACATCCTGCATATTAGATATTTACATTACGATTCAAAACAGTAGCAAAATTACAGTTATGAAGTAGCAACGAAAATAATTGTATGGTTGGGGGGTCACCACAACATGAGGAACTATATTAAGGGGTCGCGGCATTAGAAAGGTTGGGAACCACTACTCTAAGCGGTTTACACCAGTAAGCAATGTATATTATTTTGCCCCCAAGGGTTTCACCTAAAGCAGGGGTAGGCAAAGTTGGCTCTTCTATGACTCGTGGACTTCAACTCCCAGAATTCCTGAGCTAGCATGATTGGCTCAGAAAGTCTGGGAGTTAAAGTCCATGAGTCATAGAAGAGCCAACTTTGCCTACCTCTTAGGTCCTAAGGCTTTGGGAGATGGAGCCCAGCACCCTGGACAGCACCAAGCAGGCCAAGGCAGCTCTGCATTGGGATCAAGTGTCTTTACAACCCCAAGGAAGCCCCATGCACACCCTAGGTGGGTGGACTGTGTACACAAACACGGTGTCAGGCTGAAGCCATATTTTATTAGAGACTCTGGCCTGCCACACATGATGCTTAGAATGTAGTCTTGCTGTGGGAATTTGGGAGGGGCTGTTTATTTATTTATTAGTGACATTTATATGCCACCTCACAGTGCAAGCACTCTCTAAGCGGTCTACACAAGTAAGCAATGTATATTTATATTGCCCACAACAATCTGGGTCCTCATTTTACCTACCTCGGAAGGATGGAAGGCTGAGTCAACCTTGAGCCGGTGAGATTTGAACCGCTGACCTGCGGGTCACAGTCAGCTAAAGTGGCCTGCAGTACTTCCTCTAACCGCTGCGCCACCTGTTGCATGAGCAATGTAGCCATAACTACATTGAGAGAGAGAGCTACAACTACAAGAGAGCTGAGATGGTGCAGTGGTTAAATGCAGCACTGCAGGCTACTGCTAGTTCAGCAGTTCAGTTGTTCAAATCTCACCGGCTCAAGGTTGACTCAGCCTTCCATCCTTCCGAGGTGGGTAAAATGAGGACCCAGATTGTTGGGGGCAATATGCTGAACTCTGTAAACCGCTTAGAGAGGGCTGTAAAGCACTATGAAGCGGTATATAAGTCTAAGTGCTATTGCTATTGCTATAACAAATTCCTTTTAGGCTTTCAAGGTCGTCCTTTGTCCAGCACCTGGCCGGAAGCTGATGGGAGGAACAGAAGACGAATGGTCAACGTGATGAACTTGTGGGGGCAAGGGAATGAACTTTAAACTGGGTGGAGAAACCCTCGTAGCTTCAGATTCGGGTTTCTCCCAGATGTGCCAACATGGCTCTGCTAATAAATTGGAACTTTGAGGAATACTTTGCCTCGGACTCTGATTTAGTTTTGGAGGCTATTTGGAACCCTGACACACGGAAGGGTAGTGAGGTAAGCTTTGAACTAATGGTACATAAGCGGTATATAAGTCTAAGTGCTACTGCTAATGGTCTCACCCACCCTGACTCTTCTTTTCTGCATACAGCCAGGGTGGATAAAAATCGATTTTAAAAAAATTGATTTTTTTGATTTAAATCAAATTTATTTTAATAAAATGCTTTTGGGAGTAAAAATCTATCTAAAGATAGTTTTCCGTTTAAGATACATTAATAATTTAGTTTATTCAGCATGAAATGGAGCTGACTTATGTAGCCTGAGGCTGTATATTCCGCAATATTGGGACTGTCGGTGAGTCAACAGCGGGTCAGAGGAGGAGCCGCTGCGGGACAAGAGATGACAGTTGCTCTTTAAAAATGATGATTTCAATCGACTCGATTTAAATCAAGCCTTTTTACTAGTGATTTAAAACGTGATTTAAATCGACTCGATTTAAATCAAATCCACCCTGCATACAACTCACTCTTGTGACCGGCTCAGCCTGCCGACAAGATTTCAAGACAACAGGAATCCTAAACAGTTCATTTAGGGACCGTAAATGCGGTCTCTTTTCGAGAGCTTTCCTGTACAGGTAGTCCTCAAATTGCAAGTTCACTTAGGGACCATTTGAAGTTACAACGGAACTTAGGAAAACCTAGGAAAAAAAAATGACACGTTTTTTCACACTTACGACCATTGCAGCGTCTCCACGGTCACACGATCAAAATTCAGGCACTTGGCCACGGATTCATATTTATGACGGTTGCAAGTGACGTCGATTCCACGGGATCCCTTTTTGCGGCCTTTCCGAAGAGCAAAGTCAACCGGGAAGGGGGGGGAGCCAGATTACTAACTTAGTAACGGCAGCAATTCATTTAACAACGGCGGCAAAGATGGGTCATAAAATGGGGGCGAAGCTCACTTTAGAAGCGCCTCATTTCGCAAACACTTGGGGCTCCATCGTGGTCGTAACGGTACCTGTACCATTAAAAGATAAATTTTAATATAAAAGAAAACAAGATAAATCTATCTCAGCATCTACTGTTGTCCTACTATCGTAGCACCATTGAAAGTGTCCTGACATGTGGTATTCTAGCATGGCATGGGAGCAGCTCTGCAGCAGACAAAAAAGCTCTACAGAGAATCATTACAACTGTCCAGAATATCATTGGGCTCCAGCTACCAGCCCTGGACGATATCTCTGCATCTCGCTGTTCTAGGAAGTTGCACAATAATCTCAGAGAAAATAATACAATCTGGGGAATAGGGATAGAAGGTAATGTAATATAATAGATTAAATTGGTAGAGAATAGAATTACACTATATGGTGGAAATAAGTATAGAGTGTAATTTAACATAATTAAATGATTGTAAAGCTGTTATGTATTTTTTAGATATGGGCTAATTTGTTTCTGAACTTAATAATTGTGGTTAGGTTGTTGGTAGTATAAGATTGGAAGTGGAAATTTTATAATATTGTAAAAGCTATTTAAATGATACATTTGATAATGGAGAAGAAGGATGGATTATATTTGAATTAAGTATTAGATTAAAAAGACTGTGAGGGATACATTTCAATTTAAAATTTTTTAGTTTAATTAATAATATAAGTAGTTAAGATTTTATGATATTTGGAAGTTAACAATTTGTTAGGAAATAGTAGTTTATATTTGTGTAGATTACTTATATCCTGTGTATGTTCCGGGAAGTCCAGGGAGGGGGGTGGGGGAGAAGGGGGGAGGGAGGGGGGTGGGGGAGAAAATATTATAAAAATGTTTGTACTTTGTACTTATAAAACTTTTTCAATTAAAAAATAATAATCTCAGAGACTCTTCTCATCCTGCTTGCAACCTTTTTGAACTGTTGCCTTCTGGCAGAAGATACAGAACAATCAAAACTCGGACCACACGCTTTCTGAATAGATTGAACCCTCGCTATATCGCGGTTCACCTTTAACGGTCTCGCTGCTTCACGGATTTGCATCGTGCATTGTGTTCTGCATTCTGATTGGCTAAACAGTCTCTCCACTTCTTCTCTGTGTGTCAATAACGTTGCGGTTTATACACGTACGTAAAACAGCTTGCCAAGAGCAGTGAAATACACGCGAGTCACTATTTGTCCTACTGTACTTTGTATTTTTTTTCATAATCATTTTTTAATTTTCTCCAGTTCTAATCCAATGACTTGGGTCGCGGTGGGGCGGTGCTGATCTCCGCAATTTGAAGCCTTCAGTTCGTATTGATGATTAAAATTATTATTTTACAGTACAGTAGTTATTTGTAAAAAAAACGTTTATACAGTACTTTTATTTGTTAAACAAATGCTTGGGCCTGTAAAAAGGTTTTGTTCTTTGGTTTCAATGTATTATGGAGTATTTCATTGTATAATAATTGTAAAAAAAAAATAAAGGTTACTACTTCACGGATTTCGCCTATCACGGGTTCTTTTTGGAACGTAACCCCTGCGAAAAACGAGGGTTCACTGTAGTTTTTATCCTAGAGCTATAATTGCACTTAATAATGAATTGAAGGGTCACCATCAGTGAGCTGTTGGATAGTATTACTTGGTCTGTTGTATGGATGGTTGAGTGGTTCAGGGTGGGGAATTCGTGGCGGGTGGGGATTGCTGTGTGTGTTGGGACTGGTCTTGAAGCGTTGTGTGAATTTCATTGTATGGGTGTACTGTGTATATACGTACAATGACAATAAATTATTAATTATTATTAAAAGAAAAGGAAGAAAAAGAAAAAGGAAGGAAAACTACACGTTGCAAGATGGTGTAATTGCTTTATTCTGACTCGGTACACAAACAGTGGTCTTCGGGACACTAGAATGCATTCACGGGTCAAGACAGCCTTCCCCCCAAGAGGTCTGCAAGGTGTTGAGGGTGAGGCGGGGGATGCCCTCTCCTGGGGGGGGGGAACCCCTTAACAGGGAGAAATGCTGGCTGTGTGGTTCTACCTACGAATTGCTACGGAGTCACAAGATCCACCCCGCTTGGGGTGATCGAGCTTACGGAGGGGCCAGCGTTCCGCCACCTGCTCGCTTAAAGGTTTTGAGCCAACCTCACCTTTCTACGCACACAATTACTACCACTCCTCCCCCACGTCTGACCTAAGGATGAACGGAAGATGACAAACGGGGAAAGAAAGAAAGAGAAAGAAAGAAAGAAAGAAAGAAAGAAAGAAAGAAAGAAAGAAAGAAAGATGGGATATGAAGCAAGGAAGCTGCATTCGCACAAGGCTCTCTGGCAGAGAGAGAGGCGTTTCCTCTTGAAATACTTGAACACTTGGGAGGTCTCTTTGGAGCAGCCACAGCTGCTGAAGCCTAGAGGTGGAGCTCTTGCCTCCCAATCAGGAGGTTGTGAGTTCGATCCTAGGTAGGGTCCCCTGCTTGGGCAGGGGGTTTGACTAGATGACCTGCAAGGTCCCTTCCAACTCTGTTTATCTGTTAGACATCCTGAGGCTCTGAAGGACACTTCCCCAATCACGGTTTTCCAGGAGGAAAACTGTTTATTAGGGGAGTAAATATTGCAGGGTTTGCCAGCACAGGAAAGACGACCGCCATGCTATAGAAAAACATACCCAGGCTCTCCTACGCCAGAACTGTGGCTAAGAGTAACTGAAATACGGCTCATACGATACACTAACCATCCACCTTCAACTACCATGTTTCCCCGAAAATAAGACCCTGCCTTATATTTTTTTGAACCCTGAAATAAGCGCTTGGTCTTCTTGACATGCACTCAAAAGCCCGATTGGGCTTATTATCAGGGGATGTCTTATTTTGGGGGGAAACAGGGTAGTAACTGTTTTTTGACTGCTTGGGAATCCCTCTTCCCCAGGAATAATTCCAAAAAGGGAAGAACCTATTGTCTGCTCGGGAGATCTTCTACCTTTTCAGAGGTTTCCCGTGCCGAGGACATAATAAGATCCTTTTCAAACAAATCCTGTGGCATTACTTCTAACGATTTTACTAAATGCCAATAGTATTTGAAGCACCATATATATATATATAAAACCAAAACGGACTTGGGATTTCAGGGACAAGGAAGGAACTGATCTCAGGGATATACATAAGAAAATAAGAGGGATATTAGCTCAGGCCCCTTCTAGCCTTCCGAAGGGAAACCGTTACAGAGAAAACCCGATTTGTGTTGTAAAGAATCATGTGGGTGAGGAGACATGCAAACTTCAACCGTCCTAGTCTAAGCACACACCGTTTCTACAAAGGATGTGATGAAACCTATTCTGGTGGGGAGGGGAGGAACCGAGCCTGAGCAAAGAGCCAAAGGAGGGGGTCATCCCACGGCACAAAAGGCCATCTGCTGATCCAATTCTCCCCCAGGTTTGCTCTAAAGCAATTGCGCTTCTTTCCCCCTTTCTTGTCTTATTGGAAAAAGAAACTACCGTATTTTTTGGAGTATAAGACGCACCGGAATATAAGATGCACCTTAGTTTTGGGGGAGGAAAATGGGGGGGGGGGGAATCTGCCTACCAGGTATTCATCTGGCTAATGTCCTTAGTCTGGTCAGCTTCAGCACATTATTTTATCCCCTGGTTAGGACTTAAAAAAACCTTCTTCGGAGAGAGTAACAATGAAAGAGCCTACAAGCCAGTAAGAGCTGGGAAGATCATTAGCACCTGGTTAGGGCTAGAAAAAAACTTATTCAGAGCAAGTAGAGCAATGAAAAAAACCCTGCAAAGACTTAGGGCTGGAAAAACAGTCTTTGGAGAGAGTAACAATGAAAGAGCCTGCAAGGTAAGGGCTGGGAATATCATTAGCACCTAGTTAGGGCTGGAAAAAAAGCTCCGAAAAAGCTACATTCAGAGTATAAAACGCACCCAAATTTTCAGCCACTTTTAGGGAGGAAAAAGATACTCCAAAAAATACGGTACTATGTTCAGAGTTGATGCTCCTCAGGGTAGGAAGGAGCCGAGAGGGAAGCACCTGGTGGTTTTAATAAAGAATACAAAAGAAGAAGACTGCCCGGAGGCGACCAAGTAAAAAGACTTTATAATTATCCAGTGTTTTTTTTTCCTTTTCCATTTTCTAAGATCACAGTCCTGTCTTTAGCTTAAAAACTCCGCCACAACCGGGCGCGTATCCGTTCCTGGTTTTTTTTTTTTTTAATGCCTTTGGCTGGCTCACGACCAAGTGGCTTCTTTTTGGCAGCACTTAACCAAACCAGGGGGTATATCCCCCCCTGTGCCAGCTCTTGCTAATATTCACAGGAGGAGGTTCCGTTCGCAAAAGGGTACAAAGTCGCTGAGACACGCCGGATCTTTCTAAAGGAAGAGGCGAAAGAGGCCTGCTACACGGTCCGGTTCAGCCCCCCGCCGGAGCTCAAAAGGGGGAGCCGTTCCAGGTTTGAGCGCCTATGCCAGCTGCCCCCCAACCCCTCCCCCTCAGCGGTTGGTGGTCTTCTCACTGGGGGGGGGAATAAGCCCTTAATTTGCGCAGGCACTTTCGCTCCGTAAACTGAGCACAGCCTGAGCCAGTTTCCCCGCATCCAGCACCTGGCTGGCTTCGTTTGAGGGGCAGCCTTTGGTGTCCGCCCCCGTGCTGCAGCCGAAGGCATCGAAGTCCATGGCGGAGTCCTGAGCGCACCTCTCGTTGGCGTTGTCAAAGCTGTTCTTGCCGTGCAGCTGTTTGAGGTGCTTCCTGAGGACCGGCTTGTGGGCGAAGACCATGTCGCAGTAATTGCACTTGTGGGGCTTATCCCCACTGTGCAGGTTGAGGTGGTCCTGTAAGGAGCACTTCTGGGAGAAGGTCTTCCCGCAGATCTTGCACTGGAAGGGCTTGATGCCCGCGTGGACCCTCATGTGCCGGTGGAGGTTGCCCTTCTGGGTGAAGGTCTTCCCGCACAGGAGGCACATGAAGAGCTTGTGCATCTTCAGGTGGTTGGCGTAGTTCTCCAGGTGCCGGAAGACGCGGGTGCACTTGGGGCATTGGTGGTGCCACTGCAGGCCCTTGTCCGCCCCGCGGTTGCTGGGGCCGTAGAGGTCCTTGGAGGACACGATGAGGTTGTCGGCCGGCGAGTAGGAGAGGGCGTAGTTGTGGAGCTGACTCTGCTCCAGGTCGCCCACTCGATTCTCCACGGTGGAGTTGATCAGGGAGTGCTGGGGCTCCGAGGAAGGAAGGGAGCTCTGCTGTTCGGAGGAAACGAACGGACCCGGGTCCTTTTTGCTCCCCACCTCGGCCACCTCCCCGATGGACTCCACTTTCACGATCTGGATGTCGCTATCATCCATGTCAAGGCTGTCCTCCGAGGGCTGGAGGCAGGGCGAATCGGGCTGCAAGGAGTCTTCTTCCTCCTCCTCCTCGTCTTCCTCCTCCTCCTCCTCCTCTTCCCCCACACTGGCTCCGACAGCCTCCTTTGACTGGGAGGATTTGGCCCTAGCCTGGCTCTCCTCTTTGCTCTCCATCTTCTGCTTCGGCCTGATGAACTTCCAGAGCGCCTCCGTGCAGCGCTCCACAATGTGGCTCATCTGAAGGAAGCTAGCGGCCGTTAAATAGTTCACCAGCTCCATCTCGGGGAACTCCAGGACCCCGCTGTAGCAGGACAGGAGCAGCTGCCGCCCGACTTCCGAGCTCTGCAGGATGGAGATCTTGACTTCCCGGGAGTCGTTGAGCAGGAACTGATCTCTCAAGAAGGGCGAGCCGGCGGCGAAGACGATCTTGTGGCCGTGGACCTCCAGGTCGTCGATACAGACGGTGACGTCGCAGAATTTGTTCTCCTCTCTCAGCTTGTTCATCTTCTGCAGCATCGAGTCCCCGTAGTTGTCAAACTGGAAATGGAGGCTCTCCGTTCTCTCGGTCATGTTGACTAAGCCCTAAAGGGTATCAACAGAAGAGAATATCTGTAAGCTCAGGGTTCATGCAAGGTGTCCTCGGCGCAACTCTGAGGCTGGTGGTTTTCTTGTAACATCTCATTACCAAGCTAGGTAACATAATCAGTGCAAAAGGGAGTGGGGTTTGCAGGGAGGGGGAGGAGAACTGTGGGGTCTTTGGTGCTCTCTGAGCTTGGTTGTCTTCTTGTTTCATTAGCCACACCATAGGTAACAGAAGGGAGTGGGATTTACAGACAGGAGGAGGAGGGGAAGGAGAAGGAGAAGAGGAGGAAGACTGGCGTCCTCAGTGCTCTCTGATCTTGGTGATTTTCTTGCAGATGTTTCATGACCCAGCTAGGGAACAACATCAGTGCAGGAGGGAGTGGGCTTTATGGAGAGGAGGAGGAGAAAGAGCGGGAGAAGGAAGAATGGGGGGGGAGAAGAGGACAACTGTGAGGTCCTCTATACTCTCCGAGCGTGGATGTTTTCTTGCAGACATTTCATGACCCAACTAAAGTACATCATCAGTGCATGCCTAAAGGATGCCAAGCATCAGGATTTGGGTTTAATTGTTCTCACTGCCAGGAAATCTCTCTTTATTGCTTAGGTCGCTTCTCTCCTCAATTCTGTTGCTTCTTATGTTGCCTTCAAATCCTCTGGAAAATAGGCTGAAACACCCCCTCCCCCCTCTTTTTAGTTGTTTCAAAGCAAACTAAGATGATCAAAGGCCTGGAGACTAAAACATGTGAAGAACTGTTGCAGGATTCGGGTTTGGCTAATCTAGAGAAAAGAAGGACCAGGGGGGACATGAGAGCAGTCTTCCAGTATTTGAGGCGCTGCCACAAAGAGGAGGGGGGTCAACTTATTCTCCAAAGCACCAGAAGGCAAGAAACAATGGATGGAAACTAATCAAGGAGAGAAGCAACCCGGAATTGAGGAGAAACTTGCTAACAGTGAGGACAATTAGCCAGTGGAACTGCTTGCCACCAGAAATTGTGGGTGCTTCATCACCGGAGGTTTTTAAGAAGAGGCTGGACAGTCACTTGTCTGAGATGGCATAGGCTCTCCTGCTTGAGCTGGGGGCTGGACTAGAAGACCTCCAAGGTCCCTTCCAGCTCTATTCTATCCTATCCTAAGGGCCGCCCCCACAACCTCACCCAGACCTCGCCCCAAGCACCCCCCCCCCACTCCCCGCTAATCTTTCCCTGCTGGGATGGCATTCTGGCTCCCCGACTTCCCTGCACCTCCTAAGCTCGATCTCTCCGGGGGAACCTCCACAATTGACGTCCCTCCCTTCCCCCCAGGGTAGATTTTAAGGAAGGGGGAGCAGCTCCTCGCGCTGCGCCGGGCTCCAGTGGCCGCGAGTTCCGCCGGCACCCCGGGAAAAGGCGGGTCGGGTTAAGGGCCTCCTGCCGGGCTTGGGCTCACCTCCTCTCCGCCTCCCCCCGGCGCCGCTGATGGGGGTCCGCCTGGGGGGGGGAGGGGAAGGCCCGAGCGGGGACGCCTGGCCGAGAGACCGGCTCGCCGCCACCGGAAGCTGCTCTGCCCCACTTCCGGCGCCGCCTCTCTCTCTCTCTCTCTCTTTCTCCCTCCCCAAGTCGGCGCGAAGAAAAGAAGGGGCGGGGCCGACGCGGGTTGCTAAGGAAGAGGCGGGGCCGCCCAGCCGGAATTGCGCGCGCCACCTCTTTTTTTTTCTCCCCCCTCCCGCCCAGGCGCCGGAAGGGGCACACACCGCTTCCGGCCGGGCCCGGTCACGTGACTGGGGTTGGGATCCGGGCGCTGGGGCGGCCTGACAGAGGCCCGTCAGTGGCGGCGGCGGCGGCGGCGCTGCTGCTCCCGCGGCGGGCGAGAGGGGAGGCGTCGGCGGCGTCGGCGGCGACCCGGCCCATCTGGATGAGGGTGAGCCGGACGGGAGCCCCCATCGATGAGGGGCGCCGGAGGGGGGCGGGGTCGGCGTTGGGGGAGGGGAGGAGCCCGAATAGTGGGCGGGGCTCTTCAGCCCGGCTAGGGAGGGGGGGGAGGCACGAGAGCCAATCATCCATAATCGATCATCGCAGCCCTGCCAGTAGCCGTGGTCGATAAAGGGGAGGGGGGGCTGGTTTGGTCCCCAAGGGTGCTGAAGACCCTTCCCTCCCCCCGTTATGAATGGCCCAGATGCCCCCCCTTTGCTCCAGCCAGGATCGGGGTGGGGTGGGGGGGCTGCTGCTGCTTTGGGGTGAACCCTCTCTTTTATCGCTATCCTCTTCCAGAGCTTGGTATCCCTTAGATGGGGCGCCAACAGGAGATCCCAAGGCTGGCAGATGGGTTGGGGCGTTTGGAAATAATAATAATAGTAATAATAATAATAATAATAATAATAATAATAATAATAATAATAATAATAATAATAATAATAATAATAATAATAATAATGTAGTAATAATAATAATAATAATAATGTAGTAATAATAATAATAATAATGATGATGATGATGATGTCCCAACCTCAACTGCAAGCCTTGGGATCTCCTGGTGGTCCCCTATCCAAGGCATATCCAGCCCTAGCCAGGATCAGGATCGATAAAGAGAGGAGGAAAGGGGAGCACAGACCCCCCCTTCTTTCCCCCCTCCCCCCCAAGAAATAGATAATTCCATTTCGTTTCTTTAACGTAGGGAAAAACTTCCCATAAATTCATCCCAATTCTCGCTTGACTCCCAAGGCCATTTTATATTTATGTTAGTGAGCTTAGCCAGGCGATGTTACTGGGAAGAAACGAGGGAGGCATTCCCGTTTTGGTTATTCTGTATATCCCTTCAAACTTACTAAAGTTTCTGTTGAAGTGGCTATTTATTTACGTCTTGTGTGTTTATCATCAGAGGACGCCCTGTTTATAAACACAGACACATATACATAATCTATAGACACCCACACACATATGTACATATACTTGCACAGGATGTGTCTGTGGGTGGGTGTGCATATTCTTATATTCCTGTGTGTGTGTGTGCGTGTGCGCGTGTGCGTGCGTGTAGATAGATAGAGAAAACATAAAAATATATATTACAAGGCAGGCTGCCCTGGTTCAAATCCCAGTAAGGGTATGGCTATCTGACGAGAGCTAAGTAGCTCGAAATAGATCTATAATAGTCTCCCTTTATTTTCATTTATCAGCAAAAAATGCTATATATATATGTGTGTGTGTGTGTGTGTGTGTGTGTGTGTGTGTGTGTAATGTATGTAATGTATATACAGTATATATATAGTATATATATAATACACACACACACACACAGAGAGAGAGAGAGAGAGAGAGAGAGAGAGAGAGAGAGAGAGAGAGAGAGAGAGAGAGAAATATAAGAATATCCATATTTCTTTTGAGTTGGAATCTTTTGCTTTTGAGAAACAGTGTTTATCATGATAAATAGAATTGGCCAAGTGTGATTGGACACACAAGGAATTTGTCTTTGGTGCATATGCTCTCAGTGTACATAAAAGAAAAGATACATTTGTCAAGAATCATGAGGTACAACACTTAATGATTGTCATAGGGTTCAAATAAGCAATCAGGAAACAATATAAATCGTTAGGATATAAGCAACAAGTTACAGTCATAAGTGGGAGGAGATGGGTGATAGGAACGATGAGAATAGTAATAGTAATGCAGCCTTAGTGAATAGTTTGACAGTGGTGAGGGAATTATTTGTTTAGCAGAGTGATGGCGTTCAGGGAAAAAACTGTCCTTGTGTCTAGTTGTCTTGGTGTGCAGTGCTCTATTGCGCCGTTTTGAGGGTAGGAGTTGAAACAATTTATGGCCAGGATTTATGGCCATAAATATGTGTGATGGGATTGTTGGAGTGTGGGGTCCTTGGTGCTCTCTGAGCTTGGTGGTTTTCTTCCAGACGTTTCATGACCCAACTAGGTAACATCATCAGAGTGCATTGTGGATTGTTGGCGTGCGATGAGGGTGTTCTTGTCAGACATTTCTTTTGGAACCGAGATTGGGAAGAAAACCCTCATCATTCCATTGGACCTGCCCTGTTTGCATGCAGTGAACTCAGCTGTTCTAGTGAAAACGTCTAAGTGTTATTATGCTGGCGAGGTCTTTGCCTTGATAAAGCAATGTTTCCTAGAATCCTTTTTCTTTCCAAAACAAAAATGATACAACTTCCATCATTAACGCTTGATGAAGCTTATTGTGTGGGGGTTAATATGGATAACTGGATAATAGCTGGCTCTTAAATTCCATTTAAAGGAAATGTGGAAGGAAACCTAATTATTACTCTTTGTTCTACTTACCACAGATCTGCTATTAAACCTCATAGTTTGCATGTTGTACGAAATAGCTCTTGCATAGAAATTTAATAAAGCCCGCTGAGCTGTAATATGCTTTTACTAAGACTGGTGATCTGTTGGGGTGGCTCTTTTTGGAGTGGCTTACATTGACAGATACTTCAAAAGGTGATTGTGAAATGTGACCATGGCTAATATTAATGGACACCTTGTGTAATGATATCCCATATTCAATATCTTTTGTCCGCGCAGGAACGACAATCTCAGAGGCCGATAGGATTGGAAAAAACTGCTTAGATCCATTTCGACATTTTTAACAAGGGTTGCCTTTTGCGGTTTTTGAAAGTTAAGAAAAGTGAAGGGGAACTCTGCAAACCCTTCAGAGGTTTCAAACATTACCTAATGACCCTCAGAAATTGCAAAAGGCTATTGTGTAAAAAGTTGCGTGCTCTTCATCCAGGAACAGACGATAATAAAACATATATGCACAATATGTGACTCAGAATTTCTTCTCCTTTCCTGATAGGCGCCCAAAGCCATTGAAGAGCTGTCAAAAGAACGAATAAAATATGGTCGTTGAGCCATTGTTTTTCTAATAAGCGATAATCCGGGAGGGGTTAAATTCTGCCATTCATGTTTTAAAACAGACAGTGGAATGTTTTATTCTGCGGGTAAATAGTTCCGCTTTGAATCTGATTTTAGAAGGAAGCTAGATGAAGTAATCCACCGATAAGATTCCAGGCTTTTTATATCTGTGTCTAGAGATCAACCCCCACGGTGGCACCAGCCTTATCTGGAGTTAATTATATTACTAACTCTCCTGACCTGGATTTTGCTGGTTTGTTTTCTTTTGATTTCTTTTTTAAAATTCTATTTGTGGACGTCAAGATTTAGATTGCCAGGTAAACAAATCCTATTAAAAATAAGCCATTCTCCCTCAATAGCAATAGCACTTAGACTTATATACCGCTTCATAGTGCTTTCCAGCCCTCTCTAAGCGGTTTACAGAGTTCAGCCTATTGCCCCCAACAATCTGGGTCCTCATTTTACCGACCTCAGAAGGATGGAAGGCTGAGTCAACCTTGAGCCGGTGAGATTTGAACAGCTGAACTGCTGAACTAGCAGTAGCCTGCAGTAGCTGCATTCCTTTTCTATTCGGTACATGTCGTCCTCAACTTACAACAAGTTCATTGAGTGACCGAAGTTACAACGGCACCGTTGTTCACCCTTAACGACCGACGCAGCCTCCCTATTGTCCCGTGATCAAAATTCGGACGCTTGGCCACTGACTCGTATTTATGACGGTTGCCACGTCTTGGGTTGGGGGGTTTCATGTAATCCGCTTTTTTTTTGCAACCCTCTGACAAGAGAAGTCAACGGGGAAGCCGGATTCACTTTAATAACCGTGTTGCTAATTGAACAGCTGCAGTGAGCGACTTTACGAACGTGGCAAGAAAAGTCGTCAAACCAGGGCCAAAACTCAACTTCACCAATAATCTCGCTGAGCAGCATAAATTTTGGGCTCTTAGGTTGAGGCCTGCCTCCCTTTCTTTTGCACGATTTCAATTGGAAACATGTCCTAACGGGAGCAACAGGGTGGTTTACCAGCCCTCAAAATATGTAAACGAAACGTCAAGCCGTATGCCAATATTATTTATTCGTGGTTTCCGCCCTGTGGATTGATTGAGTCAGACTTGCCTCTGAGCATGCACCAGAAGCTGCCAGGAACTGCATGCAGGTCATCCAAAGAGCATCAGAGGTGGTATTCTACGGGTTCGGCCCAGTTTGGCTGAACTGGTAGCGGCAACCTATGTCGCATGTTCTATTTCTGCATGTTTTTAAGCCCGCGCGCATGCGTGCAAGCCGCGGGTGCCAGCAAAGCGCACGTGCGGATGGTCGCGCGCATGTGCGGACATGCGCGTGCTCACATTTGTGAACCGGTAGGGAAGGTAGGTACCGTATTTTCGGAGTATAAGAAGCACCGAGTATAAGACACACCGGAGTATAAGACGCACCTTAGTTTTGGGGGAGGAAAATAGGGGAAAAAATTTACCTACCAGGTATTCATCTGGCTAGCGTCCTTAATCTGGTCAGCTTCAGCAAATTATTTTATCCCCTGGTTAGGGCTGAAAAAAATCTTCTTCGGAGGGAGTAGCAATGAAAACAAGCCTGCAAAGACTTAGGGCTGGAAAAAAACTTCTTCGGAAGGAATAGCAACCTTTTTCGGAGGGAGTAGCAATGAAAACAAGTCTGCAAGCCAGGAAGACCTGGGAAGATTGTTAGCACCTTGTTAGGGCTGGGAAAAAAAGCTTCGAAAAAGCTACATTCGGAGTATAAGAAATTTTCAGCCACTTTTAGGGGGGGAAAGGTGCGTCTTATACTCCAAAAAATACGGTAAATGCAATCTTTGAAGAATCCTCCTGAACCGGACAAGTAGAATTTTGGGGAAGAAGGAAGTAAAATTTGAGCCTAACATTTCTGTCGTTAAGTGAAACATTGTTTAAGTGAGTTTTGCCCCGTTTTATGACTTCTCTTGCCACAGTCGTTAAGCGAATCACTGAAATGGTTAAGTTGGTCACCCGGTTGTTAAGTGAATCTGGCTTCCCCCCATTGACTTCTCTTGTCAGAAGGTCGCAAAAGGGGGATAGCGTGAATCTTGGGACACAGCAACCATCATAAATATGAGTCAATTGCCAAAGCGGCTGAATTTTGATCACATGACTCTGGGGGAATGCTGCAGTGGTCGTAAGTGTGAAAAACAGTCGTATGTCCCCTTTGTCAATCCCGTTGTAACTTTGAACGGTTTGAATTACCTGTCGTAAGCATCCTACCTGTAAAGGATTCGAAGTACCACTTTGAAAGGTAATTTTTTATAATTTGGGTGGAATTCACACTACAAAAAGAAGCTTAGGAGGCTTATTATGGGAGTTCTGACTAATTTCAAGGTCCCGTTGCTGGAGAATAGATTTTAAAATGGGCTTTGGGCCCCAAGGCAGCGTTGAGGCTGTTTTTGACGCCTCTTTTGGGCTATAGTAGGTCTCCACCGTCACCTCGAGAGCCTCTTCAAGTCACCTCTAGCTTCACATCTTCAAATCACATCTTCTGCTCCTGAGTTATAAAACCCTTTGGTACCAATAACGGAGAATATTTGTAGCTCAGGGTTGAAATGAAGGGTCCTTGGTGCTCTCTGAGCTTGGTGGTTTTCTTGCAGGCGTTTCATTACCCAAACTAGGTAACATCATCAATGATGACTAGCACTGATGATGTTACCTAGTTGGGTAATGAAACGTCTACAAGAAAACCACCAAGCTCAGAGAGCACCAAGGACCCCACAGTTTCCTTCCTTCCTTCCTTCCTTCCTTCCTTCCTTCCTTCCTTCCTTCCTTCCTTCCTTCCTTCCTTCCTTCCTTCCTTCCTTCCTTCCTCCTTCCCTCCCTCCCTCCCTCCCTCCTTCCCTCCCTCCCTCCCTCCCTCCCTCCCTCCTCCTCCTCCTCTCCCCCCAAACCCTACTCCCTTGGAGCACTGATGATGTTACCTAGTTTGGCAATGAAACATCTGCAAGAAAACCACCAAGCTCAGAGACCACCAAAGGACCCCTCGAAATCCTTTGGTGCCAGGCCCTGCAAACGTCTAGAATTTGACTTCTTTGGGTAGCCTGCGTTGAGGAACCCCCCCCCCCCCCCCGAGTTTCCTCCCTTCTCGGAGCCCTCCAGAAAGCGATGAGAGTGATGTCGTTTTGTTCGTGTTTTCCAGGTCCTTCCTCCTCCAGGCCACCTATGATCCCCGCGTCCCTTTATTATTATTATTATAAAAAAAAGAAATGGATGACAAGGCCTCGGTGGGCAAAATCAGCGTGTCTTCAGATTCGGTCTCGACGCTCAACAGCGAAGATTTTGTCTTGATTTCCAGGCAGGGCGACGACACCCCTTCCACCAATAACGGTAGCGATGACGAAAAGACGGGGTTGAAGGTAAGGGGGGGGGGTTTGGTGCCTCGGGAGACTGGTCGGGGTTGTTGTTTTTTTCTCTGAAAAAAGCGAACGGCGGTCTGGGTGCGTCTTTTCCTCCTCCGAAAGCAACTCTTTGGGAAAGCTTGGGGCCTTGCAAACCAAGAATGCTTTTTTCTGCTTGGAAACCGGCCAATTTTGCCTCCCTTCCGCCCGCTCTCTGGCACGCCAGGAATGTCAGCAAAAGACCATCAAAGGGCTGGGAGGCAGAATGCGGTGGTGGGGCTGCTCCCCCTGATTCTCGGCTGGAGAAAATTTATTTATTTATTTATTTAATAGATTTGTATGCCGCCCAACTCCCAATGGGACTCTGGGCGGCTCACAGCATATTGAATTACAAAATCTACAAAACTGTTAAAAGATTTAAGGACAAAATTAAAACAGTATAAACGATTAAAACATTTAAAGGCATTTAAAATAAACCACAATTTAAAAACCCCATAATTCACTCATGGGGCCAAGAATCATTGGCCCCAGGCCTGTTGACAAAGCCATGTTTTTAATGCTTTTCTGAAGGCTGGCAGGGCGGGAATTATGCGGATCTCGGGGGGAGTGTATTCCAGAGAGCCGGTGCCGCCACAGAGAAGGCCCTCGTTCGTGGGCCCGCCAGCCGACATTGTTTGGCTGACGGGACCACCAGCAGACCAACTCTGTGGGCTCTAATCGGTCTTAGGGAGGTATGTTGGAGAAGGCGGTCTCGGAGGTAAAGTGGTCCTAAGCCATGTAGGGCTTTAAAGGTAATCACCAACACCTTGAATTTCCCCCCCCCGGAAGGGAGTCGCAGGTAGTCATCGACTTACAACCGTTCACTTACTTTTTTTCTTTTTTTGAAATTTTTATTTTTTAACATTCTCCACATATACATCAATACATAGACCATAAACCACATCAAACTTTACATAGATCTACATTACTATCCCATAAACAATTGACAAACATCCTAATCTTGCACCTTTTATAATCTTGTTGCCTGTCTGTTTTCCCATAATACTTCATGTCACTCCCTTCCCCCTGTCTCCCTCTCTTCCCTCTACCTTCTTTCTCCTTCTCTCCCTTTCCTACTTTGCTCTTCTCCTTCCTCCCCTTCCCTCCTTCTAGCCTCCTCCTCTTCTCCTATCTACCCTCTTCCTTCCCTCCCCCCCATCTTCTCTACTTCCTCTTCCTCCCTCTTATTCCTTCCCTGAGTAAATCCATTTATAATCCATCTTGTGGTTAACAGACAGGTAGCTCATCTCCCTAACTTCACTTAATTAACGGTACAACTATTAGAATAGAATAGAATAGAATAGAATAGAATAGAATAGAATAGAATAGAATAGAATAGAATAGAATAGAATAGAATAGAATAGAATAGAATAGAATAGAATAGAATAATATTGGAATGAAGAATAGAATAGAATTGAATAGAATAATATTGGAATGAAGAATAGAATAGAATTGAATAGAATAATATTGGAATGAAGAATAGAATAGAAGAATAGAATAGAATAGAATAGAATAGAATAGAATAGAATAGAATTGGAATGAAGAATAGAATAGAATAGAATAGAATAGAATAGAATAATATTGGAATGAAGAATAGAATAGAAGAAATAGAATAGAATAGAATAATATTGGAATGAAGAATAGAATAGAAGAGTAGAATAGAATAGAATAGAATAGAATAGAATAGAATAGAATAGAATAGAATAGAATAGAATAGAATAATATTGGAATGAAGAATTAAAATAGAATAGAATAGAATAGAATAGAATAATATTGGAATGAAGAATAGAATAGAATTGAATAGAATAATATTGGAATGAAGAATAGAATAGAAGAATAGAATAGAATAGAATAGAATAGAATAGAATAGAATAGAATTGGAATGAAGAATAGAATAGAATAGAATAGAATAGAATAGAATAATATTGGAATGAAGAATAGAATAGAATTAATATTGGAATGAAGAATAGAATAGAAGGAATAGAATAGAATAGAATAATATTGGAATGAAGAATAGAATAGAAGAATAGAATAGAATAGAATAGAATAATATTGGAATGAAGAATTAGAATAGAATAGAATAGAATAGAATTTTTATTGGCCAAGTGTGATTGGACACACAAGGAATTTGTCTTGGTGCATATGCTCTCAGTGTACATAAAAAGAAAAGATAAGTTCGTCAAGAATCATAAGGAACAACACTTAATGATAGTCCGGGTACAAATAAGCAATCAAATCATATTAGGAACTAGTCAATATAAATCGTAAGGATACCAGCCCCAAAGTTACAGTCATTAGTGGGAGGAGATGGGTGATGGGAACGATGAGAAGATTAATAGTAATAGTAATGCAGACTTAGTGAATAGTTTGACAGTGCTGAGGGAATTATTTGTTTAGCAGAGTGATGGCGTTCGGGAATTAAGCTTATATTTTTCTGTATCCATATTTGTATCCATATTATTTTTTCTAGGTACCGTATTTATCGGCGTGTAACACGCACCGGCGTATAACACGCACCCCCATTTTAACAATAAAATTTGAGTAAAAAATTTTTTAATTAAAAATAAATGACTTGGAATGTCTGAACTTAATGTTGGATTCATATTTATAACATTATAACATGAACTATAACATTAACTCCTCTTATAAGGCAAATATGAAATGAAAAAGCACCTCTTTGAATGAAAAAAAAATTGCTTTCTGGGAAACCAAAAAATTCTTCATCTTCACTTTCCTACCATCTTTCTTTTTCTTTCTGTCTTCCTTCCTTCCTAACATCTTTCTTTCTTTCTTTCTTTCTTTCTTTCTTTCTTTCTTTCTTTCTTTCTTTCTTTCTTTCTTTCTTTGTTTTTTCCTTCTTTCTTTCTTTCTGTCTGTCTTTCTTTCTTTTTTTCTGTCTGTCTTCCTTCCTTCCTAACTTCTTTCTTTCTTTCTGTCTGTCTATCTGTCTTCTTTCTTCTTCTTTCCTTCCTTCCTAACATCTCTTTTTCTTTCTTTCTGTCTTCCTTCCTTTCTAACTTCTTTCTTTTTCTTTCTTTCTTTCTTTCTGTCTGTCTTCCTTCCTAACTTATTTTTCTTTCTTCTTTCTTTCTTTCTTTCTTTCTTTCTTTCTTTCTTTCTTTCTTTCTGTCTTTCTTTTTTCTTTCTTTCTTTCTTTCTTTCTTTCTTTCTTTCTTTCTTTCTTTCTTTCTTTCTTTCTGTCCGTCTGTCTGTCTTCTTCTCCTTCCTTCCTTCCTTCCTTCCTTCCTTCCTTCCTTCCTTCCTTCCTTCCTTCCTTCCTTCCTTCTGTCTTTCTCCCTGTAGGAGAAAGAAGGAACCTCTGTTGCCGTCTCCCGCGGGGCTGCAGCCACCCGACTGAGTCCCCGACCGTGGCAGCATCCCTGCTGTTCTCCCGCCAAGCGGCGAAGGAGCCCTGGAGCCCTGACGCCGCCCTGCATCTCGGTCTCTTGGGGCTTGTCCGGCAGCCTGCTGGGAAGGCTGCGACGCAGGGAGGGAAGGAGCTGCTATTGCCGCTCCGGCATGTCTCTGTGGCTGACCGGGGAGCCGCGTCCTTGTTAACAATGGAGAAGCTGCGCGGAGCAGAGGCGCCTGGCGAGCGAGGCGAGTGGCTGCATCGGCGGCAGGCTCCTGCCCGCGTCTCCCGCCCGCTTGCCCACCTCTTGCCTTAGCATTTAAAAGAATGAGAGGCGGGCGGGCGGGAGACGCGGGCAGGAGCCTGCAGCCGATGTAGCCACTCACCTCGCTCGCCAGGCACCTCTGCTCCGCGTAGCTTCTCCATTGTTAACAAGGACGCGGCTCCCCGGTCAGCCACAGAGACATGCCGGAGCGGCAATAGCAGCTCCTTCCCTCCCTGCGTCGCAGCCTTCCCAGCAGGCTGCCGGACAAGCCCCAAGAGACCGAGATGTAGGGCGGCGTCAGGGCTCCAGGGCTCCTTCGGCCGCTTGGCCGGAGAACAGCAGGGATGCGCCCGCTCGTTTTTGAGCTGCCCCCAGAGCGGTGAATCAGCTGGGATCGGCGTATAACACGCAGGTAGAGTTTTGGCTTGTAATTTTAGTTTTAAAACTGCGTGTTATACGCCGATAAATACGGTATATTCTTATTACTATCTTTATGCTGCCTCCTTTACTGCCTAATTTTGTCACCTGGGTTTGACACCTTTAATTTCCCATTTTCCTCCATTTTAATCCGTGTTGCTTATCTTCTATACATATTCATTTTCCCATCCAGTCATAAAATTTCCCCCAAATGTTATAATACTCTGAGTCTTCCTTTTCTTTAATCATCATTGTCGATCTGTTCATCTCCGCACAATCCAATATTTTCAACCGTTCACTTACTGACGGTTTGAAGTTAACGGCGGCACTGGGGGGAAAAAAATGACTTCACGACCGTTTTTCACACTGCAACATCCCCACAGTCACGGGATCAAAATCCAGAGGTTTGGCAACCGGTTCACATTTATGACGGTGGCAGTGTCCCGGGGTCGTGGGATCCCCTTTTGCGACCTTTTGACCAGCCAAGTCAAAGGGGAAACCAGATTCACTTAGCAACCCAGGTTACGAACTTATCAGCTGCTGTGATTCACTTAACCCCTGTGGGAAGTGGGACAAACTTTGCTTAACAACCGAGTCACTTACCAGGAGAAATTCTGGGCTCATTTGTGGCCATACGTCGAGGATTACCTGTACATAAAAATACAGGCTTGTTTAACAGGATGAAGGATCCGGTCCGATCAGATAACAGTTCCGGTGCTGGCCAGTGCTTGGCTGGGCTTGCATGCAAAACAGTAAGCCATGATTGTGAGAATTGTTGGCATATCTTACGGCTGTGAACTTTCGGGGTGATTTAAATCTAGAGGTTGTGTTTCCACTTTGCACTAAGCCATCCCTTGGTTTGATTTGGCCTTGTGGAATTGTATCAGCCCAGCCAGCGATTAGCTTAACGCAGTAACCCCGATGAGAGTAAACCATGGCTTAAGAGTCCTCCACCTGCCGTTCTCTCCAGAACCTCTGCCATCCATCTGCATTGAAGTCACCTCTCTGTCGGCCACGCCACCCTCCGCTCTGGACAACGCTAAGCAATACCAGGGACCGGATATGGCTGGGGTGTGTGATCCCAATGGCAGAAGTGTCAGAAATCCTTGTTTGTTGTAAGACCGGTTTTCAGAACCGCAAATAAATATTTGGTTGGTTTGCTTAGCTGAGATAGGCTTGCCGCCCTGCCCTCCTTTTGCAGCCAGAGTTTTTGGCTTCCCTCCTGCCTCTGACCTTGAAGGAAAGGCCCACGATGTTGGCGAGCCCCTTCTGCCCGTTGGCCAGATGTTTCCTGTTTCCCAGCTTCCTCCCCGTCTCCAAGCCACCAAGTCTGTTTCAAAAGGAATTGTGTTTGCTGCCGAAGGACGGAGGGTTTGGCCTGGCGGCTCTCTCTAAAAAACAGTGGAGGGGAAAGGCGGTTGTCGAAGCCCAGCTCTCTGCTTCTCTTCTGGGTAGACCCAAAAACGAGTGCTGTGTTTCTGTTCTGCTTGCGGTAGGAAGCTTCAGCCAGCCGGCAGGGAGAGTCGGAGCTGAACACAATCTTTGGAAAGCATGCATCCCCCCAAGCGGTTTTCACTGCTTATCTCTGAACCAGGCGCAGTCGAAGTGAAGCTGTTTGAGCCTGCAAGTCACCATAACACTGCCTGGTTCACTTCACAGGCCTCAGTCAAGAGAACAAGAGAGATAAGTAGGGAGGGTGAGAGGTAGTAGATAGATAGAGACGTAGGTAGGTAGAGGGGTAGGTTTTTAGAGAAAGAGGTAATAGGTAGGTAATAGAGAGGTAGGTAGGTAGATAAAGGGGTAGGTAGTTAGGGAGAGGTAGGTAATAGATGGATAGAGAGGTAGATAGGTAAGTAGATAAAGGGTAGTTAGCTAGAGAAAGAGATGGGTAGGTAATAGATGGATAGAGGTAGAGAGAGATATGTAAGTAGGTAGGTAGATAAAGGGTAGGTAGTTAGAGAAAGATAGGTAATAGGTGTATAGAGAGAGGTAGAGGTAGGTAGATGAAGAGGGGTAGGTATTTAGAGAAAGAGATAGGTAATAGATGGATAGAGAGGTAGAGAGGTAGGTAGATTAAGAGGGGTAGGTATTTAGAGAAAGATATATAAAATAAACATGTTTTTGTATCACTAGGCTGTAAAAGGATAATGTCGACGAGATGGTTGACATGTATGTTCAATGTTTTCTATACTCAAAGATATTTGATACTTTATTTATATATACATACATTTATACATGTTTTTATGTTTGTTTGTTTGTATGTTTGTTTGTCTTTTTAACATAATTAATAAAGACTTTTTAACAGAGAAAGATAGGTAGGTAATAGATGGATAGAGAGGTAGAGAGATAGGTAAGGTAGGTAGATAAAGAGATGGATAGGTAGATTTGATGGATAAATAGGTAGGTAGGTAGGTAGATAAAGGGGTAGGTAGTTAGAGAAAGAGAGGTAGATAATTGATAGGGAGAGAGAGAGAGATAGGTAGATAAAGAGGGGTAGGTAGTTAAAGATAGGTAGGTAATAGATGGATAGAGAGGGAGATAGATAAGTAGGTAGGTAGATAAAGGGGTAGGTAGAGGTAGGCAGGTAGATAAAGAGATGGATAGGTAGATTTGATGGATAAATAGGTAGGTAGATAAAGGGGTAGGTAGTTAGAGAAAGAGAGGTAGGTAATTGATAGGGAGAGAGAGAGATAGGTAGATAAAGAGGGTTAGGTAGTTAAAGATAGGTAGGTAATAGATGGATAGAGAGGGAGATAGATAAGTAGGTAGGTAGATAAAGGGGTAGGTAGAGGTAGGTAGATAGGTAAAAGATCGATGGGTAGATTTGATGGATAAGTAGGTAGGTAGGTAGATAGATAAAGAAATAGGCAGACAGATACAAAGAGATGTAGGTGGATGGATGGATGGATGGATGGATGGATGGATGGATGGATGGAGGCCAAGGCCCTCTCCCTCTGCCAGCCTAAGGGAGGGAAAGTCCAGCTTAATGGCGGCTGCCTCCTGTGAGGCAGCTGGGTGGGGCTCCTCTTGGCAGGGAGCCCGCAATCACGCCCAGCAAGCTCCCTGTAGCCGCTTCTCCCCTCTCGGCCGCCTCCTCCCGTCTTCCTTGGCCCCCATGTAAACTGGAGGGCTGCCAGCTGCCAATTCTTACTGCGGAGGGCAGCACATGTCTCCCTGGCTTGCAGAGCGACTCCCAGCTGTCCCCCCCCCCCTCTGGCCAGCCCAGCCCCAAAGGCCAAGCCTCCTGCTTTTCATTAAAAGCCTCCCCCCCCCCCCCGCCCCATCATTCTTAAGGCATTTGTGCCGCTGCGGCTGTCTGTCTGGCAGGGAGGAATTTAATCCCAGACCCAACTGGGAGAGAGGCCTGGACAGACGCCAAGTAGCCAAGCCTTCTCAGTTGAAATATCCTGCTCTCTCTCTCTCTCTCTCTCTCTGTATCAAAAGTGGGTTTTTTTATTTTGAAAAAAAGCAACTGGGCTGATTTGGGGTGGGGCGGAGGGGGAGGAAAAACAAAAAAGTTTAGCTTCCTATCCTGGAAGCTTCCTCGGTTCGGTTGCATTGGATGCTGCGGGAGATGGAAGGACTGTTAGGACCGATTGAGATTCTCTTCCTTGCAGTCAGTTCAGTGGTGGCTTGCTACCGGTTCGGACCGGTTCGACCGAACCGCTGGCGGAAATTTGCCCCCGCTCGCTGAACCAGCAGCGATGGCCGGCTGGCCACGCCCCCGAACCGGTCCGCCGGCCGCCGCTCCTTAAAAGCAGCTGGCATTCAGTTTTGGTCGCCACGATGCAAAAAGGATGTTGAGACTCTAGAAAGAGTGCAGAGCAGAGCAACAAAGATGATTAGGGGACTGGAGGCTAAAACATATAAAGAACGGTTGCAGGAACTGTGTATGTCTAGTTTAATGAAAAGAAGGACTAGGGGAGACATGATAGCAGTCTTCCAATATCTCAGGGGCTGCCACAAAGAAGAGGGAGTCAAACTATTCTCCAAAGCACCTGAGTGCAGGACGAGAAGCAACCGGTGGAAACTAAACAAGGAGAGAAGCAACCTAGAACATGAGGAGAAAATTCCTGACAGTTAGAAAAATTAATCAGTGGAACGACTTGCCTCCAGAAGTTGTGAATGCTCCAACACTGGAAGTTTTTAAGAAGATGTTGGGTAACCATTTGTCTGAAGTGGTGCAGGGTTTCCTGCCTAAGCAGGGGGTTGGACTAGAAGACCTCCAAGGTCCCTTACCGGCCCGCAGTGCCTCTGCCAGCGAAAATGGAGCTCCGTTTTTGCTGGCAAAGGGTTGCAGGAGGCCGTCGCAGCCGAAAACGGAGCTCGGGAGCCTGTTTTTGCTGGCAGAGCGCTTGGGCTGCCACAGGCGCCCCCGACACGGGTGACTTCGAGCTGGCTACGCCCCATGGCCACGCCCCCCAGCCCCCGAGGTCAGACACAACCCAGATGCGGCCCTCAATGAAATCGAGTTTGCCACCCTTGCCCTGTGCCCGTGATGGCGAACCTATGCCGCGTGTGCCAGAGGACACTGCGACACAGCAATTATGTTTTCTGTGGCCTAGAGGTGGAGCTCTTGCCTCACAGTCAGGAGGTTGTGAGTTCGATGCTAGGTAGAGGCAGATGTAGGGTCTCCTGCTTGGGCAGGGGGTTGGACTAGATGACCTGCAAGGTCCCTTCCGACTCTGTTAATCTGTTAAATCAAAAGGTGGCACGCAGAGCCCTCTCTGTGGGCACGCCATCACTGCCCTATGCTAAGATGGGCGGCCAATACATTTTATAAATAAAAGAAAAAAATAAATAAACCCATACACAGTCTGTAACTCCTCAGTGGACGTCACGTGTGAGGATCAAGGAGGGACTACCAGAAGGTCCTGGCAGGAAGCGGAGCAAGGGTTAGGCCATGGAGATGTCTGTGGCGGCTTGCCCCAGGCACCCTCGCCTATGCCCAGTTTCTGGCTGTTTCCTTTGCTCTGCCCCCATGCCTTCTTCTCCAGCTCGGTCTGACGAAGGAAGCCAACTCTTGAGCACAAGCCGTTCTTGCCCAAACATGTCGCATCTTTATTTATTTATTTGTTTGTTTGTTTATATTTCTATGCCGCCCAACTCCCGAAGGACTCTGGGAGGTCGAGACGCAAATATAACCCGCCTTTTTTAAAAAAAATAGTCTTTATTAAATTTTTACGATAAGAAAAAAGACACAAACAAAACACACAAGTACACATATTTACAAACAACAACAAGAAATAGTCCAATGCTTTAACAGCGTTATTAAAGTGTTTGTTTCGTACCAATATCTTATCTATACATTTTAAGTACATTCCATATCGTCATTATCGGTGAATATCACCCGTAATTTAATTAATTTAATTACAGCTTGTAAAGAAAGCATTTATGAATATATCTCAATTCATCTTCATCCTTATAGCCAAGTTTTTAATTTTGGGTTTTGTTTAATCCAATTGTATACCTTATTCCATATTTCGTAGAAATCCGTGTCGTCTTTTCCGTGAATCTCCATTGTCAGTTTGCACATTTCTGCGCAATCGAGTATTTTTCTGATGACCATTGAAGCAGTAGGCACGTGTTCTGATTTCCAGTTCTGAGACGCAAATATAACCCACCTTTTTGTTAACGTCAGCACGGCGAATCTTGGCCTGCGGTGTCCAGAGAGACAGCTAGTCCTCGACTAAATGACCACAATTCATTCCAGAATTGATGTCGCAAAGTGAGAAATTTGTCCAGTGAGCTTTGCGCCCGTTTTACGACCTTCCTTGCCACGTAAGGGAATCGCTGCAGTGGTTCGATGAGTAACACGGTTGTGAAATGAATCTGGCTTTCCCCATTGGCTTGTCAGAAGGTCTGAATGATAGAATAGAATAAGCTGGAAAGGGACCTTGGAGGTCCTCTAGTCCAGCCCCCTGCTCAAGCAGGAGAACCTATACCAATTTAGAGAAGTGACTGTCTTAGACTTTTCTGAAAAACCTCCAGGGATGGAGCGCCCACGATTTCTGGAGGCTGCAAAAGGGACACCTTTGGACACTGCGACCGTCATAAATATGAACCAGTTGTCAAGCATCCTGTCAGATAAGAATAACTCTCATCAGAGGCGAAAATAGATCTTTTCCTGGAACTCTGACATTAGAAAATGAAACCGCAGTTTAAAGTTCTAAGTAGAAATATTTATTTCAGTACAAAAACAATAAAATTCTCATTAATCACATCTTTGCTATTAAAAACACGTCTTGCTTCCACAGAAGCTGGAACAGAAGGAAGGACGGAGAGAATGAAATGTACACATGCGTACTAGGAACATATTAATCACGTGCTCAGGAATAAACCATTATATTTGATAGGGATGCAGCACCCTGCATATACATGTAACAGGCAATATAAAATTACTGCCTGACACATCCGAATGTACCGTATTTTTCGGAGTATAAGACGCACCTTAGTTTTTGGGGAGGAAAATAGGGGAAAACAATCTGCCTACCAGGTATTCATCTGGCTAGCGTCCTTAGTCTGTTCAGCTTCATCACATTATTTTATCCCCTGGTTAGGGCTGAAAAATCCTTTTTCAGAGGGAGTAGGAATGAAAACAAGCCTGCAAAGACTTAGGGCTGGTAAAAAACTACTTCAAGGGAGTAGGAATTAAAAAATGCTGCAAGCCGGTAAGATAGTTAGCACCTCGTTAGGGCTGGGGGAAAAAAAGCTTCGGAAAAGCTACATTCGGAGTATAAGACGCACCCAAATTTTCAGCCTCTTTTAGGGAGGAAAAAGGTGCGTCTTACACTCCGAAAAATACGGTAAAATCATGTGATAGCAATAGCACTTAGACTTATATACCGCTTCATAGTGCTTTACAGCCCTCTCTAAGCGGTTTACAGAGTTCAGCCTATTTCCCCCAACAATCTGGGTCCTCTTTTTACCGACCTCAGAAGGATGGAAGGCTGAGTCAACCTTGAGCCTGGTGAGATTTAAACAGCTGAACTGCTGAACTAGCAGTCAGCTGAAGTAGGTTGCAGTGCTGCTTTTAACCACTGCGCCACCTCGGGGGTGCAGCTACGGTTGGGTGAGATATGGTCGGGGGTCCACTTTTTCCAGTGCCGTTGAAACTTCGAACGGTCACTAAATGAACTGCTGTAAGTCTCGGGACTACCTGTGTTGTTTTTTTTCCGGCTGCGGGTGCGTGTTTTCCCGGCTGCCTCACCGGCACTCTGCTTCTCTCGTGGGTGTCCGGCCGAGATCCGCCAATGCTTTCTCTTCCCCCAGATCGTAGGAAATGGGAGTGAGCAGCAGTTGCAGAAGGAGCTGGAAGACGTCTTAATGGATGCCCCCATGGAGGACCCCTCAAATGACCGGGAGGGGGAGGAAGAGAGCCCCTCCCAGGACGGAGAAGGGGACGAGCCGGTCCTCCTCGAGGCCTCCGCCTCCTCCACCATCAACCCCGGGTCCGTGACGGGACCCTCCAAGCCAGGAATGAGGCTCCCGGTGAAGCCATCCCAGGGAGGTGAGCTGCCACCAAGGCTAAGGAAGGAGGGGAGGTTGGAGGAGGCGCCACGGATAGAAAAATGACCTACCAGGGATTCTTCACGCTCTAGAACAGCGGTTCCCAATCTGGGGGTCGGGACCCCTTTGGGGGTTGAATGACCATTTCCAAGGAGTCGCCCCGGCATCCTCACTCCCCCCCCACTGCCACAAGCCTGGCCATATCGACTGAACTCGCCCGAGCCCTCCGATTGGTCGGGAGAGGTGCCATTCAGTGAGTGGCATTTGTGACGCCTGGCGGCCGAGCTTTGGCAGCATCAGCTAAGGGGCCAGCTTTGCTTTGAATTCTGGGAGTTAAAGTCCAGGCACCTTAAAAGTTGCTGAGATTGAGAAATATTGCTGTACACTTGTTGGTTATCAAGTCTAAATACAGAAGTAGACTTGTTGTGGAAGATGATATTCCTTGTGCTCTTGCAAAGACTGGCCCGAGAATTTCTGATCTGGCATAATTACATATTGTTTTTGTGATTAATCGCTATGCTTTAATTATGTTCAATTTGTAACAATGAAAATACATCCTGCATATTAGATATTTACATTACGATTCATAACAGTAGCAAAATTACAGTTATGAAGTAGCAACGAAAATAATTTTATGGTTGGGGGTCACCACAACATGAGGAACTATATTAAGGGGTCGCGGCATTAGAAAGGTTGGGAACCACTACTCTAGAACTTTTGACCGTTCATTACAATGCGTTTCTTTTGAGTGGTGCGGTAGCCTAGAGGTGGAGCTCTCGCCTCACAATCTGGAGGCGGTGAATTCGACCCTAGGTAGAGGCTGATATTTCTCTCTCTGGGCACACTGAGAATATATCTGCTGGAAAAAAAAAGACTCCGCATTGGCAACAGGAAGGGCATCCGGCCAGTAAAAACACTCAGCTCCATTCAGTTGCCCAAGACTCCACCCCGCGAGGGGTTATGGGGTCATTAAACGAAGATGATGATGATAAACTGCGTTTCTTTCCTTCCCTTTCTCTGCTGACTCTTTCCTTCCTTTTTTTGGGGGGGTGGCCTGGCAGATTCGGAGGAGTCCAGCCCTTTCACCCCGGTGGCCGACGAGGACAGCGTGGTCTTCAGCAAACTCACCTACTTGGGCTGCGCCTCCGTCAACGCCCCCCGGAGCGAGGTGGAGGCCCTGCGGATGATGGCCATCCTGCGCAGCCAAGGCCAGACCTCCGTGGACGTGACGCTCTCTGTGCCAAATGTGTCCGAGGGCACCGTGAGGTAGACGCCTTGCGCCTCTGTCGGGCCCTTTCACTTCGCTTTCTTTATGTCAGGGCTTTGCCCCTCTGGAATGGCACTTTTAAGGTTGCTCTCACTTTAGGAACAAAGGACCAGGATGGCAGCCAATCCTGACTTCTTAAGCATGTCGTGATTTTAGGGACGGTCCAAATATTTGAGGCTACACACAGCCGATCGCTGATTTTAGCATGACTTAGAATAACTTTATTGTTACTTCGAATCAGGGGTGGGCTGCTGGGGGTTCTCAGGGGTTTGGGAGAACCTCTAGCTAAGATTCTGTGCAGTTCGGAGAACCCCCAAATCCCACTCCTGGCTGGCCCCACCCACTCCACCCCGCCCCTCCCAGAAGTCCCCACGCGGCCAGTTTTGGATGCAGGTAAGGGCAGGGCGCGCGCGGAGGCTTGGGGAAGGCGGAAAACGGGCCTACCGGATGTTCAGGAACTCCAGAGGGCCCCTGGAGCCTGGGGAGGCTGTTTTCGCCCTCCCGGAGGCTCGACAAAAGCCTCCAGAGCCTGGGGAGGGCAAAAACGCCCCCCCCTGCGGTGGTGCAGGAGGCCGACTAGGCCACAACCACCATGGCCATGCCCACCCAGCAACCGGGCAGAGAATAGCAATAGCACTTAGACTTATATACCGCTTCATAGTGCTTTACAGCCCTCTCTAAGCGGTTTACAGAGTTCAGCATATTTCCCCCAACAATCTGGGTCCTCATTTTACCGACCTCAGAAGGATGGAAGGCTGAGTCAACCTTGAGCCGGTGAGATTTGAACAGCTGAACTGCTGAACTGCAGTGCTGCTCTTTAACCACTGCGCCACCTTGGCTCTTAACCCCTTGCTAAAATTTTTGAAGCCCACCCCTGCTTTGAATGTACACTAATAGGCATACATTAAAATGAAATTGCATACAGCTCTCAAAGGATCACCGCCTCCAATATCCTACACTACATCAGGGGTATCAAACTCAATCTCATTGAGTGATACCCCTGTTTTACCTCGGAGGGCCGGGGGTGGGTGGGTGTGGCTGGTCACGGGACTTGTGTGTGGGGGGCACTTGTGGGAGCCAAGTTCTAAGGCAAGACTTGCCCAAGACCCTCCCTCACTCTGATTATACAGGTAATCCTCGAGTTACGAATGTAAATAGAGCCTGCCAATTACATTCGTAACCAGAGAATTCGTTTGATTGAATCACGTTAAATGAACGTGATCAATCCCTGATTTCCCCAATGCACTTGTTAATCGAATGCACAGGTCATTAAATGCACACGAGGTATCTCAAAGTGGGGAAGAGCATGCAGGGCCTAGTGCTGAAGCAGGCCCCGTTTTCGCTAGGAGAGGCACTGCGGGCCAGATCTAAGCACCCCGCGGACCGCATCCGTTTGACACCCCTGAGTGACATAAACATGACTAAATAAATAAATAAATACAAAATTATTCCTATACCCCCATATATGACACAGAGAAACAACAAAGTCTATTTCGGATGTATAACATGTACATGGCAAGAGAAACAAATCTTGCAAGTTTACCAGACGGATGGCCTAGGGAACAAAGCTGTTACAGAATCGAGTAGTCCTGCTAGAAATACTTCGAAACCTCCTCCCAGAGGGGAGCAACAGAAACAGACCATCAAGTGGGTGTGTGGGGTCTCTAACAATGCTTCGAGCTCTAAGCACATAGCACTTATAAGCAGCACCCTGAATAACGGGAAGCGAGCTTCCTATAATCTTCTCCGCTGTCCTCACCACTCTCTGTAGGGACTTTCTATCTGAGGCGCTGCTGCCATCGAACCAGACAGGGATGCAGTTTGTTAAATTGTGCCTCTGTAAAAAGTGACCAGGACAGACGCGTATCCTAGACCAGGGATCTCCAAACTTGGCAACTTTAAGACTTCAACTCCCAGAATTCCCCAGCGAGTCCACAAGCCTTAAAGTTGCCAAGTCTGGAGACCCCTGCCCTAGAATAATTGTGGGTAGCTCAGTACTTTAAAACTGGTGTCGGATGAAATGAACGAGTATAATTATGAAGGCGGAAGTGCTAGGGAAGGTGGAAGGATTTGCCAAAATGCCCGTTGCCTCGCTCCTTACCCCTGCGTGGGGTTTCCTCCCTCCCACAGGTTGCTGGAGCCTCCAACAAACACCGAAATAGCCAACTATCCCATCTACAAGATCCTGTTCTGCGTGCGAGGTCACGATGGGACTCCGGAGAGCGACTGCTTTGCTTTCACGGAAAGCCATTACAACTCCGAGCTCTTCAGAATTCACGTCTTCCGATGCGAGATCCAGGAAGCTGTAAGTTCAATGGGTGGATCCGGGGTGAGGCCTAGGCAGGAAGCAGGTGAGGAGACCTGTCTTCCTTCCGTTCGGATGTGAGGTTGGACTTCCACCTTCTCCATCCTTATTCTCTCTTCTTGTCTCGTCTTATCTCTCCTCCTCTCCTCTCCTCTCCTCTCCTCCCTTCCTCTCCCCTCCCCTTTCCTCTACCTCTCCTTTTTCTCCTTCCTTCCTTCCTTCCTCCCTCCCTCCCCTCTCTTTTCCTTCCTTCCTTCCTTCCTTCCTTCCTTCCTTCCTTCCTTCCTTCCTTCCTTCCTTCCTTCTTCTCCTCCCCTTCCTCCCCTTCCCCCTCCTCCTCTTCACCTCAGGTGAGCCGGATCCTGTACAGTTTTGCCACCGCTTTCCGCCGTTCTGCCAAGCAAGTCCCTCTCGCGGCCCCTGTTACCCCAGAGATGCCGGACAGCGACATCTTCACCTTTTCAGTCTCCCTGGAGATCAAGGAGGACGATGGGAAAGGCTGCTTCAGGTATCAAGTTTTCCCGTGGAGCATTTGGCGAAGGGAGCTCCCAATTTCACAGGCCATCTATGGACATCCTTACCCTGCGGAATCAGATTCAAGAATTTAACGTGTACCTATTTCTGAGTGCACTTTTAGTATTCTTGCAAAAAAATAATTTATCAATCTTGGTAGAAAGGAATTAAATTCTCATTGCTGCTGGCCATTATTTAGAAACAACATTTTTGGAAACTTACTGTATTTTTCGGTATAAGACGCAGTAAACATTCGGCTCCATTCAGTTGGCCAAGACTCCACCCCGCAAGGGATTACGGCAGTGGTGGGTTCCTACCAGTGCGGTCCACTCTATAGCACCGGTAGCGGCCCGCTGGTGACATCACAGTACCGGTGCGGTCAATTGCCTAGGCGCTGCCATTTTAAAAAAAATTTCTTCTGCGCATGCCCAGAAGCCGAGCTTCCGGCACTGCGCATGCGCTGCCTTCCTACCCCACAGTGAATCCAAGCAGGGGAGGATGGCTGAGGAAGCGCGTGAGACGCTGAAAGAACGGGCGGCAGGACCTATCTCAGTTCCCCTCCCTTCAGCAGTCCGAGAAGCCACGAACGCGCGGTGATGATCCCAGGCATTTTCGCACGTTTGAGGCTTCTCGAGCTGCTGAGGGGAGGGGGAACGGGCGGCAGGAGCCTAGGATCATCGAATGGGGAGAAGCATTCAGGCCGGACGGAGCCTCCTAGGAGAACCGCTGCCGCGGTCTTGCTGCTCCCGCTGTGGGGGGCTGCGTTGCGGGTGGGCAATGCCCCCCCTGCTTCTCCGGCCGCTGCCAAGCTCCCGAGGCCCATGCCCACCCGGTCACATGGCTGGCAAGCCACACCCACAAAATAAGCCACGCCCACAGAGTGGTAGTAAAAAAATTAGGAACCCACCCCTGGATTACGGGGTCGTAGAAGAGGATGATGAACAAGGGGGAGACACGTCTGGAAGTCATCTGGGGTGCCTCAACTTTGGCAGACTTTGAACGTAACCTCCTTGGTTTTCCTTTCCTCCCCCAGCGCCGTTCCGAAAGACAAAGACAGGCAGTGCTTCAAGTTACGGCAAGGGATCGACAAGAAGATCGTCATCTATGTGCAACAGACCACTAACAAAGAGTTGGCCATCGAGAGGTAAGTCGGCACCTGTTGGGCCTCAGGTGAGAGAATGATCTCCTTGTTCCTCTTTGCCTCCTTTGGCGCTACATCAGGGATGTCCAACCGTGGCGACTTTAAGACTTGTGGACTTCAACTCCCAGAATTCCCCCCTCAGCCAGCCATGTTGGCTGGGGGATTCTGGGAGTTGAAGTCCACAAGTCTTAAAGTTGCCAAGTTTGGAGACCCCTGCTCGAGATATTTCAATATCTGCTGGGTTCTCCCTCAAACTCACCTGGGACTTACCTGTTCTGGAAAGCTGTCCTGGGAAGTCTGATGCCCTTTTTCAGGCTAAAAAAACGAGGAGTGGTTTTCATTTTTCCCCCCCTAAAGTTTATTTTTTACAAACATATTATTGTGTGAACGGTGTGACACCTGAGTGTCTTACATTTTAGTACAAATAAAATATTCTTCATATTTACTACAGTTGACAATCTCATACAGTTTTAGTAATAGTACACATATTTTGTTGAATTATAATCTTTCATTATTTGATTATTTGATATTTCAGTGTTATTTTTATGCCAATCAACATATTCTAAATGTCACTCCTTTTACTACAAATAAAATATTAATAATCATATTTGTTGTGTTTAACAGACTTACATAGTTCTAAGAGTAATACACATAGTTATGTTAAATGTCAGAGTTTAGGCAGCTTGATTAGTATTATGAGATAAACCCAGGAGCAAAACACAGCACTCAGCACACAGAGCCTTTAGTTAATTAATAGTGGTTTATATACAGCTAAATATATACAAACTTATATGTGGTTAAATACCTTATACAGCTACTGATACACGGAGAAGAGCAAAATGAGAATACATGAGAGAACACGAGGAGAAGGGAAACACCCTTTAATGCAGTGGTTCCCAACCTTTCTAATGCCGCGACCCCTTAATATAGTTCCTCATGTTGTGGTGACCCCCAACCATAAAATTATTTTCGTTGCTACTTCATAACTGTAATTTTGCTACTGTTATGAATCGTAATGTAAATATCGAATATGCAGGATGTATTTTCATTGTTACAAATTGAACATAATTAAAGCATAGCGATTAATCACAAAAACAATATGTAATTATGCCAGATCAGAAATTCTCGGGCCAGTCTTTGCAAGAGCACAAGGAATATCATCTTCCACAACAAGTCTACTTCTGTATTTAGACTTGATAACCAACAAGTGTACAGCAATATTTCTCAATCTCAGCAACTTTTAAGGTGCCTGGACTTCAACTCCCAGAATTCAAAGCAAAGCTAGCCCCTTAGCTGATGCTGTCAAAGCTCGGCCGCCAGGCGTCACAAACGCCTCTCACCGAATGGCACCTCTCCCGACCAATCGGAGGGCTCGGGCGAGTTGAGTCGATATGGCCAGGCTTGTGGCAGTGGGGGGGGAGCTGAGGATGCCGGGGCGACCTCTGGGAAATGGTCATTCGACCCCCAAAGGGGTCCCGACCCCCAGGTTGGGAACCACTGCTCTAATGGCTTCCCTTATATAGGCAGCTTTTTACCCAGCTTCTTAAAGTGACAGTAACCCTGCTGCCTCATTCACATTGCATCAACTTCCAGTTGCCTTCGCTTACAACCTCTCCTTAGCTTACAGCTATTAACTCTTTATACCCTGACATTAAATTATAATCTTCCATTGTTTAATTATTCAATATTTCAGTGTGTTATTTTTATTCCAATCCCCATCGTGTTCAAACATTCTCAATACTACCATCGTTCAAATTCTAATCCCCCCTCTTATTACTGCTTCACCTTGCTATATAAAGATGTGTGGTTTTCAGAGTAGAGTCTCAAAATGGGGGGTGGGTGGGCTCCCTTTGCTTCTTCTGGATTTGATCAGGGCCCGGGAGGACAGTATCGGGGTCCACCATCTCTCGCCAATCTCCTTCTCCTTCTTCATGTTTGCAGATGTTTCGGCCTCCTTCTCAGTCCCGGAAAAGACGTGCAGAGCGGAGACATGCATTTGCTGGATTTGGTAAACGGCCCTTCTGTTCCTCGCCCCGTGCCCTGGGTCTCCCTCCGAAGGTGCCCCCTCCCTCCCTCCCTCCCCGACCGCATGCTGTGGGGCGTGCTGTGTGTTCCATCCCGGTCTCTTTCTGCTGCTTCTCTCTCAGGAGTCGATGGGGAAAAGCTCAGACGGGAAGTCGTACATCATCACTGGGAGTTGGAACACCAAGTCTCCGCACTTCCAAATAGTGAACGAGGAAACGCCCAAAGGTTCGTGAGGGCCTGGGTGGTAGTGCCATCCCAATCCATGGGGCGGTGATGAAGAACGGGAACGGGAGTGGGAATGGAATGGAATTACAGAGTAGAGTAGAAGAATAGAATAGAATTAGAATAGAATAGAATAGAATAGAATAGAATAGAATAGAATAGAATAGAATAGAGCAGAGCAGAGCAGAGCAGAGCAGAGCAGAGCAGAGCAGAGCAGAGCAGAGCAGAGCAGAGCAGAGCAGAGCAGAGCAGAGCAGAGCAGAGCAGAGCAGAGCAGAGCAGAGCAGAGCAGAGCAGAATAGAATATTTATTTATTAGTGAGATTTATATACCACCTCATAGTGCAAGCACTCTCTAAGCGGTTTACACCAGTAAGCAATGTATATTTAATATTGCCCCCAACAATCTGGGTCCTCATTTTACCGACCTCGGAAGGATGAAAGGCTGAGTCAACCCTGAGCCGGTGAGATTTGAACAGCTGAACTTAAATGATCACAGTCAGCTAAAGTAGCCTGCAGTACTGCTCTCTAACCGCTGCGCCACCTCGGCTCTTATGAATAGAATAGGGAATGGAATGGAACGGAACATAGGTTATAGAATAAAATAGATTACAGGGATAGAGTAGAGTAGAGTAGAGTAGAATAGAATAGAATAGAATAGAATAGAATAGAATAGAATAGAATAGAATAGAATAGAATAGAATAGAATAGAATAGAATAGAAATCAGAATAGAAATCAGAATAGAAATCAGAATAGAAATCAGAATAGAATAAAATAGAATAGAATAGAATAGAAATCGGAATAGAATAGAAATCAGAATAGAATAAAATAGAATAGAATATAGAAAATAGAATAGAATAGAATGGATAGAGAAGAGAAATCGGAATAGAATAGAATAGAATAGAATAGAATAGAATAATATAATTTTTTATTGGCCAGCTGTGATCGGACACACAAGGAATTTGTTTCCGGTGCAGAAGCTCACAGTGTACATATAAACAGCAACTAATAGGTCATAGGCCATAAATCATCGTTACAGTCATTAATCATAAGTTACAAACAAGCATTGATAAATCGTAAGAAACCAATAGAAGATGAGAAATGAGACAAAGCTGTGGGAATTAAGGGTTCAGCAGAGTGATGACATGGTGGGAAAAACTCTGATTGTTTTGGCATGCAGTGCTCTATAGCGGCATCCTGATGGGGAGAAGTTGAAAGAAATATGTCCCCAAATCCCCTTGTGCTCCCAGAGTGGAGGTTGGATCCTCCAGGACACCTTAGCAGAACATACAGGCCCGGGGATCCACCCACCCACCCCATCCCTGTGGAATATTCTGGGTGAGATTCAGGAGTTTTCCTGCCCAGCCTGAAGATGCTGCTGTGGACAAGAGCCTTCGTGCTCTGCGCTTCACTGTCCAGCCGCAGTCCATTCTCTAAATATTAGGTTTTGCCCTCCTCCTCCTCCTCCTCCTCCTCCTCCTCCTCCTCCTCCTCCTCTGCAGACAAGGTGCTCTTCCTGACCACAGCCGTGGATTTGGTGATTACGGAGGTGCAGGAGCCCGTCCGCTTCCTCCTAGAGAGCAAAGTCCGCGTCTGTCCCCCGAATGAGAGGCTCTACTGGCCCTTCAGCAAGAGAAGCTCGACGGAAAACTTCTTCCTAAAATTGAAGCAGGTGAGACATCTGAGCCCCTTCCCTCCTCCCACCCTAAATCCTAGCCCAGGGGTCGGCATCCTTAAACACTCAAAGGGCCATTTGGACCCGTTTCCCCACAGAAAAGAAAACACCGGGAGCCACAAAACCCTTTTGACAATCTCAAATGAAGATAACACTGCATATATCGTTTTTTACCTTTATGCTATGTATAAAAAACACTATAGTGTGTTTAATTTAATAGATTTAATTTTAATTGCATTTATGTAATCAATGAACTGTTACAGAGAAAACAAATTTTTATTTCTGCATGCAACAAAAACATTTTGAACTCTGAAAAAAAAAAAGATGGCCCGAAAAGCTCAATAAATCGTGTGTCGCACATTGGCGGTTGTGACGCATGTTTTGAGCAACGGAGCCGCAGCAGAGGGATGAAAGAGCCACATGCGGCTCCAGAGCCGCAGGTTGCCGACCCCTGTCCTAGCCTGTTGAATGGTGGGGAGGTCTAATTCCACACAGGCAAGAAAAATCAAAGTGGGTCACTCCTGGGTCCCCGAGACATTTCTGTTAAGCTTTGTACCCAACCCCCGACGGGTGTTGTTGTGTTGCTCAGATCAAGCAGAAGGACCGAAAGACCAGCACCGACACTCTCTATGAAGTGGTGTGTCTGGAGAGCGAATCCCAAAGGGAAAGGAGGAAAACCACTGCCAGTCCTGCCATCCGCCTCCCCCAGTCCGGCTCCCAAGGCTCTATCATCCCCTCCCCTCCTGAGGATGACGAAGAGGAAGGTAAGGAAAACTGGAAAAGCAGCTTTTCCAGGGTGGTCTGCGAGGAGTCAGTGGCGGGGCTTTCTCTCTCTCTCTCTCTCTCTCTCTCTCTCTCTCTCTCTCTCTCTCTCTCTCTCTCTCTCTCTCTCTCTCTCTCTCTCTCTTGAAAATCGCCCAGTTTGGTCGCTGTGAAAGCTCCCAGCTGCAGAGGCCACCCCTCATGTCTGAAAGTGCCACCTGCTTTGGATTTGTTCCAGGAAAGCCGGTGTCAGACTTGCCCCAGTCCGGCCCCTTAGGAAAGAAAGACCCTCGACTCCATTTGATTGAAGTGATAGGTTCTTTTACTAAAAAGGTTGCTGGCTGCGGTAAAGTCAGTCTAGAACTAAATTTCCCGCCTGGTTACAGATTATTCCCCTCCTCCCAGCCCTCCGGCCTTGGACCAGTTTGTCTTCAGCCAATGAAGAGCCCTTTAGGGAGAACGCCGAGACGTTTGGGGCAATCCACATTCCAATCACAGGGGGCGCTGGCCTTGTCAGCTGGCACAAAGTGGTTTCGTGCTTTCCTGGTCTTCATCAAGCTGTCGGTCCCCCTCCCAAATTCCCATCGTAACCCCCATACATGCTTATTGCCCATTGGTCCCCCCCTTTTTCCCTCTAGCCTTTGATGTGGCAGGATGCCAGCGAGGCGCCAAGCCGAAGATGGCAGACCTGACAGCGGGCTTTGTGGGCAGGCAGCCCGTGGAAGAGTGGCTCCCCGTTGTGGGGCGTTGTCAGAGTTTGTTGCAGAAATCACATCCAGAAAGCACACACAGATAACTGATTCAGCAGAATTCATTAACTTCTCTTTATATACAATATAACACATGAAGATAAATATGCCATACTAATGGCAGATTTTCCCCCAACGTCCCCTGGGAGTTGGGCGGCATATAAATCCATTTAAATAACTAACTAACTAACTAACTAACTAACTAACTAACTAACTAACAAATAAATAAATAAATAAATAAATAAATAAATAAATAAACAAACAAATAAACGTGGTAGTAGTTACAAGCAAAACACAGGCAGAGGAGAGAACAGTTTCGGTTTTGATTCAGCAGGCAGACTTGTTTGCTAAGCCACGCCCAGGCTCCCTGCTGCCTCCAGCAAATGCTGTTTCAGTTTCCAAACAGTACCCATTGGCCGATCCAGTTGCTATGCCTATTCTTCGGCTGATCGTGTTACTGCCCTATTCCAGTTCATGAATATTCCGACAGGGCCTTTTGGTGGCTTGCGCTTTGCGCCCTTCCTGAGCCTTTCCTCATCTTTTTGCAGATAACGACGAGCCTCTGCTCAGCGGCTCAGGGGACGTCTCAAAAGAGTGTGCAGAAAAGATCCTGGAGACCTGGGGAGACCTACTTTCCAAGTGGTAAGCACCCTGCTTCCTGCGTCCATGTTCCAGGAATTGTCCTCGTTCGGATTATCCAGTCAGGAGAAGGGAGGCAAGCCTTGTTGATTGAGCCAAACTCTTTGTGATTTGCAGAAGGGAGGTGCCATCACGACTGTCTCTTCTGCTCAGCTCTTTCTTACATGCATAGCCCACCTCCCTCCCTCAAGGACAGGAGTGTCAAACTCGATTTCATTGAGGGCCGCATCAGGGTTGTGTTTGACCTGGGGGTGTGTGGCATGGCCAGGGTGGGCGTGGCCAGCTTGATGTCACTCGTGTCAGGAGCACCCGTGGTGGCCAAGTGCTAAGGCAGGACTTTCCTCAGACCCCCCTCCCTCCCTCTCATTTCCTTCCTTCCTTCCTTCCTTCCTTCCTTCCTTCCTTCCTTCCTTCCTTCCTTCCTTCCTTCCTTCCTTCCTTCCTTCCTTCCTTCCTTCCTTCCTTGTTAGATAAGAATTACTCTCATCAGAGGCGAAATAGATCTTTTCCTGAAACTCTGACATTATAGAAAGAAAACCGCAGTTTAAATACTAAGGTATAAAATATTTATTTCGGTACAAAAACAAATAAATCACATCCTGGCTATAAAAAAGGTCTTGCTCCTTACAGAAGCAGAAGAAGAAGGAAGGAACAAAAAAAGGAATGTACACATGCATACTAGGAACATATTAATCACGTGCTCAGGAATAAACCATTATATTTGATAGGGATGCATCTCCCCTGCATATACATGTAACACGCAATATAAAATCACTGCCTGACCTTCCTTCCTTCCTTCCTTCCTTCCTTCCTTCCTTCCTTCCTTCCTTCCTTCCTTCCTTCCTTCCTTCCTTCCTTCGCAATAGCACTTAGACTTATACACCGCTTCATAGTGCTTTACAGCCCTCTCTAAGCGGTTTACAGAGTTCAGCCTCTTGCCCCCAACAATCTGGGTCCTCATTTTACCGACTTCGGAAGGATGGAAGGCTGAGTCAACCTTGAGCCTAGTGAGATTTTGAACAGCTGAACTGCTGTGCTGCACTTTAACCACTGCGCCACCTCAGCTCTTACAGAAAATTTCCTTCCTTCCTTCCTTCCTTCCTTCCTTCCTTCCTTCCTTCCTTCCTTCCTTCCTTCCTTCCTTCCATCCATCCATCCATCCATCCATCCATCTTTCTTTTTTCCCTTTTCTTCTTTTTCCTTCCCTCTTCATTCTCCTTCCTTCCCCTCTTTTCCTTCTTTTTCCTTCCTTGCTCTCTTCCCATCTTCCCTTCTTTCTCTTTCTCTTTCCTCTTTTCCTTTTCTCCTTTCCTGTCCCTTCTTAGATGCTCAAATGCAAAAGGGGAAACATTTCTCCTTTGGTTTTGTTTCGAGTTTGTTTTTGCCAGCCCGAAAACGAGCTCCGATTTCGCTGGCAGAAACACACCATGGGCCGGTCCTTCGTGGTAGGATGAGAATAAAATCTCATAGAGGCGACGTTTGGATCTTTACTTGGAATTCAGACAGTTAGAAATAAAACCGAGATTAAATGTCTAATAGGAAATATTTATTTCAGTACAAAAACAATAAATCCTGAATAATTACATCTTTGCTAAGAAAACACGACCGTTCAGGTCAAGAGCCAAGGCAGAAGAGAGTTAATGGTGGATTAGGAATGTAGACATGCATACACATCATATCACATGTTATGCTTGCACTGGAATATACCATAATATTAGATAGGGGTGCATCACCCTGCATAGACATACAACTGACAATATTCACACCGTGACACTTCGCTGTTTCCAGGGTGGCCCCGTGGGCTGAATCCGGCCCCCAGGCCTTGAGTTTGAGACCCCTGCTCTAGGAAGTCACTGATCTGCCTCTTCTCTTTGTCCTTGAAAAGGGCCCTACTGATTGAGCCAGCTGTATGCAGCCGCCGCCAAAAAGGCTAATACAATCCTGGGTTGTATTAAACAGAGCCATAGAATCGAGATCACGTGAAGTATTAGTACCGCTTTATAAAACCCCTAGTAAGGCCACACCTGGAATCCTGCAACCAAGTTTGGTTACCACCCTACAAAAAAAAGATGTTGAGACTTTGGAAAAAGTTCAGAGAAGAGCAACTAAGAGGATCAATGGCCTGGAGACTAAAACATACGAAGAGCGGCTGCAGGATTTGGGTTTGGCTAGTCTAAAGAAAAAGAAGAATTAGGGGCGACATGATAGCAGCATTCCAGTATTGGAGGGGCTGCCACAAAGAAGGGGTGTGTGTCAAATTATTCTCCAATGCACCAGGAGGCAGGACAAGAAACAATGGATGGAAACTGATCAAGGAAAGAAGCAACCTGGAATTAAGAAGAACAGTGAGGACAATCAACCAGTGGAACAGCTTGCCTTCAGAAATGATGGGCGCTCCAACGCTGGAGGTTTTTAAGAAGAGACTAGACAGTCACTTGTCTGAAATGGGATAGGGTCTCCTGCTTGAGCAGGGGGTTGGACTAGAAGACCTCCAAGGCCCCTTCCAGCTCTATTCTGATTCTGATATTCCAATTTTTGAGGGGAGGGCGGGTGTCAAGCTATTCTCCAAAGCACCCGAAGGCCAGACAAGGAACAATGGATGGAAACTCATCAAGAAGAGATTCAACCTGGAAACAAGGAGGAACTTTCTGACAGTGAGAACTATCAACCCATGGAACAGAAGTTGCCTTCGGAAGTTGTGGGAGCTTCATCACTGGAAGCTTTCAAGAAGAGGCTGGACTGCCACCTGTCAGAAATGGTGTAGGGCAGTGATGGCGAACCTTCTTTGGCTCGGGTGACAAAAGGGTGCGCGCGCCTGTGTGTGCCCACACCAATAATGCAATGCCCTCCCCCTGCGCATGCGCACAACCCTTGCGCTGCCCCCTGTGCATGCACACAGGCCTCACCGAAGTCTCTGGACTTCCGGTAGGCCCGTTGGGCTGTTTTTCACCGTCCCAAGGCTTCAGGAGGCTTTCGTGAAGCCTGGGGAAAGGGAAAACGGCCGAAAAGAAGGCCGAAAATCAGCTGGCCAGCGCGCGCATGCGTGCTGGAGCTCACATAGGGCAATCACTCACATGCCCTAAGATATGGCTCTGACAGATGTGAGAATTAATCCCACAGAGGAGATGTTTGATCTTTTCCCGGACATCAGACATTAGAAATGAAACCGCAGTTTAAAAGTCGAAGTAAACATATTTATTTCGGTACAAAAACAATAAAACCTCATTTGTTTACATCCCTGATATAAAAGTGCGTCTTCTCTCAATGGAAGACAGAAGAAGAAGGATAGAGCGGAGATTGGAATGCACACATGCGTACAAGAACATATCAATCACGTGCTCAGGAATAAACCATTATATTGAATGGGAATGCATCTCCCTGTATATACATGTGACAGGCAATAAATCCCACCGTGACAGGCTCTGCGTACCACCTGTGGCACGTGTGCCATAGGTTCACCATCACTGGTGTAGGGTCTGCTGCTTGAGCGGGGGGTTGGATTAGATGACCTACAGGGTCCCTTCTGACTCTGTTAATCTGATTGGTTGAGGCAAGAAGGAACCTGCCCCCCTCCTGCCCCGGGGTGTGCCTCCCCTTGTGCCCTAAGGCCCAGCTGAGCTCTTCTTCCCTCCCTTCCTTTCCAGGCACTTGAACCTGAGCGTGCGGCCCAAAGCCTTGTCTTCGTTGGTGAGGAGCGGCGTCCCCGAAGCTCTCCGGGGGGAGGTGTGGCAGCTTCTGGCGGGGTGTCACAACAACGATTTTCTGGTGGAGAAATACCGGATTCTCATCACAAAGGTGGGTCGGTTTCTGAACGGAGGTGCTGGGGGAGAAGATGAGTTCACAGCGGCCTTTGGGTTGGCTTTTCGGGTTGGTGGGCTTCTGGAACCGCTTGGAGAGAGAGAGAGAGAGAGAGCGAGGAGACCGGTCCAGGGACAACTGAATTACAATTTTGGGAGGCATTTTAAGGCAGAATTTCAATTACTCTGCTCTAAGCAACACCGCTCTCTCGTGACACAGTCAGGGATGGGCTTTTAAAATTTAGGAAGGGATTCTCTGCCTGGTTGCTTGGTGGGCGTGGCCTAGTCGGCCTCCTGCACCACAGCCGGGGGTGTGTGTTTTTGTCCTCCCGGGGCTCTGGAGGCTTTCTCCGAGGGGGCGAAAACGGCCTCCCTAGGCTCTGGAGGCTGGAAATGGGCCCGTTTCCGGCCTTCCTGAACTTCTGGTAGGCCTGTTTTTCACCCTCATGAGCCACCGTGCGCGCCCTGCACTTGCCTGCATCTAAAACGGGCCGTGTGGGGACTCCTGGGAGGGGCAGGGTGGGGTGTGTTAGCGGAGAAATAAATCCTCCGGAGGTCGATGGATCGTTGCTTCCCTTTTGAAAACATACTTACTTAGAAAATAAAACCCGAGATTCAAATCTAATTAACAAAATATTTATTTCAGTAGAAAAGTAATAAAAAAATCCTTATTAGACTACATCTTATCGGCTAAGGAAATAAATCAGTTCTACCTTCGGTAGAGATGGCGGAGAGAAAAAAAGGAGTAGACCTCTGGAATGCAGGCATGCGTAATAGAATATATCATACGTCTGCTTGACCATAGATACAAGAAAACAGTAGAAAACACAGAGATGCACAAACTGACAATATTCACATCGTGACAGGGTGGGCGGGGCCAGGCAGGAGTGGGATTTGGGAGTTCTCCGAACTGTACAGAATCTTAGCTAGAGGTTCTCCCAAACCCCTGCGAACCCCCAGCAGCCCCACCCCTGGACACAGTGTCTCATCTTCACTTGGCAAGGGGTTTGCTCTTCCTGCCCCTCCCTTTCCGGTCTCGGGCTTGGAAGGCTTCTCAAATGTCTCTGGTTGTGTCCCAGGTAGCTTTCTCAGGGCGCTGGTAAAATCCCATGGTTAGAATGTCCTGGTTTTGTGGTTTTACCGCAACGTGCTGCTGAATGTGAGGTCTTTGTGAGGCAAGCAGTTTGAATTTTGGGATAAGCCGCGGTGGCCGCAGTGGTTTAGAGTGCAGTACTGGCAGGCTGCGTCTGCTGCCTGCCGGCTGCCTGCAATTTGGCAGTTCGAATCTCACCAGGCTCAAGGTTGACTTCCATCCTTCCGAGGTGGGTAAAATGAGGAGCCAGATTGTTGGGGGGCAATAATGCTGACTCTGTAAAGCCCTTGGAGAGGACTATAAAGCACTATGAAGTGGTAAATGAGTCTAAGTGCTATAGCCGCTTTCCTTCCTTCCTTCCTTCCTTCCTTCCTTCCTTCCTTCCTTCCTTCCTTCCTTCCCTCCTTCCTTCCTTCCTTCCTTCCCTCCTTCCTTCCTCCCTCCCTCCCTCCCTCCCTCCCTCCCTCCCTCCCTTCCCTTTCCTTTCCTTTCCTTCCATGGTGCACAGTGGTTAGAATGCAGAATTGCAGGTTAATTCTGCCTACTGCCAGCAGTTTGATCCTGACCGCCTCAAGGTTGACTCAGCCTTCCATCCTTCCGAGGTGGGTAAAATGAGGACCCAGATTGTTGGGGGCAAGAGACTAACTCTGTAAACCACTTAAGAGAGGGCTGTAAAAGCACTGTAAAGCGGTATATAAGTCTAAGGGCTATTGCTGTTGCAGATTAACTCTGCCCACTGCCAGCAGTTTGATCCTGGCTGGCTCAAGGTTGACTCAGCCTTTCATCCTTCCAAGGTTGGTAAAATGAGGACTCAGATTGTTGGGGGCAAGAGGCTGACTCTGTAAACCGTTTAGAGAGGGCTGTAAAAGCACTGTGAAACGGTATATAAGTCTAAGTGCTATTGCTACAAGACTGCGTGAAAGGAAACCGAAACAATCGGACGGACAGGTGAAGGGTGTCAAATCTGCCCTGTCGGAGTGTGTGACATTTGGAAGAAGCACATGTCTTAGGTCAGGGGTCCCCCAACCCTTATCCCCCATTCCATGGACCAGCACCGGTCCATGCAAACATCCCCCTGCCTGTGGGATGCAGGCAGTACACGAAACCACGCCCCCTCCGGTCCGCGGAAAAACCTCTCTCCATGGAACCGGTTCCTGGTTCCCCAAAAGGTTGGGGGGCCACTGTCTTAGGTCGTGTGTGTCTTTGTGTTTTGAACAATCACATGCCTGCTTTTTCTCCCGCAATCTGATGTTTCAAACTTAGGGGCACGTAGCGATCTCGGGAGAGACACCAGCCTCTCCACTCCCATAAACAGCTCATAATGTCTATTATCGTCTTTCAATTCTAATCCTTCTCATAATTCTACCACATTTCCTATCATTTTAATATCCCTTTTTACTCTTTCCCCCTCTTATTTCCGTCTCTATTTTAGCCCTCTTTCCCCCCTTCTCCTATCATAGTAATCAAAGACATGATCTTTCCTTTTTTTTCATTATTCAATCATGATCCATTCTCTAGCTCTTCATTATTGCTCACAAATTTGCGTGTTTATAATATTCTCTCCAATTCTTCATTTCTCCTATTCTTACTATTAATACAAGCTCATTTTTTTTCAATTTGTACAATTCTAGTAGCAATGTAAATTCTTTTGCTACCTTCCTAACAAATATTCAAAAATCATTTGTCTCTCTTACATTTGTATCGCCTTTGTTTGTCGGCCAGGTGAGTGGATTGCTCCTGGGGAGGCCTGGGTGGCGTTTGGCGTTCGAATCTCGCTTGGCACTGGCTTGTTGGCGTCTTCTGCACAAACTCTAGTTCCCCTGCCTTGGCAGGTGGGAAACCGAACCCTGCTTGGTTTTCTCTGCGCTTATTCGTCTTTGAGGGTTCGGGTGTTTTAACAGCTCAAGAGTCCAAAAGAGAGCAACAAAGATGATCAGGGGACTGGAGGCTAAAACATATGAAGAACGGTTGCAGGAACTGAGTATGTCTAGTCTAATGAAAAGAAGGACCAGGAGAGACATGATAGCAGTGTTCCAGTATCTCAGGGGTTGCCACAAAGAAGAGGGAGTCAAGCTATTCTCCAAAGCACCTGAGGGTAGGACAAGAAGCAATGGGTGGAAACTAATCAAGGAGAGAAGCAACTTAGAACTAAGGAGGAATTTCCTGACAGTTGAACAATTAATCAGTGGAACAGCTTGCCTCCAGAAGTTGTGAATGCTCCAACACTGGAAGTTTTTAAGAAGATGTTGGATAACCATTTGTCTGAAGTAGTGTAGAGTTTCCTGCCTAAGCAGGGGGTTGGACTAGAAGACCTCCAAGGTCCCTTCCAACTCTGTTGTTGTTGTTGTTATTGTTGTTGTTGTTGTTATTATTATTATTATTATTATTATTAACCCCAGAAGACGGAAGCAATGGGGGATTTCCACCACTCCATTCAGGAATCGCTGTGGCAAAAGTGCAATTGCCACGGAGAAATTAACTGCAGGAATGCGATTTATAGGGAGTCCTTGGCTTACGGCCGCAATCGAGGCCATAAAATTTCTGTTAGTAAGTGAGAAACTGGCTAAGGGAGTTTCGCCCCACTTGGCGTCAACTGACTCACTGCCGTTGTTAAATTGGGAACACGGTTCTTAAGCGAATCTGGCTTTTCTGACTTTGCTTGTCAGAAGGTCGCAAAAGGGGATCACGTCTCACTCACTCACACACACACACACACACACAGAGGACACTGCAGCTGTCATAAATACGAGTCAGTTGCCGAGCATTTGAATTTGGATCACATGACCCCCCTGGGCATGCTGCAACAGTCGTAAGTGTGAAAAACGGCCCTACGTCACCCTGTGCAGTGCCGTCGTAGCTTTGAACTGTCACTAAATGAACCGTTGTAAAGCGGAGCACTCCTGTGACTTCCACTGGGACGGGGGCTTCTTGTCTGGAAAGCCGTCTTTTCCCGTTGCCCCCTCGACAGAGGGGCCTTTGTGCGAACATGCGCCTCGGTCCTAACAGCTGCTGCTTTGCTCCAAGCCCCCCCCCCTCCCGCCCCCCCCCCCCCGTCCAGCCTTTTTCTCCGCAGTTGCTCCCTGGATAAACGACGCGGTGCACCTCGCAGGAATCCCGGAAGCAGCTTCGCACCAGCTCCGAAGTCGTCCTGATTTTTTTCATTCAACCAGTTCACA
>JALIGW010000026.1:8616755-8634255 GCA_023053685.1 Diadophis punctatus similis
CTCCTGAGGGGCTGATACCTGGGGGGGGGGGGGGGGCTTGGCCCCATCTGGAGGAGCAGGGTGCTTTCTTGGGCTGTTTGAGATTTCAAACCTCCCCCAACTGCATCTGTAACTCCTGCCAGTCTGGGCAGAGCTGAGAGGCGGGGCAGGCGGGTGGGTGGGTGGGTGGGTTTGGACGATGCTTCCACCCCCCCCTCCCCACGCCAAGAGAAACTTCCTGCAGGGCGGTGGGCTTGGCAGTGCAGAGGAGAGGGAGCAAGCAAGCAAGCGCGCAGGAGGAGCCGGGCACACAACGCAGGCGCGCGCGGGCGCCCACCGAATCTGCAGAGCTAGCTGGGTGGAGAGAAACCAGCCCAGGGCTGCGCTGCCTTTTCCCTCCCCTTCTGGACCTGCAGTGGGCAGCTGCCTTGTCTCCGCCAGCCGGGCACCCCAGGCAGACACACGCCGTCTCCTGGCTGGCTGGCTGGCTGTTGAGCTGGCTGCGAGAGCTCGCCTTTGTCCTCCTCGGAGCAGTGGCAGGTAGGCGGAGGAGGAGGGGGCCAGTCTCCAGAGCATCCCTCCTCCAGATCCTGGGAAGCTGGTGGGCAGCTGGCCCCCTCTCCTCTCCCCCCTCTCCTGCAGTGTTGGAGGCGGGGAGGCCGCCTGGCTCATCCGGGGAGGAAGGGAGGGATGCTGTAAAACGCCCCCTTCTTTCTTCCTCCCTCGGCTGCCAGGAGGAACCGCCTCCACGTGGCTCCACTGGCCCTTCCTCCCCTCCCTCCCTCCCAACCCTCCAGTCAGCCTCCTCCTCCTCCTCCTCCTATTCCTCCTCCTCCTCCTCCTCCTTCCAGCCAGAGAGCAGCAGCAGCAGCAGCAGCACACCTCTGCTCCCCCCCCCAGCGGCAGCCAGCTAAACAGCCAGCCAGCCAGCCCAGCTGAGGAGGGGGCGGTGGCTGCCGGCAGCAGCGAGCCAAGAGGGAGCATTGCGGACAATGCCCGGGTGGCTGCCACACTCCCCCCTTGCCTTTTCCCGAGGAGCAGCAGCAGCCCGCCCGCCGCCGCGCACGCAGGAGCTGCCGCAATGACAGCCGGTGCAGCAGCCGGGCAGGCGGCCGCCGGCGTGAGGGGGCCGTGGGCGCCATTGCCAAGATGAATGCCTCCCTGGATGGCGGCAGCCCTGGCAATGGGAGCAGTGGCGGCGGCGGTGGTGACACCGGCGGGAGGCCCTTCTGCTTGCTGGCGGCCGGCTACCCCCGACAGCCTGGACGTCTGCCTGCTGGAGGTGATCATCATCGTCTTCCTCACCGTCCTCATCATCTCCCGGCAACCTGGTGGTCATCTTCGTCTTCCACTGCGCCCCGCTGCTGAACCACCACACCACCAGCTACTTCATCCAGACCATGGCCTACGCCGACCTGTTGGTGGGGGTGAGTTGCCTGGTGCCCTCCCTCTCCCTGCTCACCACCCCGGTGGCCTTTCTGCCCCGAGTCGCTGGTCTGCAAAGTCTTCGGCTACGTGGTCTCTAGTGCTGAAGAGCGTCTCCATGACCTCGCTGGGCCCTGCATCAGCCTGGACCGCTACATCGCCATCACCAAGCCCCTCACCTACAGCACACTGGTCACCCCTTGCCGCCTGCGCACCTGCATCCTGCTGCTCTGGCTCTACTCGGGCGCCGTCTTCCTGCCCCGGCTTTCTTCGAGTGGGGGAAGCCCGGCTACCACGGGGACATCTTCCAGTGGTGCGCCGACTTCTGGGACACCCGGGCGGTCTTCACTCTCTTCATTCGTGGTCATGCTGTATGCGCCGGCCGCCTTGGTGGTTTGCTTCACCTACTTCAGCATCTCCGCATCTGCCAGCAGCACACGCGGGAGATCAACGAGAGGCGTGTGCGCTTCAGCTCCCAGGAAGGGGAGGCATGTGAGGGGCAAGCCGTGCCCGGACAAGCGCTACGCCATGGTCCTCCTGCGCATCACCAGCGTCTTCTACATCCTCTGGCTCCCTTACATCGTCCTACTTCCTCCTGGAGAGCTCTTCGGTTTATGACAACCGCCTGGCCGCCTTCCTGACCACTTGGCTGGCCATTAGCAATAGCTTCTGCAACTGTATCATCTACAGCTTGTCCAACAGTGTCTTTCAGAAAGGGTTGAAGCACCTCTCGGGCGCCCTTTGCACGCCTTGCGCCCCGCCACCCCCGGGCGGGCAAGGACTCTTCCCGCCTCCCGGAGCAAAAGACCCTTCCAACGGGTGTCACGCCTGAGAGGGGGCTTTTTCGCCCCCTTCCCCCCCCCCACCTGCCCGAACTCAGGACGTCCAGATGTGCAAAAAGAAAGGAAGGAAAGAGACCCACGTCCCCCTCCTCGCCAGAAATACGCTACTGATCTCAGAGGATTTCCGAGGATTTCTACCAGCACGGGGCTGCCGGATTTCTGGGTTCAAGTCCCCCCCCCCCCCCCGTGGGAAGCAGGGAACGTCCACTTTGACCAGGAGGGGGGAGGGAGGGTCTCTTCCCTGGAGTGACTCAATGGATGGTCTCCAATGGCCGGCAAAAAGACCCTTCTCCTCGCCTCTCTGCCCCAATGTTTGGAGATCTGTGCTCTTTTGTCTCAGTGCCAGGAGTGTGGTTTAATAGTGTATTCTTTTTGATTTGTTTTGTGCATATGCCAAAGTATGTTTCAAAATCTTTATGGGTCCCAAATAACGATTGTCCCCTCCACCCCGCTCCAACTCCTCTCTCTCCCCCCCCCCACCCCCCTCCCCCCTCCCCACGCCGGTAGCCAATGATTCCTCTTTGGCTTTTTATAACCGTGGTTATCCCACCACCCACCCCAACCTCTGTGTCAAGTTGTTCCCTTGTGATTTAAAAAGTACCGTATTTGCATTTTTCTTAAAAAAAAGGGGCGGAAAAAGAAAAAAAATAATTGAAATGTCTGTGTAGTTAAATGAATGACTTTGGAGCAGACCAAAATTAGCAAATGAATAAAAGTGTTTCCTTTTTTTTTTCTCTCCCTCCACTGTTTATTTATTTGTTTAAGCCAGCGGAGTGGGGGAAAATATTTATTTTGTCCTTTCCCTTGTTTTCAATTTTGTAAGGGCAGCCGCTTGGGCATGGAGTCACCTGCTCCTCGGGACGGCTTGCTTGTTTTGGCTTGTTTTGAGGAAGTTTCTCAAAACAGATTTGTCTTTTAAAATAGATGGATGGATGGATAGATGGATGGATAGATGGATGGATAGATGATAGATAGATAGATGATAGATAGATAGATAGATAGATAGATAGATAGATAGATAGATAGATAGATAGATAGATAGATAGATGATAGATGATAGATGATAGATAGATAGATAGATGATAGAGAGAGAGAGGAGAGAGAGAGAGAGAGAGAGAGAGAGAGACAGACAGACAGACAGACAGACAGACAGACAGACAGACAGACAGACAGATAGATGATGGATGGACAGATGACGATGGATGGATGGATGGATGGATGGATGGATGGATGGATGGATAGATAGACAGATTGACAGATACAATAGATAGATAGATGATAGATGGATAGATAGATAGACAGACAGACAGACAGACAGACAGACAGACAGACAGACAGACAGACAGACAGATGATGGATGGACAGATGACGATGGATGGATGGATGGATGGATGGATGGATGGATAGATAGATAGACAGATACATAGATAGATAGATAGATAGATAGATAGATAGATAGATAGATAGATAGATAGATAGATAGATTAGATAGATAGATAGATAGATAGATAGATAGATAGATAGATAGATAGATAGATAGATAGATAGATAGATAGATAGATAGATAGATAGATAGATAGATAACGCAAAGTGTTAATGCCACTTTATAATGCCTTGGTAAAGCCACACTTGGAATACTGCATTCAATTTTGGTCGCCACGATGTAAAAAGGATGTTGAGACTCTAGAAAGAGTGCAGAGAAGAGCAACAAAGATGATTAGGGGACTGGAGGCTAAAACATATGAAGAACGGTTGCAGGAACTGGGTATGTCTAGTTTAATGAAAAGAAGGACCAGGGAGACATGATAGCAGTGTTCCAATATCTCAGGGGCTGCCCCAAAGAAGAGGGAGTCAAGCTATTCTCCAAAGCACCTGAGGGTAGAACAAGAAGCAATGGGTGGAAACTAAACAAGGAGAGAAGTAACTTAGAACTAAGGAGAAATTTCCTGACAGTGAGAACAATTAATCAGTGGAACAACTTGCCTCCAGAAGTTGCGAATGCTCCAACACTGGAAGTTTTTAAGAAGATGTTGGATAACCATTTGTCTGAAGTAGTGTAGGGTTTCCTGCCTAAGCAGGGGGTTAGACTAGAAGACCTCCAAGGTCCCTTCCAACTCTGTTGTTGTTGTTGTTGTTGTTGTTATTAGATGATAGAGAGATATAGAGAGATAGAGATAGACGATAAAGATATAGAAGAGAGATGATAGATAGATAGATGATAGATAGATAGATTGATTGATAGATTGATTGATAGATAGATTGATTGATTGATTGATTGATTGATTGATTGATTGATTGATTGATTGATTGATTGATTGTCTGGAAAGCCGTCCTTCCCCATTGCCCCCTCGACGATATTTCTAAGTTCCATGATCGCTGTGATAGGGAAAGAAAGAACTCTGGGGAAAGCCGAGTTAGGAGAATGTTTATGTTCATGACTGAAACCCCGGAAGTTTGAAATCTGTTGAAAATTGCTTCTAAATTTTGATAACGGTGAAACGCAAAAGGGTGTGTTTGTGTGTAACTTAACCTGTCCGTTTTAAGAAAGCCGCCAGGTATTCCATCCTGATTCACATTCTAGTAGGATACGTCTCAGACCCTGCCTGCATTGGGGTGGCGGGGAAAAATACGTTTTTGTATTCAGCCTACGTTGCTGTGGTTAATCAACCAAGCCATCTCTGCAAAATGCCCACTTTTGATCTAGAGAGAAACTGGCCCAGAAAGATTGAGGCTGCTGTGTCTGGCTGAGCGTTGCCAGATGCAGTAACAACGGCCTACAGCTGAGAAAACTACACTGGAGGGGAATTGCAAAGCTATCAATGGCTGCTAGTCCATAAGGTTATATGGAACTGCTAGGAACAGGAGCAGTCTACCTCCGAATACCAATTGCTGCAGGGGATTGGTTCTCACGGACTGAGGGTGGCTTTTTGCCTGCCCATTGTTAGAAACAGGATGCTGTGTGCCAAACGGGAGTTGGAATTTAAACAAGGTTTTCTTTTTTCTTTCTTTTTTAAAATTGCCATTTTAAAGGCCAACCCTTGGAAGTTCTGCTTGCTGGCAAACTTTAGCCTCACTTCTTTCTCCGTCTTCCCCCATCTACGGACCAGCCACTGGAGATCTCGCTAGGTCTTTTTTTTTTTTTAAACAGATCCTGGGTGCAAAAAGGACGGATGTTTTAATGACTTGCTTTCCCGATGAGGAGCTTTCAATCGCAGGACTAGCTTGTCCGGCGCTTGAATGAATGAGCTCTTGCGGTGTTTGTGGGAGGTGGGCAACGTTTCTCCCCAGGAAGGAAGGGGATTTTGGGTTGGGCAGGGGGAGGAAATTTTACATGGCTGTGAAGACCTTACACAATTGGCCAGGTTCATATAACTTCTTAGATCAAGCTAAAAACGGGAAAATGCATGATGGTTTTTGTCCCGCGGTTAGGAACCAGCTTCTGCCGTTTGCATCTTGCATTAACCTGGTTTGTCTGGTCTTATTTATTTATTTATTGGTTGCATTTGTATGCCGCCCACTCCACAGAGACTCTGGGCGGCTCTGAGTGTAATTTTTTTCGTAGTGTAATTTTTTTTTTTTGACCTGTTAAATTTTAGAACTCGGCACGATCCAGGGCTGTGCTGGATCCAACACCAGGAGGTTCGCCTGTGTTTACTGCGGGCATGAGAGGAAAGCTGTCTCTCTGGGTCCGGGTGGGGGGCTTCGTAAATACCCCCTTCGCTCTCCTGGCTGCCCTGGGGAGCAGAGAAAAGACACCGGGGGGGGGGTCTCAAAATCTCTCTCCCTTCTGCAGGGTTTTCTAGCCAGCGTACATTGGCAGAGGCTGACGTTTCGGCTTGTTGGGGCCTGCCTTAATTTTTATCTATGACTTATTTGATCCAATTCAGAGAGCGCCCGTCTTGCTCACGGAACAATTCCAAGAAATAAGCAAAAGCGCCCCCATTATTTTTTTTGGGGGGGGGCAGGAAGATACCCTGATGCCAGGCTTGAAGCTCGGGGTGTAACCGTCTCAAATGCACCATCCTTGGTGGGGGAGAGGAAATCAAAGCTTCTATGGAAGAGGCTGAAATATTCCTCGGAGCTCGACAGGTTATAACAATAACAGTAACAATAATAACAACAACAGCAACAACAGAGTTGGAAGGGACCTTGGAGGTCTTCTAGTCCAACCCCCTGCTTAGGCAGGAAACCCTACACCACATCAGACAAATGGTTATCCAATATCTTCTTAAAAACTTCCAGTGTTGGAGCATTCACAACTTCTGGAGGCAGGCTGTTCCACCGATTAATTGTTTTCACTGTTAGGAAATTTCTCCTTCGTTCTAAGTTGCTTCTCTCCTTGTTTAGTTTCCACCCATTGCTTCTTGTTCTACCCTCAGGTGCTTTGGAGAATAGTTTGACTCCCTCTTCTTTGTGGCAGCCCCTGAGATATCGGAACACTGCCATCATGTCTCCCCCTTGTCTGTCTTTTCATCAAACTAGACATACCCAGTTCCTGCAACCGTTCTTCATATGTTTTAGCCTCCAGTCCCCTAATCATCTTGGTTGCTCTTCTCTGCATTCTTTCTAGAGTCTCAACATCCTTTTTTCATCGTGGTGACCAAAACTGAATGCAGTAAGTGTGGCCTTACCAAGGCATTATAAATTATAAACTGGGGCAGAGCCACAAAACACACAGCAGTTTCGAACTCAAGGCATCCCGATCCAGAGCAAAAGCAGAGGGAGAAAATACTGGATTTTTTTAGGGGGGGGGGCTAATTGTGGTTCACATCTGGAGCGCCAGAGAATCAGACCAAACGATGGGATCCACCAAAAAACAGCCCCAGAAACCGGGTCCCTGAAGATGTCTGTGTGGATTGTTGTGGGTTTTTTTTTGTTTTTGTGTTTTGCATTTGTGGTGGGGATGGATTAACAAGCCTTGATGCATAATTTAAAGCCAGCCGTATTTAGTTGTGTAAAAGAAATGTTCCGGATGCGCTGTTTTATACCTGTCATGACAGCTGGAGTCTCCAGCCTTTAAAAAGAAAAATCTAAGTTTATCTAATTGCGGGGGGGAAAATAACCAGGCAGTGCTTATTCTTCTGGACAGGTAACAGAGACGAGATGCCATTTCAACCGTCCATCATTGTGATTTTTATTTCCTAGGCAGAAATCTATTTGCCGTGTTGCTAACAACCGAAAGGGCCCAAAGCAGTAAAAAAAATAATAAACCCAATTCCTGCCTTTACAGCGTAGGAACTTTTTACACGCAGGTTCTTGGGGCAATAATTGTGTATCGTCGATTTTTTTTTGCCGCCTCTCAGAGTCCAGCTTAGCAGGACTTGGGAGGTTTCAGTATAAAAACACACACACACAAAAATATGTGCTTTATTCCCACCCCAGCTCTCGGCTCCCTGGAGACGTCTCTTAAATGCCACCCCATTCATACTGGCAGGAAAAGATCCGGCGCTTTGTCCCCAAAAAGGACTCGTGTGTGTTTTGCTTGGCAGGGACGTCTGGAATGCGAAATGCTTCCATGGCTCTTGGTCCTTCCTCTGGTTAGCCTGTGGGATACTCCCCGGTACGTTTTGCTTCGTGATCGGTCCCCAGCTTTAGGTTTGGGTCACAAGGAAAAAGGGTACTTACCAATAAAGGAGAATATTTGCAGCTCAGGGTCGAGATGAGGGGTCCTTGGGGCTCTTTGAGCTTGGTGGGTTTCTTGCAGACGTTTCATTACCTAGCCAGGTAACATCATCAGTGGGAGGAGGAGGAGGAGGACTGTGGGATCCTTGGTGCTCTCTGAGCTTGGTGGTTTTCTTGCAGACGTTTCATTACCTAGCCAGGTAACCTCATCAGTGGGAGGAGGAGGAGGAGGGCTGTGGGATCCTTGGTGGTCTCTGAGCTTGGTGGTTTTCTTGCAGACGTTTCATTACCTAGCCAGGAAACATCATCAGTGGGAGGAGGAGGAGGAGGAAGAGGACTGTGGGGTCCTTGGTGATCTCTGAGCTTGGTGGTTTTCTTGCAGACGTTTCATTACCTAACCAGATAACTTCATCAGTGGGAGGAGGACTGTGGGGTCCTTGGTGCTCTCTGAGCTTGGTGGTTTTCTTGCAGACGTTTCATTACCCACTAATGATGTTACCTAGTTTGGGCAATGCAACATCTACAAGAAACCCACCAAGCTCAGACAGCACCAAGGACCCCACAGTCCTCCTCCTCCCACTGACGAAGTTACCTGGTTAGGTAATGAAACGTCTGCAAGAAAACCCACCAAGCTCAGAGAGCAGCATTCAGAGTATTCAACTCAGGAGGGACGACCTAAAAAAAGGCTCCACAACTTCCCTTTTTCCCTTTCCATCCTTTCCCAATCCCTAATAGATTTTTCACGGCAGCCTTTCTTCTCCTTACCTCAGAGAGATCCCAATATTGCTCAGATACTCTGTGCTTAAGGCCCAAAAAGGCTCCCTCATGCCCTGAGGTAAAAAAAGATGGCAGGAGCTTCACCTCAGAGAGAAACGAGCTTTTTCAGGATAGGGCAAGAGCAAAAGCTGTCTGGGCACCACTGTTCCCTGTAAGTTGTGCGGCCGCGCAGCCGCGCACGTAATGAGAGAACGCCGCGCGGAAGTTTCTAACTTCCGCGCGGCATTTTCTAATGGCAGAGGCTGCGCACCTACGTTGCTGCGCAGATGAAAAGAGGACACTGCGCGGCAGTTTTTAACTGCCACGCGCCGTTTCCTGATATTACAGAGAACATTGCTGAGCACCTCCATTTTTAGGTGGCGGGCTACATGATGTCTCATTTAACATGGCATGCATATTCTCTTCGGGAGGAAGAGCTCAATATGGGTGTTGGGGGCCACACGGTAGCCGAAGAACTGTTGCTAAACCGCAGTTTAAATCATTCCAGGCCTTCCCGTCAAGGAGCCTTTCGGGAGTAGTGTGTAAATTTCTTTGTGGGTCTAAAGTGCGAAGGGTGCTTGCTGCTTAACACAAGGGAGACGTTGCTACAGTTGTGACTCTTCATTCTTTAAACTTCCCTGTGCGTGGGAACCGCAATTTAGCACAACGTTCCCGACGCTAAGCGAGACGCTCGTTAAGCGAGTTCTCCCCCACCCCCACCCCGTTTTGAGACCTTCCTTGCCGCATTTGTTAAGCGAATCGCTGTGGTTGCGACGTCGGTAACGCCGCCGTTAAATGAATCGGGGTTCCCCCCCACTGCCCCCGTTGACTTTGCTCATCGGAAGGTCGCAAAAGGGGGTTCCCACCCACCCCTCCCGGGGACCCTTCAACCGTCATAAATACGAGTCAGTGGCCAAGCGTCTGAATTTGGAACTCGTGACCACGGGGATGCCGCAACGGTCATTAAGTGTGAAAAAGCGTCTTAAGTCACTTTTTTTTCAGGGCCGTTGTAACTTCGAACGGTCCCTAAACAAACTGTTATAAGTCGAGGACTACCTCTATAGCGGTGATGGTGAACCTATGGCACGCGTGCCACAGGTGGCACACGGAGCCATATCTGAGGCCACACGAGGCGTTGCCCTATGTCAGCTCCAGCGCGCATGTGCGCACTGGCCAGCTGATTTTTTACCTTCTTTTCGACCGTTTTCGCTCTCCCCCGGGTTCAGGGAAGCCTCCTGAAGCCTGGGGACGGTGAAAAATGGGCCAACGGGCCAACCGGAAATTCATTTCCGAACTTCCGGTAGGCCCATTGGGCCATTTTTCGCCGTCCCCAGTATTCAGGAGTCCGGAGGCTTCAGTGAGGCCTGTGTGCATGCACAGGGGGGGAGGGGCAGCACGGGTGTGTGTGTGTGCGCATGCGCGGAGGGCAGCCCGGGGTGTGGGTGTGTGTGGCTAGCGCGCGCACGCTTCCTTTTGGCACGCGAGCCAAAAAAGGTTCGCCATCATTGCTCTATAGCATTTTAGCTATTTTCAAGCTGTACCTGTTCCTCCAGGATCCATCCTTTCCCTTCTCCCTCTGGTTGAATATTTTTGTTTTAATGTCCCTTTAATGACACATTTAATAACGCGGTGGCTCAGTGGCTAAGACGCTGAGCTTGTCGATCAGAAAGGTCGGCGGTTCGAATCCCTAGCGCCGCGTAAAAGGAGTGAGCTCCCGTTACTTGCCCCAGCTTCTGCCAACCTAGCAGTTCGAAAGCACGTAAAAAAATGCAAGTAGAAAAACAGGGACCACCTTTGGTGGGAAGGTAACAGCGCTCCGTGCGCCTTCAGCGTTGAGTCATGCCGGCCCCACGACCACGGAGATGTCTTCGGACAGCGCTGTCTCTTCGGCTTTGAAACGGAGATGAGCACCGCCCCCTAGAGTCGGGAACGACTAGCACATATGTGCGAGGGGAACTTTTACAACTCAAACGGGGGCCAGAGCATTCGGGGTGGGTGGGTGCCGTCAATGCCGCATCGATCTTTCTGACCGTCTACTTTTTTCACTCCCTCACCTCCTGCACCCATAAAGAGACCCCCCCCCCCCACACACACACAACCTCACACTGACTTGCGGGTGTAACACTCTTGTTTCTTCCACAGCTGCCTTCGGCCGCGAGGCAGGAGGGCTTCTCACCCAGCGCCTCTTCTGGATTTTTCTTGTGGGAAACCTGAGCCCTAAAAGGGACGGAGCGCAGCTGTAGAGGCTGGCATCACTTGAGGATTTCCTCTTATTTTTAGAACGGGGTTTATTGCCATATTTGGCCTGAAACAATGGCTTATTGTAACTTTATTGTTCCCAACAACGCCCCGGCCCGGGTCCTTCCCATCTGCTCTCACTTTTGTTGGCTGGATCCGACCGGGCACGGGGGTGAAAGGGCGATTGTTGGCCAGTCTTTCTTTTCCAGGGTGACTAATTCCACGTCTTAAGAATACTAAATTTCCTGTGTGGGCTTCTTAAAGGTGCAAGAGAGAAGGGCTGGAGATGAAACCGCTCGATTCCCAATCAGAAGGAAATCATTGAAAGCCTGCATCCTCCGGGGTCCTGGTTGTCCCAAAGCTGCTTGTTTTTCAGGAGGCAACTCGACTTTCTTGGGTTTTCTCTGAAGACGTTTCTCTTCTCATCCAAGAAGCTTCTTCAGCTCTGACTGGATGGTGGTGGGGAATGGAAGGATTGATACTCCTTGTAGACAGCTGGTCATTTGCATCCTTTTTGAGGGTCGGTGAGGCCTCTTGGAGGTTTATCTGTGTCCTCAGGGACACCTGAGTGGTGCTCCTGGTTCCCGTAGTCTGCAATTTTTGTTTCCTCTGGAAATCCATTCCTCCTCCCACACCATTCCAAGGGTGTTCATCCCAAATTGTGTAGCTAAGCATCTGTAGAGATTGTCACTCATCCAGGTCGTGGTTGTCCCAAAGGTGCTTTTTCAGGAGGCAACTGGACTTTCTTGTCTTTTTCTCTGAAGACATTTCGCTTCTCATCCGAGAAGCTTCTTCAGCTCTTGACTGGATGGTGGGAAATATAAGGATTTATACTCCTTGCAAACAGCTGGTCGTTTGCATTATTTCAGAGAGTCATTGAGGCCACTTGGAGGTTTATCTGTGTCCTAAGGATCACCACAGGTCAACCTCCAAGTGGCCTCAACAACCCTCAAAAAGGATGCAAATGACCAGCTGTCTGCAAGGAGCATAAATCCTTCCATTCCCCACCATCCAGTCAGAGCTGAAGAAGCTTCTTGGATGAGAAGTGAAGCGTCTTCAAAAGAAAAAACCAGAAAGTCCAGTTGCCTCCTGAAAAAAAATCACCTTTGGGACAAGGAAAGCACTACATATTCCCAATCGGAGGGGACAGATATGGACTTGATGGACAACAGGTCTCGTACAGAGGTTTTATACACTTACTTTCTCTACCGGTTCGCAGATGTGAGCGCGTGCCACCCGGGCAAGCGCTTTACTCACACACGCGCCTCCCGCGCATGCGCCCGGTGTAGAAAACGTGGCTAAATAGGACGCCATTTGCCCAAACCGGCTGAATATCGCCCTTGGTCTCGTATCTCTCCAAAGGCAAATAGTTTCAAGGAATGAAACCCTTTTGTCGGCCGCACCAATGATTTTAAGCACCGGGAAAAATTCCCCTCCACACCTTCTGATACAATGGATTCAACCACCACCCAAAGGAAATTTTTCTGTTCTTGAGGCACTCCCGGTATATTTTGGACTTCGGCATCTGGTCTTAAAGGGCCCTTTTAAAGCCCACGGTGGGTTGTTTGCCTTTAGGCCAAGCCTCCTGAGCAAGCCGTGGCAGGGAGCTTGCAAATTTAAGGTGCTGCTTTTGCAGAAAGATAGGCCTGGAAATTTCGGGGAAGAAGAGAGACCTATGTCCAGCAAAGAGTCCAGATTGGCTTCTTATTGCCAACGTCCGGTTCCTGCTGGGAACCTCTGGTTTTCCTTCACCTCTGCAGCAGATAATATTCTGTATTGCTGGCTCCATCCATTCTCCCAGCAAGCCTCCACGGCTGCTTTCTCTCCTTCCCTCACTTTTCCTGCCCTTTCTATTTTCCATCCAGGATCACCCCAAAAGAGTGTTTCTGAGACCTTTCCCCTTCCCTTCCCTTTTTCCTTTCCTTTCCTTTCCTTCTTTCCTCATACCTTTCTTTTCCTTCCCTCCTTCCCTTCTCCTTTCTTCCTTTCCTTTCCTTTCTTTTCCTTCTTTCCTCATACCTTTTTTCTTTCCTTCTATTTTTCTCCCTTCCCTTCCCTCCTCCTTTCTTCCTTTCCTTTCCTTCTTTCCTCATACCTTTCTTTTCCTTCCCTCCTTCCCTTCTCCTTTCTTCCTTTCCTTTTCTTTCCTTTCCTTCTTTCCTCATACCTTTCTTCTTTCCTTCTATTTTTCTCCTTCCCTTCCCTCCTCCTTTCTTCCTTTCCTTTCCTTCTTTCCTCATACCTTTCTTTTTCTTCCCTTCTTTCCTTCTCCTTTCTTCCTTTCCTTCCTTTCCTTTCCTTCTTTCCTCATACCTTTCTTCTTTCCTTCTATTTTTCTCCCTTCCCTTCCCTCCTCCTTTCTTCCTTTCCTTTCCTTCTTTCCTCATACCTTTCTTTTCCTTCCCTCCTTCCCTTCTCTTTTCTTCCTTTCCTTTCCTTCTTTCCTCATACCTTTCTTCCTTTCCTTCTATTTTTCTCCCTTCCCTTCCCTTCCTTCCTCCTTTCTTCCTTTCCTTTCCTTCTTTCCTCATACCTTTCTTTTCCTTCCCTTCTCCTTTCTTCCTTTCCTTCCTTTCCTTTCCTTTCCTTCTTTCCTCATACCTTTCTTCCTTTCCTTCTATTTTTCTCCCTTTCCCTTCCCTTTTTCCTTTCCTTTCCTTCCCTCCTCCTTTCTTCCTTTCCTTTCCTTCCCTTTTTTTCCTGCCCTGTTCTCCCCCTGTTCTCCCCTCTCCTTTCCCTTTCTTCCCTTCCCTTCCTTTCTTCAGTCCCGGAAACCTGAGCTGGTCTGGCAGGGACCATTCTTCCAGCCAGCTATAAAAATAGGATTCCTAGTCACACAATGGTTGAGTTGGCCTTGTTTGTACTATTGAATCCCAGCTGGCTATTTTTTTTTTAAAGTTTCTCCTTTCCGGTCACTTTCTCTTGCCACTAAACAGCATGTTCCAGTAGCAAGAACATTTCTGTGTGTGTGTGTGTGTGTGTGTGTGTGTGTGTGTGTGTGTGTGTGTGTGTGTATTTGTGTGTGTATAGCATTGATGCCCGTTCCTAAGACCACTGCTAACCATCAAAAATGACCATGTTAAGAGCTTTTCAACTTCAACCTTTCCATCCTGGTCACCTGTCGCTCAGAAGGTTGGCCTTTGATTGGGTGGGCGGTCCGATGTTCTTGCCCCACACCGGTGGGTCTGGTTCACACAGTTGTGGCCTTTCTCTGCACGCCGGTGGAAGCTGCCACCGATGACAGTTCAAATGTTGATGCTGCAAAAAAGAATTCCCATATGGAATTCCCCCCCCAAAAGAAAATTCCCAGTGAGATTTGGAAAGATTGAATCGGTGCCTTGTCCAGGGAGCCCTTTTGAGAGAGCGGAACCTGTCTGCCTCCACTGCATTGGAGGGGGTCAATCTGCCCCCCCACCCCACCCCCACCAGGAGCTGAGAAGCAGAGCAACGGTTCCTCAGGGGAGAAACCGTCTCCGATCTGTCCGTCCTCGGGGGCTAAGCAGTTCGAGACTCGCCGATTAAGAAAGTTTGGTTTGCATGTGTGAATTTAATCCTTCAGGGTTTCTCTCCTGGCCCACAGTTTTCGCTCGGCTCCTTCCTGCTCACTCAGGACTCTGATGAGGGGTACGACTCGGGGTGGGTTGGGGGCTTCAGCAGCCAGCAAGGCCAAAGGTGGCAGTCTTCAAACATGGCTGGTGGGAGAGAGAAGGGGGGGGGGAGGAGAGAGAGAGAGAGAGAGAGAGAGAGAGAGAGAGAGAGAGAGAGAGAGAGAGAGAGAGAGAGAGAGACCCATCATGGGTGTCATAACCGGCTCCTTCCGTCCTCGTTGGCCTTTTTGAAGTCGGTGGGAAAATCAGCCTGTCCCCCCTCCCCAGCATTGCTAATTGATGCTTGATAAACCTCTGGTTAATAGCAATAGCAATAGCCCTTAGACTTCTATACCGCTTCACAGTGCTTCTCTAAGCGGTTTACAGAGTCAGCCTCTTGCCCCCAACAATCTGGGTCCTCATTTTACCCACCTCGGAAGGATGGAAGGCAGAGTCAACCTTGAGCCGGTCAGGATTGAACTCCTGGCAGTAAGCCGAGTTAGCCTGCAATACTGCATTCTAACCACTTTGCCACCACAGTTGATAGATGATAGATAGATAGATAGATAGATAGATAGATAGATAGATAGATAGATAGATAGATAGATAGATAGATAGATAGATAGATAGATAGATAGATAGATAGATAGATACGGTAGATAGATACAGACAGACAGACAGACCAATAGCAATAGCCCTTAGACTTATATACCGCCTCACAGTGCTTTACAGCCCTCTCTAAGCAGTTTACAGTCAGCCTATTGCCCCCAACAATCTGGGTCCTCATTTTACCCACCTCGGAAGGATGGAAGGCAGAGTCAACCTTGAGCCGGTCAGGATTGAACTCCTGGCAGTAAGCCGAGTTAGCCTACAATACTGCATTCTAACCACTTTGCCACCACAGTTGATAGATAGATAGATAGATAGATAGATAGATAGATAGATAGATAGATAGATAGATAGATAGATAGATAGATAGATAGATAGATAGATAGATAGATAGATAGATAGATAGATAGATAGGTAGATCGGTAGATCGGGTAGATACGGTAGATACGGTAGATACGGTAGATACGGTAGATACGGTAGATATGGTAGATAGATACAGACAGACAGACAGACCAATAGCAATAGCCCTTAGACTTATATACCGCCTCACAGTGCTTACAGCCCTCTCTAAGCAGTTTACAGTCAGCCTATTGCCCCCAACAATCTGGGTCCTCATTTTACCCACCTCGGAAGGATGGAAGGCTGAGTCGACCTTGAGCCTGGTGAGATTCGAACTGCCAAATTTGCAGGCAGTTGGCAGTCAGCAGAACTAGCCTGCAGTACTGCACTCTAACCACTGCGCCACAGTGGCTCATTGTGGCTCGTTAAGCCATATTGCAGGGCAAAAAGTTTGTGGAAGGATGTGTGTGGGTAGGGTACATGGTTGGTTCCCCCCCCCTTCTCTTCTTAACAGATCCCACAGAATAGACTTCTCTCCCCCCCCCCCCCCCCAGGCAGGAAGGAACCCAGATTATTTTTCCTGCCTTCGGCTCTGCTTATCCCAACACTCGGTGTTTTTTTTTTTACAACCTTGGACAATGGAGAGGATCTCATGATCCTCGTTGGAAGCGAAGTTGGCGGGATCCTCAGGACTCCAGGCTGCCGCTGAGGCCCCAAATTTGGAAAGAGGTCACCCTTTCTACACTAATAGAGGGATAGGATCAAGATTGCATGAAGAGGGGGTCAAATTGTTCTCCAGAGGGCAGGACAAGAAACAATGGATGGAAACTAACCAAGGAGAGAAGCAACCTGGAATTAAGGAGAAACTTCCTAACAGTGAAGACAATTAACCAGAGGAACAGCTTGCCTCCAGAAGTTGCGAATGCTCCAACACTGGAAGTATTTAAGAAGATGTTGGATAACCATTTGTTTGAAGTGGTGTAGGGTTTCCTGCCTAAGCAGGGGGTTGGACTAGAAGACCTCCAAGGTCCCTTCCAACTCTTGTTATTCTGTTATTCCTTCTTCCCCTCGGCTTTGCAGGAGTCTCCCCAGGACAGCGCCATCACTCGGGACATCAACCGGACCTTCCCTGCCCACGACTACTTCAAGGACACCGGAGGAGACGGGCAGGACTCGCTGTACAAAATATGCAAGGTACCAACCGTTGCCAATCATTTGGGGGGGGGGGAGAACACGGAGCGCTTCATCTCTCTTGGCCGGGATTCGGGAATAGCCCAGTGGGAACGGGAGTCGAAGAGAGTCGCATGGAAAAGCAGGAGCTGCCCGTGGTGTCTCAGTCTGGCGCCTTCCAGGGACTGCAGTACCCAAAAGCCCCAGCCAGCTTTGACCCAGGGCTTCTAGGATAGAACTGAGCTGTGGCTGGACGCTTCCTTTGGGCCAGAGTGGATCCAGAAAGAAAGCAATGCGTCCCCCCACCGCTCCACCCCCAGAGATAAAACACATAGTCCTTCATTCCTTTAGAATAGAATAGAATAGAATTAGAAAGAATAGAATAGAATAGAATAGAATAGAATAGAATAGAATAGAATAGAATAGAATAGAATAGAATAGAATAGAATAGAAAAAAGAATAGAAAAGAAAAAAGAATAGAATAGAATAGAATAGAATAGAATAGAATAGAATAGAATAGAATAGAATAGAATAGAATAAGGAATGGAATGGAATGGAATGGAATGGAATGGAATGGAATAGAATAGAATAATGAAGACTGGAATAGAATAGAATAGAATAGAATAGAATAAGGAATGGAATAGAATAATATAGAATAGAATAGAATAGAATAATAGAATAGAATAGAATAGAATAGAATAGAATAGAATAGAATAGAATAGAATAGAATAGAATAGAATAGAATAGAATAGAATCCTTTATTGGCCAAGTGTGATTGGACACACAAGGAATTTGTCTTTGGTGCATAGGCTCTCAGTGTACATAAAAGAAAAGAGACATTTGTCAAGAATCATGAGGTACAACACTTAAAGATTGTCATAGGGTACACATAAGCAATCAGGAAACAATATGAATATAAATCGTAAGGATACA
>JALIGW010000026.1:8639255-8724255 GCA_023053685.1 Diadophis punctatus similis
GATTCAGGATCTGTTTGTTTAAAAAAGGCCTGACAGGAGGTTCGATTCTCCCATCTTTTGACAGATGCCTGAAGAACAGGCCTTCAGTGTTCTGGTCAAAATCATGTTCGACTACGGACTCAGGGAGCTTTTCAAACAGAATTTTGAGGACCTGCACTGCAAATTTTATCAGCTGGAACGTCTCATGCAGGTAAGGATGTCCCTTAGCACATCTTTCTCCTTCTCTCCTGGCCAATTTTTTTTTACAGAGGCACGATTGAGAGCATTTTAACAAACTGCATCCCTGTCTGGTTCGGTGGCAGCAGCGCCTCAGATAGAAAGTCCCTACAGAGAGTGGTGAGGACAGCGGAGAAGATTATAGGAAGCTCACTTCCCATTATTCAGGATGCTGCTTATAAATGCTATGTGGTTAGAGCTCATAGCATTGTTAGAGACCCCACACACCCACTTTACGGACTGTTTCTGTTGCTCCCCTCTTGGAGGAGGTTTCGAAGTATTTCTAGCAGGACTACTGGATTCTGGAACAGCTTTGTTCCCTAGGCCATCCGTCTGGTAAATCCGCCGGATTCGTTTTTCTCGCTCTAAACATGTACGCATCCGAACTAGGCAGTGTTGTTTCTCTACTTCATATAATATATGTGGGTATATGCCAGGGGCAGGTTGCTTACTTAGCGATACCAGTGCGCTGTGTGCGCATCTCCATATTTTGTGCGCGAGTGCCTCTTCGCGCGCCAAAATCTTGCGAGGGGACATGTGTGCGCGATTTCGGCAAGATTTTGCTTCCACGCATGCGCAGAAGCCAAAAAGCCAAAAAAATATTTTAAAAAGATGGCGACGCATGCGACTGTTCGGTGAAGACGGCACCGGAGCAGTCGCGTGCAAATTGCGTAATTGGCGGGTCCCTACCGGAGCTGCACACTGGACCGCATTGGTAAGAACCCACCCCTGGTATATGCATAATTTGGTATTTATTTATTTTGTCATGTTCAGGCAGTGTATATTGGAGGCGGTGACCCTTTGGGAGCCTATATACAACGAAATGTCATTTTAATGGATGCCGATCAGTGTACAGTGATCCCTCGCTATATCGCGGTTCAGCTTTCACGGTCTCGCTGCTTCACGGATTTGCATCGTGCATTGTGTTCTGCATTCTGATTGGCTGATTGGTAAAACAGCTTGCCAAGAGCAGTGAAATACACGTGAGGGCCTGAGTCAGCTGTTGAAGACGTGGGCGGCCAGGCCGTCAGCGGCAAAGCACGCGGCTCCGGGACTCGCTCCCAACAGTCAGCTGTGAAGACGTGGGCGGCCAGGCAGTCAGCGGCAATGCGGGCAGCTCCGGGACTCGCAAACCTCTCCGATGAGTTCTGCGCCTGCGTGGTGGTCTCCTGCTTCAGTCTGACAGCGGCAGGCGAGTAAAGCGGTCCGATGAGCTCTGCGCGTGCGCAGAAGGACTGCCGCTCATCAGCTGTAGGGTGGGCCGCGCTGTCAGCTTTCCCTGAGGGAAAATGGCCGTTCGCGCCAAATCGCCGAGGGAACGGCCTACAAGCTCGCTCAGGAGATCAGTGCCAAGCAGCCACAGCAGACATCAAGAGAGGGAGAGGTTGGAGGATTTTTCAGGCTTTTTTTGGGCGCCGAAAACGCAGAAACCGGGTAGGAGGGGTTTAAAAAAATAAAGGTTACTACTTCACGGATTTCGCCTATCACGGGTTCTTTTTGGAACGTAACCCCCGCGAAAAATGAGGGATCACTGTACACTTAAAGTGACAATAAAGTTATTCTAAGTCTCCCCTCCAAGAGGCTGCCCAGTTTTACTTGGAAGAAGGGTGCCAAAGCAAAGACGGGCATCGCTGTTATAGCACCCTCAAAGATCTTCTTGTAGCTGGGTGCTTCTTGCCGTCTTTCCTGGGCAGCTTCGCCTCGCCTTTTCTTCAACTGCGATCTCTGGAGAGAATCATTATTCCTTCCTTTCTAAATATATATACCGTATTTTTCAGAGTGTAAGAAGCACTCCCCCCCCTAAAAGTGGGTGAAAATTTTGGGGCGTCTTATAGACCAAATACGGGCCTGTTTTGGGGCTCCCGAACCCTCCACGTGTCGCATTTTTGCCCTCCCCAGCCCCCAGAAGCACTCTGCAGGCCAAAAATGGGCACATTTTTGGCAAAAAAAAGGGATGTGCTTCTGTGAGCCGGTGAGGGCGAAAATGCGACGTGGGTAGGCTAAAAAACTACTTTCTTTTCTTGTTTTCCTCCTCTAAATCTAGGTGCGTCTTATAGTCCGGTATGTCTTGTAGGCTGAAAAATACGGTATTTTTTAATTCTTCTGCTAGGAAACCGTGTGGGCAAAGCTGCGCGAGCCCACAATAGAGAGGTGGTGAAGACAAACCTTCAAAAAATAAAATTATAGCCCGCTCAAGGCGTTGGGGGCATGAAAGCGTGTTCATCAAACCCCTAAGCTTTGCTGGAGATATTACAAAAATAAAAAGGGATAATTTTTAGGCGTATTCTGTAAGGAACAAAAACATGTAAACATGTGAAGCATGTTTTGTAAGTCAAGGATCCAGTTTGGATCTACTGCTGAAAGATTTGTGTAAAACAATCTGGAGGTTTTTTAAATATATATACACAAAAGAACATTACATTACATACAAACATACAATGGGAAGAAGAAGTTACAGAGGAAAGGGAGAAAGATAGAAGAGATAAAAGAAGGCAGGGAATAGAAACGATTGAACAAGAAGGAATAACAAATAGGGTAGTAAGAGAAACTAGAGCTACAAGAAAACAATATAAATAGAAAAGGGAGAAGAAATTAAACTGATTTCCATTAATATTAATAGATTTAAGGCACCAAAAATAGAAGCAGAATTCTTATAAAACTCAAAAAAAAACCCCTGATATAGATGTACCGTATTTTTTGGAGTATAGGACGCACCGGAATATAGGACGCACCTAGATTTTAGAGGAGGAAAAAAAGGAAAAAAGTATTCTGAACCAAATGGTATAGTAATATATTATTTAATAAAATACCAGTGTAGCAGAATACTTTTTACAACCATGTACACTTTTTACAACCATGTACACTTTTTACAAACTTCAAACTTGACAGCTTTAAGACTTGTGGACTTCAACTCCCAGAATTCCTCCTCCAGTCATGCTAGCTCAGGAATGGGAGTTGAAGTCCACAAGGCTTAAAGCTGTCAAGTTTGAAGTTTGTAAAAAGTGTACATGGTTGTAAAAAGTCTTGCCAAGTTTGAAGACCCTTGCACCCCTAACCCAGGGGTCTTCAAACTTGACAGCTTTAAGACTTGTGGACTTCAACTCCAATTCCTGAGCTAGTATGACTGGAGGAGGAATTCTGGGAGTTGAAGTCCACAAGTTTGAAAGACCCTTGCACCCCCTTGGCAAGTTTAAGCCTTGTGGACTTCAACTCCCAGAATTCCTTCTCCAGTCATACTAGCTCAGGAATGGGAGTTAAAGTCCACAAGTCTTAAAGATGCCAAGTTTGAAGAGCCCTGGGTTAGGGGTGGCAAGGGTCTTTAAACTTGACAGCTTTAAGACTTGTGGACTTCAACTCCCAGAATTCCTCCTCCAGTCATTCCTGAGCTAGCATGACTGGAGGAAGAATTCTGGGAGTTGAAGTCCACAAGCCCCACAGCAAACCTGGAAGTTGGTCTTCAAAGCTGTCAGGTGGCTCACTTTGGGCAGCAGCAGCGGCGGTGGCTCCGTAGCTGCCTCGGGAACAGGCTTCGGCCAGCAACGGCGGCAGTGGCTTTCCCGTAGTCTGGCGGTGGCGACGGTGACGGCCAGCAGCAGTGACTTTGTTTGGGGCGATTTTGGCGGCTAGCAGCAGCAGAAGCGGCTTTGTTGGGGGCAGCCGCGGCGGCTTTTTTATGGTCCGCCGCCGCCGGCTTTCCCGTGGTCTGCTGGTGACGGCCGCGGCCGTGGCCAGCGGCAGCAGCTTTGTTATGGTCCGGCGGAGGCAGCGGCGGCGGCTTTCCCGTGGTCCGGCAGTGGCCTAATGCAACATCCGGAGTATAGGACGCACCCAGTTTTTGACCCTCTTTTTTGGGGTAAAAAGGTGCGTCCTATACTCCGAAAAATACGGTAATACATAAAAATAATAATAAAATTACAATACGAAGAATTTCATATAACTGGAGATTTTAATGTAATAGTAGATAATAAAAAGGGGAAAACTAAGAAAACATATTATCCAAACTGTTTTCTGAACTTGTATTAGAATATAATTTACGAAAAGTGTAACTATTAATTTGTTAGAGGTATATAGAGAGGAATGTATATAGCAATAGCAATAGCAATAGCACTTTACTTATATACCGCTTCATAGTGCTTTACAGCCCTCTCTAAGCGGTTTACAGAGTTCAGCCTCTTGCCCCCAACAATCTGGGTCCTCATTTTACCCACCTCAGAAGGATGGAAGGCTGAGTCAACCTTGAGCCTAGTGAGATTTGAACAGCTGAACTGCTGAACTAGCAGTCAGCCTGCAGTCGCAGCATTTAACCACTGTACCACTTCAGCTCTTGGTATATAGAAATGGAAAAGGCAATACGTATTAAAGAAATTCATAAAAGAGATATATGACATATACAAAAAATTGACCAGAAAATAGATAGATATATATATATATAGAAAAATATGAGCCGAGGTGGTGGAGCGGTTAGAGTGCAGTACTGCAGGCCACTTTAGCTGACTGTGATCCGCAGGTCAGCGGTTCAAATCTCACCGGCTCAAGGTTGACTCAGCCTTCCATCCTTCCGAGGTAGGTAAAATGAGGACCCAGGTTGTTGGGGGCAATATAAATATACATTGCTTACTGGTGTAAACCGCTTAGAGAGTGCTCGCACTGTGAGGCGGCGTATAAATCTCACAAATAAATAAATAAATAAAGTATAAAATATAAATTGCAAATATATTTGAAAATATTTATATTATAAGTATGCAAAACTGTGTGAACTGATCTTGAGCTGTAATCAAAATGGGACCAAGGATTCCCATCATTGTATGTTTGTATGGAGGTTTTGTTTTTTGGGGGGTGATGGTGGGATAATGACGTTACAGATACTCCTCCGACTTAACAACAGTTCGTTTAGTGACCGTTCAAAGTTACGACGGCACTGAAAATAGTGCCTTACGACCGTTTTTTCACTCTTAATGACCGTTGCAGCATCCCCATGCTCCTGTGATCCAGATTTGGCACCTGACTTCTATTTATGACGGGGCTCACGCGATTCCCCTTTTTTTGCGACCCTCGAACGAGCAAAGTCAACGGGGAAGCCAAATTCCCTTCGCCAACAGTCTGACTCATTTTAACCCCTGCAGCGATTCACTTGAACAGCGGCGGCCTGGAAGGTCGCAAAACGGGGCCAACTCGCCGAAATGCTAGCAACAGAAAGGTTGGGCTCCGTTGTGGCCCGTAAGTCGAGGACTTCTCCCGTATCTCGGTATCTCGTCAGCATTCGGACGAAAGTTTCCCTGTTTCTGTTTCAGGAGTACATCCCCGATCTCTACAGCCACTTCCTAGATATCAACTTAGAAGCTCACATGTATGCCTCCCAGTGGTTCCTCACCCTTTTTACCGCAAAATTCCCCCTCTACATGGTCTTCCACATCATCGACCTGTTGCTGTGCGAGGTACGTGTGCCCACCCACCCAAACGCGACCGAAGCTGGCCCCGGCTCCAAAAACAACGACAACAACAACCCCGGGTGCCTTGGAAGGGTTTCGTGCCTGTGATCAGATCGGAACTGGGAAAGGAGGGCTGAGGGCATCTGGGGACACCTGGATCTATCAGGGAGGTCTGTTTCACCTGCCCTGGTCGAGGTTTCCTTCCTTCCTTCCTTCCTATCTTTCTCTTTCCTTTTTACCTATTTCTTTTCTTTCTTTCTTTCTTTCTTTCTTTCTTTCTTTCTTTCTTTCTTTCTTTCTTTCTTTCTTTCTTTCTTTCTTTCTTTCTTCTTTCTTTCTTTCCTTCCTTTCTTCCTCTTTCTTTCCTTCCTTCCTTCCACCCACCCACCTTTCTCCCTTCCTCCCTCCCTCCCTCCCTTCGTTCTGTCTATCCATCTTCCCTTTCTGTTTATCTCCAGATCTCTCTCCCCCCCTTTGCTTCTGTCTCTTCCCTCTATCCATATTCCATTCCATTCCTTCCTTCCTTCCTTTCTTTCTCTCTCTCTCTCTTTCTCTTTCTCTCTCTTTTTCTTTCTTTCTTTTCTTCCTTCCTTCCACCCACCTTTCTCCCTTCCTCCCTCCCTTTGTTCTGTCTGTCCATCTTCCCTTTCTGTTTATCTATCCAGATCTCTCTCCCCCCTCTCTCTGCTTCTCTGTCTCTTCCCTCTATCCATATTCCATTCCTTCCTTCTTCTTTCTTTCTTTCTTTCTTTCTTTCTTTCTTTCTTTCTTTCTTTCTTTCATTCTTTCTTTCTTTCTTTCTTTCCTTCCACCCATCTTTCTCCCTCCCTCCCTCCCTCCCTCCCTCCCTTCCTTCCTTCCTTCCTTCCTTCCTCCTTCCCGAACTTCCGGTAGGCCTGTTGGGTCCATTTCTTTACCGTCCACAGGCTACGGAGGCTTTCCTGAAGCCTGGGGAGGGCGAAAACGGCCTCCCCCCACCCGCCATCCAGAACGATGGCCAGTGCGCACATGCACGCTGGAGCTGACATAGGGCAAAGCTTCGTGTGCCCTCAGATGGCTCCGCCATCATGGACCTACAAGATCCCTTCCAACTCTGTTAACCTGTTAAAACCTGTGGACACTTAGGGTCCCCCCCCCCCTTCTCTTTTCTTTTACAGGGCATCAGTGTTATTTTTAACGTCGCACTTGGATTGTTAAAGGTGAGTAATACTGCATCCAGTTTTGGTCAGCACACTATAAAAAAGATGTTGACTCTAGAAAGAGTGCAGAGAAGAGCAACCAAGATGATTAGGGGAGGCTAATATATACCATGGATGGTTGCAGGAACTGGGCACGGCTAGTCTAGTGAAGAGAAGGACCAGGGGAGACAGGATAGCAGACTTCCAATATTTGAGGGGCTGCCACAGAGAGGAGGGGGTCAAGCTATTTTCCAAAGCATCCGAAGGCCAGACAAGGAATAATGGATGGAAACTGAAGGAGAGATTCAACCTACAAATAGGGAGGAATTTTCTGTCAGTGGGAGCAATCAACCAGTAGAAGGGCTTGCCTTTTCAGAAGTTGTGGGAGTTTCATCCCTGGAAGCTTTCAAGAAGAGACTGGACTGCCATCTGTCAGAAATGGTGTAGGGTCTCCTGCTTGGGCGGCGGTTGGGTTGGACTAGATCAGTGGTGGCGAACCTTTTTAGGCTCGCGTGCCAAAAAGGGGGGGGTGCGCGCGCTAGCACAACCCCCCCCCCATGCTGCCCCCTGCGCATGCGCACCCCCACCCCCACCCCCGCGCAAAGGCTTACCGGAGCCTGGGACGCCGAAACGGGCAAACCGGAAGTGCGGAAAAACGCACTTCCGGTTTGCCGGTGAGCTGTTTTTTGCACTCCGGAGGGTTCAGGGAAGCTCCCTGAAGCCCCGGAATGCAAAAAACTACAAAACGGACAAAACGGAAGTGCGGAAAAATGCACTTCCGGTTTGTCCATTTTGTAGTTTTTTTGCATTCCGGAGCTTCAGGGAGCTTCCCTGAACCCTCCGGAGTGCAAAAAACAGCTCACCGGCAAACCGGAAGTGCGTTTTTCCGCACTTCCGGTTTGCCGGTGGGCAACGCTCGCGTGCCGTTGGCTATGGCTCCGCGTGCCACCTGTGGCACGCGTGCCATAGGTTCGCCACCACGGGACTAGATCAACGGTCACCAACCAGTGGTCTGTGGACCACTGGTGGTCCGTGAGAAAATTTTGGTGGTCCGCAGAAAAATTATTTGCATTTTTTATATATTGCACTAAATCAGGGGTCCTCAAACTACGGCCCCTGGGACAGATACGTGCAATGAACTCTTGTGTTGCTGAAGAGAGTCTCCCCCTTTGGGGTCTTTTTGTGTGGGTTGGGGGGGGGCAGAAATTCCGACTTGGGGTCTGCTTCAGCCTCCTGGTGCGGGGCTTTGAGCGAAGGCTGGAGGGAAGCTCCGCTGGTGGCGAAGAGCCGGAGGGCCTCGTTCCAGTGAGACTGCATCATGGCCTGGAACTGGCTGACCATCTCAGCCGGCTGAGCCTCCAGGCGCCTGTACCTGGCTTTGCACTCCCACAGGTCTTCCCTCTGCTTGGAAAGCCTATGCTCCTAGTCCTCAATGAGGTACTTCTGCTGAGCCTCCTTCTCGGTCAGATCCAATTTGAATTGACCTGTTTTGCCAACTCTTTCTCTGTGGTGGCTGCTTAGCTCCAACAACTGCTTCCTGTTGGGGCCCTAAGGAGCCCGGGTGGGGAGGCCAGGAGTTGGCCACGCCCACCCAGTCACATGACCACCTAGCCACGCCCACCCAGCCGGTGATTAGGCAGAAAGAAAGAGAAAAAGAAAGAAAGAAAAGAAAAGAAAAAGAAAAGAAAAGAAAGAAGAAAAGGAGAGGAAAGGAGAGGAGAAGAGAAAAGAAAAAAGAAAAGAAAAGAAAAGGGGAGGGGAGGGAGGGGAGGAGAGAGGAGAAGAAAAGAAAAGAAAAAAGAGAAAGAGAAAGATAGGAAGGCAGGAGGAAGGAAAGAAAGATAGGAAGGAAGGAAGGAAAGAAAAAGACAGGAAGGAAGGAGGAAGGAAAAATAGGAAGAAAGGAAAGAAAGATAGGAAGGAGGAAGGAAAGGAAGGAAGGAATTAGTGGTCCACGGGATTTAAAATTATGAATTGGTGACCCTTGGACTAGATGACCTATAAGGTCCCTTATGTTAATTTGTTAATCTGTAAAATGATGCTTTTTGACTAGTTTTGGGTTCGAGGTGGGGAAGCTGAAAGACTTGCCAACCAGTAATTTCTCCCCCCCCCCCATGTTCCTAGACCAACAGGGATGACTTGCTGCTGACAGACTTTGAGGGGGCTTTAAAATTCTTCCGAGTGCAGCTCCCCAAGAGGTACCGCTCGGAGGAGAACGCCAAGAAACTGATGGAGCTGGCATGTAGCATGAAGGTAACTCGGGGTGGGGGGGAGAGGGACCGGCCGGAGGGGGAGCGGGAGATCTCTGTCTCTTCCGAGGAGGGGGCTGCAGTCTGGATCCCGCTGCATCTTGGTGTTCTTCACCCCAGCCTCTCTCTTGTCTTGGAAGGCTTTCTTGAGAGAGGGGCTGTTGCGGGGACCGAGCTGGCTGAGTCTCTGCCTTGGGTCAGGTCTGAAAAGCAAAGCAAGATGGGCGAGGCAAAGACAGGCACAGCCCCGCTTTGCAAACGGTGAATGTGACCAGATGCGGAACTGGGAAAGGAGGGCTGAGGGCATCTGGGGACACCTGGATCTCTCAAGGAGGTCTCTTTCACCTGCCCTGGTTGAGCCTGCCTGCCTGCCTGCCTTCCTATTTATTTATTTATTTATTTATTTATTTATTTATTTATTTATTTATTTATTTATTTATTTATTTATTTATTTCTCTCTCTCTCTCTCTCTCTCTCTCTTCCTTCCTTTCCTTCCTTTCTTTTCTTTCTTTCTTTCTCTTTCTTTCTTTACTTCCTCCTTCCTACCTTCCTACCTACCTATCTTCCTTCCTTCCTTCCTACCTACCTACCTACATACAGGTACATACATACATACTTACCTTCCTACCTACCTACCTACATACCTACTTATCTTCCTTCCTACCTACCTACCTACCTACATACAGGTACATACATACATACTTACCTTCCTACCTACCTACCTACATACATACTTATCTTCCTTCCTACCTACCTACCTACCTACTTACCTACCTACCTTCCTTCCTTTCTTTTCTTTCTTTCTTTCTTTCTTTCTTTCTTTCTTTCTTTCTTTACTTCCTCCTTCCTACCTACCTATCTTCCTTCCTTCCTTCCTTCCTTTCTTCCTTCCTACCTATCTATCTTCCTTCCTTCCTTCCTTCCTTCCTACCTATCTTCCTTCCTACCTACCTACATACCTACCTACATACTTTCCTTCCTTCATTCCTACCTACCTACATACATACATACATACATACTTACCTACCTACCTACCTACATACCTACATAACTACATACATACTTACCTACCTACCTACCTACATGCATACTTTCCTTCCTTCATTCCTACCTACCTACCTACCTACATACATACATACTTATCTTCCTACCTACCTACCTACCTACATAACTACATACATACTTACCTACCTACCTACCTACATGCATACTTTCCTTCCTTCATTCCTACCTACCTACCTACATGCATACATACTTACCTTCCTACCTACCTACATGCATACTTACCTACCTACCTACCTACCTACATACATACATATATACCTTCCAACCTACATACATACATACATACATACATACTTATCTTCCTTCCTTCCTTCCTTCCTACCTACCTACATCTCTTCCTTCCTTCCTACCTACCTACTTACCTACCTATCTTCTTTTCTTCCTCCCTCCCTCCCTCCCCCCCTCTCTCCCTCCCCCCTCCCTCCCTCCTACCTTCTGTTTCACTCTGATGTAGTGTTCTTTTTGGTGGACTGTTTAAAAAAAAGCACCTAATGAGATCTTAATTTCCCTCCTGGGGAGTTGCTTGCCTTCCCTTGGAGGCTCTCTCTTGCTGTTTGTCAACCTTGGCAACTTTAAGACAATGGCTGGGGAATTCTGGGAGTTGAAGTCCACCAGGGTTAAAGTTTCCACGGTTTAAAAACGCTGGTCTGTCTATCTGATCCATCCTTTTTGGCTGCCTTACACCGGAAGAACAAAATGAGGAATTCCCCTCTTCTCCTTTGTGTGCGCATACACACACACACACACACACACACACACACACACACACACACACACACACACACAGACTCCCGAGTAGCTCTTCTGCCTCAGGGTCACTAGAGGGAGCACCAGGACAACCTTAACAAAATTCACACAACCCTTTTTCTGATCCAGCTTTGGCATCTCTACAGCCAAGTGGGGCCCAATCCGGCAGTCGCTGCTGCTCCTTATTTTCAAATCTTCAGCAACTTTAGCAAGAAAAAAGAATTTAGGAGAAGCCCTCCTATTCTATCACCTCTTACAATGCTAGACAACACACTATCAACAGTAGAGAAGTTCGGCAGTTCGAATCCCTAGCGCTGCGTAACGGAATGAGCTCCCGTTACTTGCCCCAGCTTCTGCCAACCTAGCAGTTCGAAAGCATGTAAAAAATGCAAGTAGAAAAATAGGGACCACCTTTGGTGGGAAGGTAACAGCGTTCCATGCACCTTCGGCGTTGAGTCATGCCGGCCACATGACTACGGAGACGTCTTCGGACAGCGCTGGCTCTTCGGCTTAGAAACGGAGATGAGCACCGCCCCCTAGAGTCTGGAACGACTAGCATGCATGTGCGGGGGAACCTTTACCTTTAACTGTCTGATTTGGCTCTGCAACCAAACAGGACAGGTACAGACTTCAGAGGATAATTAGAACTGCAGAAAAAACAATTGCTACCAACCTGCCTTCCATGGAGCACCTGCCTACTGCACAAGCCAGAAAGAGGGCTGTGAAAATATCTACAGACTCCTCACATCCTGGACATAATATACTCTTTCAAATTCTTCCCTCAAAACGATGCTATAGGGCATTGTCCCCAAAATAACTAGACACAAAGATAGTTTTTCCCCCCCATGCCGTCACTCTGCTAAACAGCTAATTGGCGCAACACTGTCTTATGCCCTGGGATGTTAAGCCACGTAGTATGACTGTGTTACTATTATCCGTTTCATCTTTCCTATTATCTACTTCCTTAGCTTCTTATGGCTATAACTTTATTGTTTGTATCTCATGATTTAGGTTGATTGCTTATTAAGTATCGGATGACTATGACTTGAGTGTTGTCTCTTATGATTTATGATTATTGTATTTTGTGATTATGATCATGACGTTGCTTGGATGTACAGTGAGAGCTTCTATGCCGGAGACACATTCCTTGTGTGTCCAATCACGCTTGGCCAATGAAGAATTCTATTCTATTCTATTCTATTCTATTCTATTCTATTCTATTCTATTCTATTCTATTCCGATTTCTCTTCTCTTCTGTTCCAATTTTTATTCTATTCCGATTCTTATTCCTATTCTATTCTATTCCGACTCTATTTCTATTCTATTCTATTCTATTCTATTCTATTCTATTCTATTCTATTCTATTCTATTCCGATTTCTATTCTGTTCTGTTCCAATTTCTATTCTATTCCAATTCTTATTCCTATTCTATTCTATTCTATTCAGATTTCTATTCTATTCTATTCAGATTTCTATTCTATTCCGACTCTATTTCTATTTCTAATTCTATTCTATTCCGATTTCTCTTCTCTTCTGTTCCAGTTTCTCTTCTCTTCTATTCCGATTCTTATTCCTATTCTATTCCGATTTCTATTCTATTCTATTCTATTCTATTCTATTCTATTCTATTCTATTCTATTCTATTCCGATTCTTATTCCTATTCTGTTCTATTCTATTCTATTCTATTCCGATTTCTATTCTATTCTATTCTATTCCTATTCTATTCTATTCTATTCTATTCTGACTCTATTTCTATTTCTATTCTACTCTACTCTACTCTACTCTACTCTACTCTACTCTACTCTACTCTATTCTATTCCGACTCTATTTCTATTTCTGTTCTGTTCTGTTCTGTTCTGTTCTGTTCTGTTCTACTCTACTCTACTCTACTCTACTCTACTCTACTCTACTCTACTCTACTCTACTCTATTCTATTCTTCTGTTGACGGAGCTCTAATATGTATATTTTTTTTAAGATTAGCCAAAAGAAGTTGAAGAAATACGAGCGAGAATATCATACGATGCGGGAGCAGCAGGCGCAGCAGGAAGATCCCATCGAAAGGTTCGAGGTGAGGCTCTCCTGCTTCAGACTCACACCCCTTGTGTGTAGACTAGAGAAGGGGGTAGCACAAAGAGAGAAAACCGCATCCAGACTGTCTCTTATCCCCCCCCTCGCAAAATAAACCAATTTCTTGGCAACAAAAAAAGACAAGATTCTGGTTATATCTTCTCCTCTTACCTTTCTGGCCTTGCATTTTTTTGTCTCTTCCTTCCTTGCAAACATGAGTGGGCCTCACTTAGATGGCCTCTAAAACCTGAACCACCCAGAGCCATTTTTGCAAATTTGGTCTCCCTTCACACGCACCTGAGTTGCCAGGGCTGTTTTCAGCTGCTTTAAGTGTTTAATTGATCTCCTTTTGTCCTGTAAGCAGGGACAGACCAACCCTGAGGGGACTACTGGCTTGGCAACGTCTTAAATTAGAGCCAGAAATCTTAATTCATTTACTGTATTTATTATGACTGCTCATTCCAGAAGAATGTGGGTGGCATCGGGGTCGGGGTTCACGCCTGCCCCTTTTGGCATCCTTGCAGAGAGAAAACCGGCGCTTGCAGGAAGCCAACATGAGGCTGGAGCAGGAAAACGACGACCTGGCCCACGAGCTGGTGACCAGCAAGATCGCCCTGCGAAAGGACTTGGACAACGTAAGACTTTCTCTCCTCCCCCCCCCCTCCTGCATGGTCAACTTTTTTAGTATAACTTGACTCCACTTGTTAGAGAAGTGAAATTTTCCTGGGCATCTTCTAGCTCATGTGCTTATCCAGTCATTTACCTTTTTTTTCGGAGTATAAGACGCACCGGAGTATAAGACGCACCTTAGTTTTGGGGGAGGAAAATAGGGGTGAAAAATCTACCTACCAGGTATTCATCTGGCTAGCATCCTTAGTCTGGTCAGCTTCAGCATATTATTTTATCCCCTGGTTAGGGCTGAAAAAAACCTTTTTTGGAGGAAGTAGCAATGAAAAAATCCTGCAAGCTGGGAAGATCGTTAGCACCTCCTTAGGGCTGAAAAAAACTTCTTCGGAGAAAGTAGCAATGAAAACAAGCCTGCAAAGACTTAGGGCTGGGAAAAAACTTCTTGGGAGGGAGTAGCAATGAAAAAATCCTGCAAGATGGAAAGATCATTAGCACCTCGTTAGGGCTGAAAAAAACTTTTTGGGAGAGAGTAGCAATGAAAACAAGCCTGCAAAGACTTAGGGCTGGAAAAAAACTTCTTCGGAGGGAGTAGCAATGAAAAAATCCTGCAAGCCGGGAAGATAGTTAGCACCTCGTTAGGGCTGAAAAAAAACCTTTTTCGGAGGGAGTAGCAATGAAAACAAGCATGCAAAGACTTAGGGCTGGAAAAAAACTTCTTCGGAGGGAGTAGCAATGAAAAAATCCTGCAAGCCAGGAAGATAGTTAGCACCTCGTTAGGGCTGAAAAAAAACCTTTTTCGGAGGGAGTAGCAATGAAAACAAGCATGCAAAGACTTAGGGCTGGAAAAAAACTTCTTCGGAGGGAGTAGCAATGAAAAAATCCTGCAAGCCAGGAAGATAGTTAGCACCTCGTTAGGGCTGAAAAAAAACCTTTTTCGGAGGGAGTAGCAATGAAAACAAGCATGCAAAGACTTAGGGCTGGAAAAAAACTTCTTCGGAGGGAGTAGCAATGAAAAAATCCTGCAAGCCAGGAAGATAGTTAGCACCTCGTTAGGGCTGAAAAAAAACCTTTTTCGGAGGGAGTAGCAATGAAAACAAGCCTGCAAAGACTTAGGGCTGGAAAAAAACTTCTTCGGAGGGAGTAGCAATGAAAAAATCCTGCAAGCCGGGAAGATCGTTAGCACCTCGTTAGGGCTGAAAAAAAACCTTTTTCGGAGGGAGTAGCAATGAAAACAAGCATGCAAAGACTTAGGGCTGGAAAAAAACTTCTTCGGAGGGAGTAGCAATGAAAAAATCCTGCAAGCCGGGAAGATCGTTAGCACCTCGTTAGGGCTGAAAAAAACTTCTTCGGAGAAAGTAGCAATGAAAACAAGCCTGCAAGCCGGGAAGATCGTTAGCACCTGGTTAGGGCTGGAAAAAAAGCTTTGAAAAAGCTACATTTGGAGTATAAGACGCACCCAAATTTTTAGCTTCTTTTAGTGGGAGGGAAGTGCATCTTATACTCTGAAAAATACGGTATTTTCCTTTTATTCTGTTGTTCCATTCTCCAACTTCTCCTCCTTCCTCCTCTCCTCCTCCTCTTCCTCCTTTTGCCTTACCCAAGGTAGGTCTCAGGCTGCCTCTGAGACTTGCACACATATGTGCGTGTAATGACCCAGGGCACGGCACAGAGATAACACCAACAACTGGCAGTTCAAACTGCCCCTTTATTGCTCCAAAGTTCCCCAAACACTCTCATGTTTCTGACAAGTCCCAGAGCAGAGTGATAACAAACCCCCACAAACAGCCTCTGGCTGCAATTGGTCCAGCCCAGCGCTGTCTAGAAATAAATCCAAATTTATTGGGCCAATCAAGGAGTCAGGAAGCAAAAGATCCAGGTAATTAGTCCAGAACAGCCAGAAGGAATGCAAAGACTCTTGGAAAGTTCAAGTTGTTTGTTCCCGACAAATGCCCCTCCGCACAGTGTCTCCTTAAGTCTCATTCCCCAGGTGTGCCTTGTGAAGATGGGCGGGGCACTCTCCTCCCGAGTAGCCTGCTCAGTCTGCGCCATTCACGTCTTCTCTCTACTCTCTGAGCCCTTGGATCAGGAGGGGGTGGTCCTTTCTCCTCGAGTGAGCTCTGTCTCTCATGTTCATCCTGCCTCTGTTCCTCCCTGCCTACAATCTGAATCCTGATCCTGAAAGTCCCTGGCCTTCCCCATTGTCTTCCAGAGACAACAAAGCCACCCCCTCAATCTCTGTCGGCTCAGGTTCCAGCTTGTCTTCCCCCACAGATTCAGGCTCCGACGGGGGGCATGACAGTGTGGAAGGAAAGCTTCCAAGGTGAAGCCTCCTTGGCTGAACATCCATTTTCTTTGAAAACTTTCCACCAATTTGGCAGGAGATCCTTGGAACTGGCTCAGTTCTTCCGGGGCCGCCTCCTAAATCCTTGCACTCTCTTAGCGAGCCCTGCCCTTGTGGTGTGCCAGGACATGCCATCAGCACACCCAGAACGGAGAGGATCAGTTACTCCCACAGAGGCCAAAACTTCAAACAGGAACAGGAAAACCTTGGGGAAGGGTTATGTTGTGGTCCGCCAGCGGCCTGTGGAGCTGGCAGCAGAGTCGGACAGCGAGGAGGCTGGGGAGGAACCTGGGCCAGGCCTGGAGTCTGGAGAAGGCTCGGTGCCGGAGTCAGAGATCCAGCCAGGGCCATCGGGGAGGTCTATGCTGACTCCAGAGCCTCCAGAGGCTGACACGAGCGAGGCAGAGGAACAGGGGGAGCCTGTTCTCAATGTGCACATGCGCAGAGCTGCCAGAAGGCAAGAACAGTTACAGAGGAGAAGGACTACTCTTGGAGATGATTGGCCCCTCCCATAAGCTATAAAAGTGGAGCAAATGGATGTGCTCGTTGCAGGAAGCAACTTGGTTCACTTCGTGTCTCAGCATTTCAGTTCTGACTCCGTGTTTCTGTTTGGCCTAGCAAAGCTCCTTGCCAATTAGATCTTTGGCAGCGTGTCAAGAGAGATAAAGGTTAGATTAGATTATTATTAAGAGTCGGAAGGGACTTTGTAGGTCATCTAGTCCAACCCCTTGCTCAAGCAGGAGTCCCTACACCATTATGGATAAATGGCAGTCCAATCTCCTTTTGAAAGTCAAAAAAATATCAGGTTGGTGATATCTGCCTTCTTCTGAAAGACTTCTGTCAGGCTAATTAACATTGTTTGGGACTTATTATGGCTGGAAATGAACATAATTCACAGCCATTAAAATAAAAAGAGGTTTTTGGGGATGCCGTTTGGGCTTTATTATTTATCAGGAAGCCTAGGTCAGAACAGACAAGAAGCAATTCTGGCCTGGAAGAGGGGAAGAAATCACCGTGATTCATAATTCTGACAAGAATTAATCTTGGCCAGGATTAAAGCTTGGTGTCTTGTCATCCTCATAACGCCCACAGAACACTGGAGGTTTCAGATTTCGGGTCATTGTGACATTGTTGTAGCTTGTTTCCTGGGTGGGGCAGAAAACCTTCCCACAGGCACACAGGCTGTCTTGCCATCCTGTTCTTCCCCAGCTAAGAACGTAACACTACACCCAGTTTGTACGAAGCTATTTCATCTTATAACCACAACTAATAAAACGTCTCAGCAGTGAATATGCACACACCAATCTACAAGCAGTCTTTTCTTGCAAGCCACCAGCTGCTAATTAATCTTCATTAACAGCTGGTATCAGTTCAAAGCGTCTTAAAGCAAAGAAGAGCAAGTAGGTCTTGATAGCTTACATAGCTTCAGAGAGTTGGCAAAATGCCCAGAGGTAGTCCTTGATAACCAAAACCGAAGCAGAGAAACAAAGCAGAAGTTTTTCAGACACGGAGCACACTATGACCAGACGGATTTCCAAACGTTGTTTCCTGCAGCTTTTCAGCTGCCTCTGATGTCCTTAAGTAGACTAGGGGAGTGGTCAAGTAGCCCCAAGTCTTACTCCCGAGGAGACCTCCTCTGGAGTAACCATTCCTGCCTCTTAGCAGCTCTGCGTGCCCTTGCATTCAGAAGAGGAGGAGCCTCTTCTCCCTCCTCACTGCTATGAGATACTGGAGGTTCCGAAGGCCCTGGATGAACCTCTGCCTCTGGCACCGAGTCCTCGCCACCCTCCTCACTGTCCGACTCGGGTGCCAGCTGCACACCAAGTCCGTCTCCTCTCGAACGGGATCCGCTTTCAGCTGCACAGGCTGCTGGCGGGCCACAACACATCTCGCCAGAATGGTGGGCTAATAAAAGACATCTTGGCAACTCCGAGACACGTATCTCCTTTTCTTCTCCCAAGGATTGGCTCTGCTGCTATCGCTACTCTCTTCTTTGTCGTTTAATGACCCCGTAATCCCTTGCGGGGTGGAGTCGGGGCAACTGAATGGAGCAAGCAGAGTGTTTACTGGCTGGATGCCCTTTCTGTCGCCAATGCGGAGTTACATTCAGCAGATATATTCTCAGTGTGCCCGGAGAGAGAAATATCTGCCTCTACCTAGGATCGAACTCCCAGCCTCCCGATGGTGAGGCGAGAGCTCCACCTCTAGGCCACCGCACCACTCCTATCGCTACTCTCCATCATCTTAAAATCTTGCCTTGGATCACGGGGACCCAAAACGCAAGCTTGATTCTTAAAAGTCCCCCTTCCCGGTCTCCTCTCTTGCTCGCTTTTGGGTGGAATGTCTGCTTAAGAGCCAAGCAAATGTTTTTCCCCCTGTCTTCAAACTGTTAACTCTTGCTCTGGTCATTTGGCCGTCGGTGTTTCCCTTTCCAGGCGGAAGAAAAAGCCGATGCGCTGAACAAGGAGCTCCTGATGACCAAGCAGAAACTGATAGACGCCGAGGATGAAAAGAGAAGGCTGGAGGAGGAATCGGCTCAGGTTGGGACAGGATCGGGCCGGAGGGGAGCTGGGCAGGCAGGAGGTGGGAAGGACTATGGTCAGTTCTGGTTTTAGATGATCCTTCCTGCAGTTCAGCATATGGAGATCCTCGGTCTTCCAGGTCATGGTTGTCCCACAGGTGCTTTTTCAAGAAGCAACTGGGCTTGCTTTCTTTTTCCTTGAAGGTGTTTCGCTTCTTATCCACGAAGCTTCTTCAGCTCTGCCTAAATGTCTATGGAGATCCTCAGTCATCCAGATCATGGTTGTCTCAAAGGTGCTGTTTTTCCAGGAGGCAACTGGACTTTCTTGTTTTTTTCTTTTTGAAGACGTTTCGCTTCTCACCCAAGAAGCTTCTTCAGCTCTGACTGGATGGTGGTGGGGAACGGAAGGATTGATACTCCTTGCAGACAGCTGGTCATTTGCATCCTTTTAGAGGGTCGTTGAGGCCACTTGGAGGTTTATCTGTGTCTCGGGGTCACCTGAGTGGTGCAAATGGGTGTGGAGCCTTCTTGAAACTGCTGAAAGGACCATGTTGTAGACTGGAGATAGATGATGTCGTGTCCCTCCCCCTGTGTTGAGAGAGGGCTGTTCAGTTTGGACAAAGATGGCCTCTTGGAACCCTCTTTCAAACCAGAGGTCCTCTCGGTCCAAAATATGGACTTTGCTGTCTTCAAAAGAGTGGGCTGTGTCTTTCAAATGCAGATGGACTGCTGAATCTGGTCCTGACGGGTTTGTTCTCCTATGTTGAGCCATGCGTTTGCGAAGTGGCTGTTTTGTTTCCCCAATGCACAGATCTGCACATGGCTCCCTGCATTGTGCTGCATATTTATTTATTTATCTATCTATCTATCTATCTATCTATCTATCTATCTATCTATCTATCTATCTATCTATCTATCTATCTATCTATCTATCCATCTATCTATCTATCTATCATCTATCTATCTATCTATCATCTATCTATCTATCTAATCTCTCTCTTCATCCATCCATATAGCTATTTATCTCTCTCTATATCTATCTATCATCTATCTATCTATCTATCTATCTATCTATCTATCTATCTATCTATCTATCTATCTATCTATCTATCTATCTATCTATCTATCTATCTAATCTCTCTCCATCCATCCATCTAGCTATCTAGCTATTTATCTCTATAGCTATATCTATCTATCTATCATCTATCTATCATCTATCTATCTATCTATCTATCTATCTATCTATCTATCTATCTATCTATCTATCTACAGTATCTATCTCTAAACTGTCTGTCTGTCTGTCTGTCTGTCTGTCTGTCTGTCTATCTATCTGTCTATCTATCTATCTATCTATCTATCTATCTATCTATCTATCTATCTATCTATCATCTATCTATCTATCATCTATCTATCTAATCTCTCTCCATCCATCCATCTAGCTATCTAGCTATTTATCTCTATAGCTATATCTATCTATCTATCATCTATCTATCATCTATCTATCTATCATCTATCTATCTATCTATCTATCTATCTATCTATCTATCTATCTATCTATCTATCTATCTATCTATCTATCATCTATCTATCTAATCTCTCTCCATCCATCCATCTAGCTATCTAGCTATTTATCTCTATAGCTATATCTATCATCTATCTATCATCTATCTATCTATCTATCTATCTATCTATCTATCTATCTATCTATCTATCTATCTATCTATCTATCTATCTACAGTATCTATCTCTAAACTGTCTGTCTGTCTGTCTGTCTGTCTGTCTGTCTGTCTGTCTGTCTGTCTATCTATCTATCTATCTATCTATCTATCTATCTATCTATCTATCTATCTATCTATCTATCTATCTATCTATCTATCTGTGAGACTTATATATTGCCTCATAGTGCAAGCACTCTCTAAGCGGTTTACAATCAGTAAGCAATGTATATTTTATATTGCCCCTAACAATCTGGGTCCTCATTTTACCTACCTCGGAAGGATGGAAGGCTGAGTCAACCTTGAGCCGGTGAGATTTGAACCGCTGAACTGCGGATCACAGTCAGCTAAAGTGGCCTGCAGTACTGCACTCTAACCGCTGCGCCACCTTGGCTCGTTATTATACCACGTTATTCAGTTTGTTTTCTGGGTGTTTTATCCTTGGGGTGGACAAATAAATCCTTCCATTCCCCCCCCAAAATCCACTCAGAGCTGAAGAAGCTTCTTGGATGAGAAGCGAAACGTCTTCAAAGAAAAAACAAGAAAGTCGATAAGCACCCCTGCTGAGGACAGAAGCACCAAGAATTGGTTGTCTTGGTTTTTTTTCCTTCAGCATCATCTCTGGTCTGGTCCGGTTCTCTGTAGCTATTCATCCCCACAACCACATTCCCCCCATCCCTGTTAGAAAAAGAGCAGCAGTGGTCCCAGAACGGTTTATCTCCTTGCCCCAAGCTCCCCAGGTCGACAGGACTGGCCTCTCTGCTTCCTTCTCTTGTGACTTGTGTCCCCCCACCAGAGGGTTTTTAGGGGTTAGAGCAGTGCTTCTCAAATAGTGGGGTGGGGCCCCCTGGGGGGTCGCGGAGTGATACCAGGGGGGGCGCATGACCCCGGGGAACGTGCTTTTTTTTTGCCGCAGGGAGTAGGGGTTTTTTGCACCGAACAATAGCACACAGCACAGAGCAGGAGATATGAAGTGCAGATAACAAACCCTTAAGAGACACCATGGAAAAATATTTAACAGGGATGAAAAGAAAGGAGGAGAGAGATGGAGATAATGAGACAAACGTAAGTCTCCTGAAAGTTAAGAGGAGGAAATATGACGAAGCGTATGTAGCGCTTGGCTTCACTGTGACTATGGTGGGAGACGAGGAAAGAGCGGTATGTTTACTGTGTCTAAAAATGTTGGCAGCGGACAGCATGAAGCCAAATAAATTAAGGCGTCACTTAAACACATTACACCCCAATCACGCTGATAAGCCGCTTGAGTTTTTTCAGTGAAAACGTGCGGAATATTGCAAACAATCATCCCGGCAGAGAGTTGGGGGGGCGCGAAATGTTTACATCTTCCTAAGGGGGGCGTAACAGAAAATAATTGAGAAGCACTGGGTTAGAGAGAGGAAAGGGGACCCTGGCGGAGGGAGGAACGAACGACCGACCGGCCGTTTCCGTTTTCTCTTGAAGCTGAAGGAGATGTGCCGGAGGGAACTGGACAAGGCCGAGTCGGAGATTAAGAAGAACAGCTCCATCATTGGAGACTACAAGCAGGTATGCAGGAGGGAGCGGCTCCGAAGCGACCCTGGCACCAGGCTCTCTTGGGCCAGGAAAAGCTTCGCCACCGCGCCATCTTTTTTATACAAAACCAAAGGGTGGCCACATCGGGGAGTTGTTGTTTTGTCTCGAAAAGCGAAGCACAAGGGGGTTGCCCTCAAAATAACAAAATTGGAAGGGACCTTGGAGCGGAGGTGGGATTCTCTGCCAGTTCGGACCAGTTCGAGCAAACCAGATGTTAATTTTACATCCGGTTCGGCGAACCGGTAGTTCCGACGAACGGCTGACCACGTCGCGCCCCCTCCCGGGAGTCCCCCACACGGCCCGTTTTGGATCCCAGGTAAGTGCAGGGGGCGCGTTGGAGCCTGGGGAAGATGGAAGACGGGCCTCCCAGAGGCTTGTGGAGGGCAAAAATGGGCCTATTTCCAGCCTCCGGAGCCCGGGGAGGTTGAAAACGGGCCCTCCACAGCCCGTTTTTGCTCCTAGGAGGCTGCAGGGAGGCCTACTAGGCCCAAAACGGGGTGCGGGAGAGCGGTAACCCCCCTGCGGCCTATTTTTGCTCCCAGGGGGGTGCAGGAAGCTGAGTGCTGCCTGTCACACCCCCTGGCCACGCCCACCCAGCCGGCCATTAGGGCAGAGAACCGGCTGTTAATTTATTTGAATCCCACCACTGCCTTGGAGGTCTTCTAGCCCAACCCTCTGCTCAAGCAGGAGATCCTATCCCATTTCGGGACAAAATGGCTGTCCAATATCTTCTTAAAAGCCCCCAGGGGATGGAACATCTCTGATCAAAATAATATAACAACAACAAGAAGCTTCACCCTCTGTTAGGAAGAGAAACCGGTTATTTGGGTTTCTCAGATTTAAGACGTAAAGCCAGGCAGATTCAGAAGGTTTGGGCCAGCTAAAGAAATGGCAGAGTGCAGTGGCAAAATTCCCTGCCCCTCGGGGCACGAGAGCTTAGAGATTTTGGTGGCAACGTCAGTAAGGAAAAGTGGCCAACGTGGGAATCTGGGTGAGGGACGAGAGGCTCTACCTGGGCCTGTGAGGCTCTGCTGACTGCTCCGGTTTGCCTTGCAGATCTGTTCCCAATTGAGCGACAGGCTGGAGAAGCAGCAGATAGCCAATAAAGCTGAAATTGAGAAAATCCAGGTGAGTAGAGGCACAGAGGAACGCGGTGGGTGGGAGGGAACGGGTTGAGCTTAACATCCCCTGGTGGGCAGCCTTCCCGATTCCCTGACTCGGGGGCAGATTCCGGAACATCTCCTGAACTCTTTCCAGCATCCTGTTTGTGTGGAAGACACCCCCTTGGTCCCTGCTTCGCTAAAGGAAGGTGGGGGACTTCAGGTTGCAGAGAGACAGAGACAGAGAGAGGGAGAGACAGACAGACAGAGAGAGTGACAGAGGTGATAATCTCACAAAGGAGAAGTTGGATCTTTTCCCGGACATCAAACATTAGAAAAGAAACCACAGTTTAAAGTCTAAGTAAAAATATTTATTTCGGTACAAAAACAATAAATCCTCATTTGTTTACATCTCTAATATAAAAGTACGTCTTCTCTCAATGGAAGACAGAGGAAGAAGGAGAGATCGGAGAAAGGAATGCACACATGCGTACAAGAACATATTAATCACGTGCTCAGGAATAAACCATTATATTGAATAGGGATGCATCTCCCTGCATATACATGCAACAGGCAATAATCACACCGTGACAGAGAGGGAGAGAGAGAGGGAGAGAGAGACAGAGAGACAGAGGGAGAGAGAGAGGGAGAGAGAGAGAGAGGGAGAGGGAGAGAGAGAGGGAGAGAGAGACAGAGAGAGGGAGAGAGAGACAGAGAGAGGGAGAGAGACAGAGAGAGAGAGGGAGAGAGAGAGAGAGGGAGAGAGAGAGACCTCAAATGTTCAACTTGCTACCTTCAAGCTCAATTGACCAGCCTTGCAGTTAGTTTGTGTGTCTGTGGGGGGGGGGGGTGTTGGCAAGCAAGTTTGAGGCCTTGTCAACTGTTGCCAGCCACCCGGGCTGGACACAAAAGCAGCCCGCCCATCTATCCGAGAGGAGGAGACACACACACCCCACTTCACTGTCTGCCATTCTTGGCCGTAGCAAAAAGTCGACGATTGCGAACACTGCCGGGAGTTTTTCAACAAAGAAGGGCGGTTGAAGGTGGCCAGCGTGGCCAGAGAGGGTTCCGATGAAGACACCGACGAGGAGAAGGAGGTGCTGAAGAACCAGTTACGAGAAATGGAGTTGGAACTGGCCCAGACCAAGTTGCAACTGGTAGAGGCCGAATGCAAAATCCAGGTGAGGAGAGCAGCCGGGGGGCTAACGCTCAGCCAGAAATTCTGCCCCCCCCTCTCGTGGGAATTGTAGACAGGCGAGGCGCGTCACAGCTCTCTTTTCCGACAGAATTCCTTAGTTGGGGCTAGTTTCTCAGAATGGGACAGCTAGGTTTGAAGTCTTTTTCCCCTTTGCCATCTTGGGGGGAGTGCTTCCTAGGTGCCCACAGGAGGACGCAGGCTGATGGAGACCATCCTCGGTCTGGCTTAGCAAATTCCCCCGGGTGCCTGCAATTCTATTTTTACACTCCTGTTCTAACCTAGGATTCCACAAACCGTGAAGCCGACTCCTTGTCCCGACAAAACCCCCTTTTTATTAAGTTACTGTGAATTCTTCTCATTCACATCCAGCAGAGTCTTTCAAGGGTGAATTTACAGTCACAGACCTTATCTGTGGTGAATTTAGTCACAGACCTTATCTGGCTTGGAGAGAGCTGCCAGGCCGACATCTTCAAAACTTGGCAAGGAGTCTCTGAGAGTCACGAACCAATTAAGCGAACTAATTGTCTCTTGCAAACACTCCCATCCCCTTTCGTTCCTCTTTTATTCCCTATGGGAGGGGCCATTCACCGTCCACCTGTGGCCTTACTCCCAAGTCGACCCTTGTTCCTCAGCTGTTCCCTTCGTCTGGCAACTCTGCGCATGCGCACACTGGGAACAGGCTCCAGCTGTTCGTCTGCCTCACTGGTGTCTGACTCCCGAAGGCAGATGATAACTGTCATCCTGCCCTGGCCCCATCTCTGCCTCCGACGCAGAGCCTTCCCCAGACTCCAGGACTGGCCCCCGTTCCTCCCCAACCTCCTCACTGTCCGAATCTGCTGCCAGCTCCGCTGGCCGCTTGCGGACCACAACTCCAAAACCCAGAAACCGTTACAAAATCCCTTGCCCTCCGGACCTCTTTCAAATTACCCAGAAGTCCGACCTCCTAAAGTTTTGAGGCTGTTAAGTCACCTATAAGGTGGGTGGCATAAAAATTACACAAATGAATCCCCTCCCGGAACAGGTGATCTGGAAGCGTGTGCAAATCTGCTCTCCTAACCGAGGCTGTTCAGATTTACGTTGGCGGATCCCTTCTCGTGACCCAGGGCAGGGCAGGCATTTTTTCCCACGCCTTTTTTTTTTAACGCGCCCCGTCTTGTTGCCTTGCAGGACCTGGAGCACGACCTGGGACAGGCGCTGAACGAGGTGCAGGCCTCGCGCAAAACCTGGTTCAACCGAACGCTGAGCTCTATAAAGACAGTGACCGGTGTCCAAGGGAAAGAGACGTGCTGAAGAAGATGGACAGCAACCTCGGTGGGGGGACAGTTCCCAGGCCCTCCCGAGATACCTTCTGCCTTCCAGAGCTTATCTTGTGCTGGCTGCCTGCAGGCGAGAGGACCAGTTGTACATAGGACTTCTGAAACACACCGCGTGGCGGTGGGATTTTTTCCCTCCGCCACAGGCTGGAGACCCAAGCCGGACACGCGGCTCGTAACGAGACGAGGGATCTTCATACTACTGATTATTTAACCAGGGGGATGTAGCTGTAGACCGATGCTTTTTTTCCCTCTCTTCCCTTTCATTCTTTTCCCAGAGAAGAAGAACAACGATCCGCTCCATTCCGCAAGCGCTAGGTACGAAGGATGGACCGCCTTCTTCTAACTTAACCGAGTTTACAAACGAGTGCTTTTTTTTTGCTTTTTGCTTTTACAGTTAACAACTTTTTAAAAAGATTCCACTCGAGAGGAACAAAAGGAAAATCAAAACCACCAACCGACGCCCTTTTTTTTTTAACGGAAAAAGTTCCAACTCTTCTCGCCAGAGAGCGAGCGAAAGAAAGCTTCCCCCCCCAACGCCTTCCAAAGTAGCGGCTTGCATGGTTTAACTTTTGGAAACGGGACTCACGCTCCCCGCTCCCCAATGTTTGTGTGTGTGTGTCCCGTCCCGTCTCTCTCCCCCCCCCCGCGTCTCTTTCTCTGTCTCTCTGTCCAGCGCTTAGTTCTCTTATCATGAAATAACTTCTATGCAACTCAGCGGGGCGGGGGCTTCTCAAGGCAAGTCCTTCCCCTCCGCCTCTTGAACAAAAGCTGAGATTCAGCGACAACCTTTTTTCATCAGGGTCCGTTTTATACACACGCGCGCGCGGCGCCTCGTGTTTGTGAGCTTGCAACCCACCTACTGACCCTCCTCGGGGCTTGCCCTGAGCTCCACTTCGCTCCCGTGGAAGTCAAGGGAGGGTGGAAGTCGCCTCCCCTTTGCCGGTTCGGATTGCCCCCCCCCCCCCGTGCATCCACTCCCAAAACGGTCGCTTGGCTCTTGACACGAGAATCGTTGGCTTCCATTTTGCTTTTATCTCCGTTTCTGGCGAGTTTTTCTGCGGCCCCGGGAAACAGAGGGAGCTTCGTTTTTTTGACCACTGTCGCTGCTGCTAAACTCGCCTTCGGGGTTTGACTCGTTGAGGGCCAGGCACCCCGTTTCCTCTTCCCCATCAACACTCCCTAGTTTTTGTTAACTACACAAGTAGGTGATAACGCTACTTAAGATTTCTGAGGGCTTAGAGCAGGGTTCTCTATCCTTGGCAACTTTTTAAAGACTGGTGGACTTCAACTCCCAGAATTCTCGGCTGAGGAATTCTGGGAGTTGAAGTCCACAAGTCTTTAAAAGTTGCCAAGGTTGGAGTAGACAAACCTCACACCAAAAAAGCTGAAGAACGAAATGTTTTTTTTTTAATTTTTTTCCCTTTTTTGGGGGGGTGGCCCCTTTTTATTTATACTGATTTATCCTACACTGAAATAGCTTTTTTTTGTTTTTGTTTAAATCAGCAGATGAACTTAACCGTGTGCAGTGTGTGTGAGCGTAGGCCGGTAACCCCCTCAGAGGCACTGTTTGTATATAAAGATAATTTTTATTTCCGAGTTCTTTTCTTTTTTTTTCTTTCCTGGACCAGACTTAACACTAGCTGACTCAAACCGAGATAAGAGGTGTGAAGCCATCCCCCAGCATTCACGATTTCTCTCTCCCCTTAAACTGTATACACGAATATCTTTCTTGTTTAATAATAACTAGGGGAAAAAAACACACAAAACCTTACAATATTACTGTAACTCCATTGATAATAAAAAACAAAACAAAAAAAGTGTGGACCTTGTGGTAGACTAGTTTGCCGTGTGTAGCATTTTGGATTGATCTATAAACTTAGTAAAACGGTATTGTTACTTCTGGTGGTTTTTTATTTCGCTCGACCAGCCTTCCCCCCCCCCCCCAGAGCAAACGGCAGGAGGCAGCCTTGCCTTGAGTTAGAGCGGGTGTCAGCAACCTGCGGCTCCGGAGCCGCATGCGGCTCTTTGGCCCCTCTGCTGTGGCTCCACTGTTGGGTGATCCCACCACTGGCTGTGTTAAGAAGAGAAGGGGGGGGATCATCCCCCGTAGAAGGTCGATGGATCTTTGCTTCCCTTTTGAAGTCATTCTTACTTAGAAAATAAAACCGAGATTCAAATTCAGATTCAATATTTATTTCAGTAGAAAATAATAAAAAGAATCCTTAGTAAGCTACATCTTATCGGCTAATGAAAAAGTCACTTCTACCTTCGGCAGCAATGGCGAAGAGAAAGTAAGGAATTGACTTCAGGAATGCAGGCATGCGTAGTAGAACATATCACATGTCTGCTTGACCATAAATACAAGAAACAGTAGAAAACAGAGATGCACAAACTGACAATATTCACATCGTGACAGGCTGGCCCCGCCCCTCCCCTCCTAGTCATTCCTCACCTGGCCTGAGAAGGTAAGGGCAACGGCAGAGGATGGAGAAGTGGCCAGGGCAGAGAGAGAGACAGAGATGGGGGGGGAAGGGAGTGGGGGGAGAGAGACCCCATGTCAAAAGGGTTTTGTGGTTCCCGGTGTTTAACAACCGGTTCTTTGCCCTAATGACCGGCTGGGTAGGCGTGGCTAGGGGGGGTCATGTGACTAGTGGAAGTGAGTGATGTCAAGTTGGCCACGCCCACCCAGGTTTTGTGGCTCCCGGTGTTTTGTTTTCTGCGGGAAACGGGTCCAAATGGCTCTTTGAGTGTTTAAGGTTGCAGACCCCTGAGTTAGAGGGAGGGTCTCTAAACTGGCCTGGACTCACGGGGGGGGGGGTTTGATGGCAGCAGCTCTCCAGATGTTGGGGAGCTGCAGATGCTGGAGGTCAGCTCTACTTGCAGAGTGGGTGCCTGTATGCTTGGCTTTTCTACAAGACACCCCCCCCAGCACACCAACCGCAGGTGTGTCAGTTACTTAGTTTACTTTATTGTCATTGCACCTCGTACAACGGAATTAAATGTCATCTTCAGTGGTACATTATAACTATAAAAATAAAACAAACACACATCCTTTGCATTCTATACAATTGAATTGAAAACCCCTGATACTGCATTAATATTGCACTATACAGTAGAATTCAATACAGTACTGCCCTGGGATAGCAGCTCTTTTTTAGCCTATTTGTCCTGTACCGTCTGCCAGATGATAATAGTTCAAAAAAAAAAGGTGCCCAGGATGAGATGGATCTTTAAGAATGTTTTGAACTTTCTTAAGGCAGCGGGAATAAAGCTCTTCCAAAGAGGGGAGAGGGCAACTAGTGATCCTCTGGGGAATGGCGTTAACCCTCTGGAGCGCTGTCCTATCTGCCACTGGGCAATTGGCAAACCATACACAGGGGCAGTAAGTTAAAATGCTCTCTATGGTGCAGCGGTAGACGGTCACCAGCAGTTTTTCATTCAGTTATTGTTTCCTGAGAAGTCTCAGGTAGTATAACCTCTGCTGGGCTCTTTTGACCAGTGCTGCAATGTGAGCGCCCAAGGTCAGGTCCTCTTTTTATGACAACACCCAAAAAACTTAAAACCGGCCACTTGCTCCACTAGGTCTCAATTGATGAGCAAGGGCTGGATGTCTGATCTATTCCTTCCGTAGTCCACTATAAGCTCCTTGGTCTTATTGGTGTTAAGGACCAAGTTTTATTTATTTATTTATTTATTTATTAGTGAGATTTATATACCGCCTCACAGTGCAAGCACTCTCTAAACGGTTTACACCAGTAAGCAATGTATATTTATATTGCCCCCAACAATCTGGGTCCTCATTTTACCTACCTCGGAAGGATGGAAGGCTGAGTCAACCTTGAGCCGGTGAGATTTGAACCGCTGACCTGCGGATCACAGTCAGCTAAAGTGGCCTGCAGTACTACACTCTAACCGCTGTGCCACCTCGGCTCTTAGTGTCTCCACACCATGAAAGCAACCGGTCCACCTCATCTCGATGGGCAGACTCACACCCACCCACCCCCGATGGACGATGAATGGCCTCTCCCATAGGGAATAAAAGAGGAGCGAAAGGGGATGGGAGTTTGAAGATATCGGCCTGGCAGCTCTCCAAGCCAGATAAGGTCTGTGACTGTAAATTCACCACAGATAAGGTCTGTGACTGTAAATTCACCACAGATAAGGTCTGTGACTGTAAATTTACCCTTGAAAGACTTTGCTGGATGTGAATGAGAAGAATCCACAGTAATTTAATAAAAAGGGTTTTTTTTGGGGTCGGGACAAGGAGTCTGATTTGTGGTTTGTGGACCCCTAGGTCAGAACAGGTTGGGAGATGGGGAGAGCGACGTGCGAAAGAGTGCCCAGGATTGCAGACAACACTTTCCAACGGGCAGGAGTGTCTCTTTCTCACCTCCTGTTGCCTCACCAGAGGATGGTCAGGGCGCATTCCAGGCGGTTAGCCAGCTTACCGTCCCGGGTCCTCCGGTCGCTAGCCTGGTAGACCTCCGACGCCCTCAACGCCGGGTGCATTTTCAAGGAGCCCCACAGACTGACGATCACTTCAGATGCCAGCCTGTTCGGATGGGGAGCTCACCTACAGGGGCGACTGGTCCAGGGCAGGTGGTCTCCAGAGGAGTCTCGCCACAACATCAACTGGCTGGAACGGCGAGCCATTCATCTTGCACTGCGACAATTTCAAGCAGAGGTTCGGCATCATCACGTGTTGATCCCGACAGACGACGTGGCAGCGGATGCCCATGTAAACAAGCAAGAGGGGCATTCTCATTCATTCAATCGTTGATGAGAGAGTTGGCGGCGCTGGGCAGTTGGGCAGAGACCGACATTCTGTCCCTGAGCACATCTCAGGGAAGCTGAGCCTTCAAGCGGAGTCCCCCTCCTGGCAAGCCGTCCCTCAGCCTGGAATTCAGCAGGGTCCTGCCGTTGCCAGAGTTGGGGGGAAAAACATTTCCAAAGAGCAGGACAGGATATTTGCAACCCAAACACGCTTTCTGACTACAGAGAGATCGACGATGCCTCTGTGTCCCAGGGCGCCGATTCGATTAACAAAAACTAGGCAGCAAACGTCTCTTTTTAATAGCATACAGATGCTTAATACAACACTATCGTTACTACTCCGCTTACACTTTGCTGCCTGCTCGGGTCATAAATAACCCAGGGGTTGTCAGCACTCTGGAATTCACTGGGAAAAGTGGGATTCTAGCGTAACTTCCACCAGATGCAAGAAACAGCTGTCAAAATTGGCTACGGGTTTTAGCTTAGGCGCGCACGGAGGATCTCAAGCCAGGTAAGCTCTTTCCCCCCCAAAAAAAACCACAAAGGGAGGGTCGTGCAACACTCTTTGAACTCGCAGCCCATCCCCCCTAAAACGGGTCGAGGTGTGTGGAATTTTCAGGGATTCTGGTGCAAATCTGCTCCCAGGTGGAAATTCATCGTAACTTCAGTCTCCCCTCCCCGCCACACACACACACACTCACACACTCTAAATGTACCTGGCGTTTCCTCTTTTTCTGCATGGAGCTTCCATAACTTCAGGATGAGGGGGGTCTCTTTTTCCATAGGACCCAGCTCCTCCATTCTGTAAGAAAAGGTTCCCCTCGCACATATGTGCTAGTCGTTCCTGACTCTAGGGGGCGGTGCTCATCTCTGTTTCAAAGCCGAAGAGCCAGCGCTGTCCGAAGACGTCTCCGTGGTCATGTGGCCGGCATGACTCAATGCCGAAGGTCCACAGAACGCTGTTACCTTCCCACCAAAGTGGTCCCTATTTTTCTACTTGCATTTTTTCACGTGCTTTTGAACTGCTAGGTTGGCAGAACCTGGGACAAGTAACGGGAGCTCACTCTGTTACGCGGCGCTAGGGATTCGAACCGTTGAACTGCCTACCTTCTGATCGACAAGCTCAGCGTCTTAGACACTGAGCCACGGTGTTCATTCTACTGTGTGTGGGGGTGTCTTAAAACACCCTCTTCTACCAGCCTTCTGCACAATTCCTTTGCAGCTTTTGATAGAATTCCTTTGCAGCTTAGCTACTTACCTAAGGAAGGTGTGAACTGCAGGTATTTGAAATCCAAAACAATTCCATTTGGCTTTTGAGATTGGCCATCCTTTCTGTTCTCGCTGTTCTGGACTGCCTGCCACCACCACCCCGACCCCTCCCCAAGAATGGAAAGCCGCCTGCCTCTTTTCCCTTTTTAATTTTCCAACGCCGGGCTCTGAAAAGCAAAAAAATATTTCCCTCTTTGTTGTTTAATTATAGAGGGAGGGGGAAGGAAAGCAGGGCAGCCTGAAACGCCAGCATTTCTCCCCCCCCCCCTCGGTAACTGAGAAAGGAAAACGGGCTTTTGAGCATAACGTGTCGGATGAAATAAGAGACTTTTCGACGAGTCTCGCATCTGGGCCGCTTTTCAGCAAAGCACCTGAGCCAAGATTGCAGCGTGGCTCTTTCGGGGTGGGGGTGGGGGGGAGATGCTCCAGGAACGGATGGATGTGGGGAAGACGTTCTTTGGAAACTAAGCAGCCTTCTTACCGTATTTTTTGGAGTATAAGACGCACCTCTTTCCTCCCTAAAAGTGGCTGAAAATTTGGGTGCATCTTATACTTCGAATGTAGCTTTTTTCCCCAGCCCTAACTAGGTGCTAACAGATCTTCCCAGCTCTTACCTTGCAGGCTTTTTCATTGTTACTCTCTCCAAAGAATGTTTTTCCAGCCCTAAGTCTTTGCAGGGTTTTTTTCATTGCTCTACTTGCTCTGAATAAGTTATTTTCTAGCCCTAACCAGGTGCTAACGATCTTCCCAGCTCTTACTGGCTTGCAGGCTCTTTCATTGTTAGTCTCTCAGAAGAAGGTTTTTTTAAGTCCTAACCAGGAGATAAAATAATGTGCTGAAGCTGCTCCGAATAAGTTTTTTTCTAGCCCTAACCAGGTGCTAACGATCTTCCCAGCTCTTACTGGCTTGCAGGCTCTTTCATTGTTACTCTCAGAAGAAGGTTTTTTTAAGTCCTAACCAGGAGATAAAATAATGTGCTAAAGCTGACCAGACTAAGGATGCTAGCCAGATGAATAACTGGTAGGCAGCTTGTTTTCCCCTATTTTCCTCCCCAAAAACTAAGGTGCGTCTTATACTCCGAAAAATACAGTAATTTCCTCCTAAACCAGGGGTCAACAACCCCGCAGCTCTGGAGCCGCATGTGGGTCTTTCATCCCTCTGCTGCGGCTCCGTCGCTCAAAATATGCATCACAACCACCGATGGGTGATACCCGCTGGCACGCGATTTATTGAGCTTTTCGACCCCCGGTAGGCCAACCATGGATAAATCGAAGAAAAGTTTCAGAAGAAAACAGAACGTTTAATTCAACTACATATGCTAGTTCTGTGGCCGCTCAGGAAATAGTCTAGTCAGGCACAGGAAGAGTTTTGTGGCTCCCGGTGTTTTCTTTTCTGCGGGAAACGGCTCCAAATGGCTGAGTGTTTAAGGCTGCCGACCCCTGTCCTAAACCGAGGGGTGCCCAACCTTGCCAACTTTAAGAGACAAATTCAACCCACTCTGGGATCTGAAGTCAACAAGTCTTCATGTGGCCAAGGTTGGACAGCCCTACTCTAAACCCAACCCAAACTACCCTCAAGAACAAGTTTCTCTCTGTAGAGAAACTACAGCAGCATTTCCTTAGCTGGCATTCTTCAGTAGGTTCATTCTTTATTCTTGTGGCATTTCCAACCTTTCGCAGATCTTTAAACGTCTTTAAACAAAGATCTTTAAAGATCTTTAAACATCTTTGCCAACCTCGCCGGTGCAAAATGCCATCTACAAAACAGTTTATACAAATTTTCTTTACATGCAGTTGACATTGTGAACTTGTAATTCCTGTCCCATAACTTCTGCCATTTATCTATTGTGCCATTTATCTATTGTGTAACCAACATTTTTTGTCCATGCTATCGTCTCCTTCACTTGTTCATCTTCCAATTTAATAGACAATAAGTAGTTGTACAGCTTTTCTAAAAATCAATCTTTCTTCTGTCCCTGTTAATATCTTATCTAATTCTGTAGATTCTTTATAGCAGTGGTTCCCAACCTTTCTAATGCCGCGACCCCTTAATATAGTTCCTCATGTTGTGGTGACCCCCAACCATAAAATTATTTTCGTTGCTACTTCATAACTGTAATTTTGCTACTGTTATGCATCGTAATGTAAATATCGAATATGCAGGATGTATTTTCATTGTTACAAATTGAACATAATTAAAGCATAGCGATTAATCACAAAAACAATATGTAATTATGCCAGATCAGAAATTCTCAGGCCAGTCTTTGCAAGAGCACAAGGAATATCATCTTCCACAACAAGTCTACTTCTGCATTTAGACTTGATAACCAACAAGTGTACAGCAATATTTCTCAATCTCAGCAACTTTTAAGGTGCCTGGACTTCAACTCCCAGAATTCAAAGCAAAGCTGGCTAGGGAATTTTGGGAGTTGAAGTCCAGATATATTCAAGTTGTTGAGGTTGAGAAATTGTGGCCTGCAGTGTCGAAAAACTAGAACTCAGATAAGCTTCCAGCAAAGTAATCCCTGTTTAGTTTATAGAAACCATATAATTTGGCAGTCATATCTAGAATGTATCTGCACCTGCGCATACCATGCCATGTCGATCCCTTGGTCGCTCAATTCTTGTTTAGTTTTGAGTTCCCCCTTTTCATTCAAAATATCTTTACATCTAACAATATTTCCCATGTTAATAACATTTGGGCGAATCAATGCTTTCATTGTTGAAAGCCAAACTGGTATCCTCAAGTAATGTTGTTCTCTAATTTTCTCCCCTACTAACAATAGTGCATTCCTTATGTAATGTCTGCATTCTTTATTCTTTATTGATTGGAGACAGAAGGATTTTGTCTTCGGTGCATAAGCTCTCGGTGTACATACAAGCAACAAGTGATGAATTGAGGGGAGGAAAACGTGGTTTCCCACAGCAACTGATGTTCGTCCTTCTCAGGCAGATGTGGACGTTCGTCCTTCTCAGGCAGATGCGGACACTGCCAAAAGACGGTGACCATGGGTCCATTTTTAGACAATCTTAATGAACCATCCATCTATCAACAAGAATGACTAGAAACTCACCTGTATTGTTCTGGATGTAAAATTCTTCCCTAGTTTTAAGCCTGAACCCCAATCCGACACCGGTCTCTTCTCCTTCTGTGTTATTAAAAACTTTTTCCCCACAGTGCTTTCTCAACTGCTACCTGTCAACGTGGCATCAAAAGATTCATTCGAAGAATCAGCCCCGAGAATGAACTGGTTTCAAATTAGCCCCGAGAATTAATTGGTTCTATTTACAGCCATCGATCCATCAATTTAAATCCATCGATTTTTAAGCTTTAAGGTAGATCTTCGCAAGAAAGAAAAAAGGTCAGCCGATCACAGTTGGGAGATCCATTTTTAATTATTGATAGTGAAAACATGAAATGTCTTAGTTGGAAGCATATATAATGGGTTGTCCTCTTCTGTTCTTCAAGCGAACAACGTTGGCGGGCCGTTGGCAACGTTGGGTGTTTAGCTGGGCAGCAGGGACCGCGGCTGGTACCACCACCTTCGTAAAAAACCTTTTCTCCCTCCCACCTTCGCTTCCATTAGCCAAAGAAGGTGCCTCAACTTGAACCAAGAACTAGTAGTAGTAGACTGATGCAAACTTGACTCCCTGTCCCTGGTCCAAATTTCCACCACTTTTGCCGTGATGGCTGAGAATTCAGGCAGACCGCCTCCAGAAAGCACCGAGCAAATCCGTTCTGAATGCTACTCAGACCACTTACCGTATTTTTCGGAGTATAAGACGCACCTTTTTACCCCCCAAAAGAGGGTGAAAACTTGGGTGCGTCTTATACACCAAATATAGCCCCACCCCCCCCACCCCCCCACCCCCCCACCCTTTGGCCTCTGTCTTCCAGCAATTTACCTGCTTGCAGCAAAGAGGGAAGAGCCTGTAAAGCCAAGCAAGTCAGTAGCAGTTTCCCGATCTACAGCTGATTAGGTTTGCCACGTGGGAAAATGAAAGTGAAACTAACTGCAAAGGCAAATAGCTGGGAGAGACAGGCAGATTTTTATTTTTTGCTGAACTGGATGGAAGGGGGTAAGTGAATAACAATAAATGTCTGTAGAATGTTCAAATTATTAGACTTATTTTTTAAAGACTGCTTTATTGTTGTTCTAGAGCCAGGGGCAATTTTAAGACTTGTGGACTTCAACTCCCAGAATTCCACAGCCAGCTTTGTTAGCTTTGCTGGCTGTGGAATTCTGGGAGTTGAAGTCCACAAGTCTTAAAGTTGCCAAGGTTGGAGATCCCTGTAAATCTAGACAACTTAACAAAATAAAGAAGCTTTTTAAAATAAATGCTTGCTCTGAAGAGGCCCAGTGCTATTGTATCTTCTTTTAAATAATAGAGAATAATGTATACTCCCAGAAATTTTAATTAATTTTAACAGCTCTGTACAAGTATAGTATGAAATGTAACAGTGTCCTGTTTAGTATTAGAGTTTAGTTACCTTGGAGTAGATCTATTTAAATAATTGGGAAGAGTTAGTGTGACTACATTTAAGAAAACTTTCTGGCATAATGTACATTTCTCCAATTCTTTGCTATTTCTATGGGTCAGGCACACATGCACAGAAATACACAGCAAACAGTGTATATCATCTGTGCTGTTTGCTGTTTGGCAAATTGCTTGGAGGCAGAGGCCTTTTTCCCTTGTTTTCCTCCCCCAAAACTAAGGTGCGTCTTATACTCCGAAAAATACGGTAGTTCTACCCTAACTCAACAAGGCATTCTTGAGAGAATTCTACACCACCGTAAAGCCCACTCCTGCCCAAGATATCCCTGTTAAAGACTTGCTAATAAACAGTTGGAAAGTCAAGATACAACTCCGTTTGGTCTTTATCCCAATAAATAAATATATTCTGCCCCCCCCACACACAAAAAATATCTGAGGAAGCCTTTTTAGAATCCAGCATGTCCCCTGTAAATATTTACATCATGTTTCATTGAGAAGGACATGGAGGGGGGGGGGGGGGAAACTGGCGTTGAGTACGAAGAGGTTGCAAGATAGCAAAAATGCAGGAACAGAAATAAATCTCTAGTGCTTTTAGCTGCTCACCCTTTCCAAATCTCCCTGACTTCAGTTTACGGTTTCTACCTTTCGGCTTATTTTACACACAAATGGCTCGGGGCGAATGGAAAACATAATTGCTTCAAAAAAAACAATCACGGGTAGAAGTCTACCCTTCTTTTTGGTAGTGAAGGCACAATCCAGGGGCAACTTCTCCCACGGGAGTCAACGAAGGAGCCCATCACAAGTACTTTCACCTTCTTGATTCGCCCTCTCTAACTTCTTGCTACGGCTTTCCTGGTTCCCCAAGCCCACAGTCCCTTTGCAAGGTCGGTGCGAGCTCCGGGTGGTCCTTTCTTTCTGGCAAAATCCTCCTCTCGCTTTTTCTCGGGGCAGTTCCTTAAGTCCACCTCCTGGTTGGGCGTCATCTTACGACGATCGCTCCAAGAAGCCCATCTCACGGAGGGCATCCTTCCGGGGCGATTCGAGTCGCAGGACCGCCACCGTTCAAAGCAACTTCCACCAGCCAGGAACGTGGAGGTTATTTTCGGTTCCCCGAAATGTCCCATGCCTGCCTCCCAAAACATCCGGCTCCTGTCCTCCTGAGCTCATAGGGGCGTTCGACTGGCTAGATTCAACTGGATGGGAGAGGCTTACCGCTGAACCAAGACCTGATCCATAGTGCAAAGCATAAAAGAGGCCGTCGGAAGAGACGCCCTTCTAACGTACAACTATTGCTGTGTATTTTCAAGAGCCAGGGTGCAGGGAGGTGAAGGCGGCCTATTGCTTTTGGGGTGCTGGAGGAAGTCTGAGGATTTTAAAATATTCGATACAAACCCTCCCCTCCCTCCCTCCCCTCCGAGTCCCTGTTAGCTCTTGCTTTGAGAATTCACCAGGTGGGAAAAGCACCTTTGAAGTTGGGCAACCTCTTTGCTCTAGAAGTCAGAGAAGAATTCCTGAGGCCCCAAGTGAATTATAAAAGGTGTTACATCAAGGGGTTGGCAGTAAGGACTGTCAATGAAACAGCCACCTACGGCACAAGAAAGAGCAGAGAGGCAAGACAGAGGGGAAAAGAAGAAGAAGAAGAAGAAGAAAAAAAGGAAGGTTAATTTTATTTAAAAAGCAGGACAGCAATCCTTCAATTTCTCTGCTCTTTCCAGCTGTGGGTGGAGTTTCCATTGCAACAGGGTGCGCGGGAAGTGCAGTTCTAGCCACTTCCCAAATGCCCTCGCCCCCCCATCTTTTCTAGGCAAAGATTGATCTCAAACACACCACACACACACAAAAACCACAACTAAGGTAGCTTAGGAATGGATTTGCTCCTCTCCCCCCCACCCCCGAAGTAAAGCAGAGAAATGTAAAATATGCAGCAACAGGGGCAAAAGTCACGACGTGGTTAGTAAAACTCCCAACACGACAAGTAAATCAATAAAAATAAAAATAAATAAATGGAGAGGGGGGAGGGATGGGGGAAAAATGACTTCATATCAATTATTTGGAAATGACGGCCATTGCGTTGGAAAAAGCAGAGCGCTCGAGAGACAGCCTGACCGGCTGCCATGAGAGGACCACTCCAGGAAGCGACTTCTCCAGAACTTTGCGCTGGGGAAGGGGTTTAATAAAGGTGGGCGGGGAGAATTTGGGGGGCTTCCTTCACAGAAGGGCCACCCCCTCCGGGAATCGATCCGACCGCCAAATTGCAGGGAACGAATTGATCTGGGATCCTCCGATCGATCGCCATGCTTTTCCAAGCTCCGTGATGGCGCCTTTTCATCCATAGGCCAGCAGGCAGTCCGTGTATTTTCACCAATGCGTGGAAAAGACAACGCCCCCAAGGATTAGGGTCTCTACCCTCCCCATCTTCCACCCCACCCCACCCACCCCACCTTTGAAGGAAGGAACAGAAGGATTCCCAGGTTGGATTAAAAGCATCACCACCCCAAACGGCAAGCGAGAAGGAACAAGACCACCAAGGATGGGGGGAACAATAAATGGAGCACATTCCGAGAAGCACAGCCAACATGGGCAACCTGGCCTGCGTCTTCCTTTCTCCTTTCCAAAAACCAACTGTGGTTCTTTTCTTTCGGCTCCGAGGTTCTCCGTCAGCTCGACTCGCACCGAGGACGGATCGCTCCTCTCCTCTCCTCTCCATTCCCCCCACGTTCTCCCCTCACCCTGTCCATCGCATCCTCGGAGGGTCAACATGCTTTGAAAGGGGAGAAGAACCACAGTTGGGCGACTTTTGAAAAGATCCACAACGGGTCGCTTGCGTTCGGGTGGGGAGGTGATGCCTTAAGAACCAACCGTCCTTTCCTCGTTCACGGGCCCCTAATTTCGGGAGGGCTCCCCCAAGGACAGCAGGGGACCCCCCTGGGAAGAAGGTAAAGACGTTTTCGGGGGCTGCCCTGCCGCATGAACGATGAGCGTTTTTGGGTACGGAAATTCAAGGAGGAGGAGGAGGAGGAGGCGGCACGATACCGGCCTATGGCTGAAACACTGAACTATTCACAGCAGTGCTGGACGAGACCAGACAATTAATATAGCGAGTTTTCATGGGAGCTGTTGCTGCTTCAGATTCTTAGAATTGAGCAAGGCTGCCGAGAAGCGGAACCATCGTTATTTTTATTTTAAGCCCTGGCAGATGGGGAGAAACACATCGACGGGCTATTAAAAAGAGGCCACAAGAAACGTTTTTGATTTACTCGAGGTGGGTTTCTTTTAACAGCTTTGGAACTAAAAGGCCTGATTTTATTTTTTTTTAAACCGGCTGAGCAATTGGAATCCCTGCATTACACGATGCAGGCTAATGGTCTGGAGGCGGCTTTTGATCTCCGCAACTGGTTTCCCCCCGAATATTCTGGCTGGCTTAGTGCAAAGCAGCTTTCGTAAATTTTTTGGAATTGATGAATAGAAACCCTCGACAAATTCCAAGCCCCTTTTTGGTTCCAAATCAAAATCAGAACGGAGAATCCAACATAAAAAAAACTCGTAAGGACTTAGGAGAGAGTCACAAGTACGGATGGCCAGGTGCAGAACACAGGTAGACAGTCCTACTTATAGCAATAGCACTTAAGACTTATATCCCGCTTCACAGTGCTTTTACAGCCCAGTTTACAGAGTCAGCCTCTCGCCCCCAACAATCTGGGTCCTCATTTTACCCACCTCGGAAGGACGGAAGGCTGAGTCAACCTTGAGCCTGGTGAGAATCGAACTGCCAAATTGCAGGAAGTCGGCAGTCGGCAGAAGTAGCCTGCAGTACTGCACTCTAACCACCGTGCCACCGTGGCTCATATCCCAGATATGTGCAAAGAAAGCCATGGAAGATATTTTTGATTTGGAGGCAGGTGTCCTAGGAAAGACATCCCCCCCCCCCAGCATAAAGGCCTTATGCACTGCTTAAGACAAACTTCCTTGACTATAAAACTAACCCTTTAGCTTTCTTTTGTGTCTTAAATAGTCATTTATTGGCACGTCAGTTTCTTTTAAAAAAAAACCACCACAAAAGAATAACGAAACAAAACACACTGCATCACATAATCCTAAAATTGTAAAATTTGGGCCCAGGGCTTGGTATTAGGAAACAGGTTTTTTTTTTTTAAAAAAAAAACTCTCTATTACAACAAAAACTGGTTTTATTTTGTGATCAGCTTTTTTTTTTATATAGTCTATACATCCTTCACAAGTTTTAAGGTTTTACATAATTCGGATTCCGTTCAGTTAAAAACAGAGCGTCTAAATTTCTTCCCTATCACAGAAGGTTGATATATATATAAGTTATTTCGGAGGTGAGAAGGGGGGGGGAAACGAGGTAACCATTTTCACAGACCATAGTTTCATGTATGTTGGTTTGTTTTTCTTTTCTTCAAGTTTTTAAGAGAGAACTAAGTTCGCGTTTTGTTAAAATAAAAATTAAAAAAAAAAGACGTGGAAAAAGATGGATCGTTTTACAAATGGTTTTTTGTTCAAGTGTGTGTTGTGTGTTTCCAAGGAAAACCAGGATTAAAAAGGTAGGTAGGCTAGCTGAGTGTTCTGTTTCTCATTTCCTTCTAACATCCTGTCTTGGGTTTATGGAAGCCGGTCAAGAGAGGGTTGATCTCAGCCGAAGGCTAAAAGAACGAATAATGGGGCATTGGAAAAGTTGGGAATTTCATAACTGGCAACAGGAGCATTCGCTTGGGCAGACCTACGGAAGGAAGAAACCGAAAGCACTTGGGTAAATCTAAGTATCCGAGAAAGGTTAGCTAGAAGGAGGAGGAGGAGGAGGAGGAGGAGGAGGAGGAGGAGGAGGAAAGAAAATGGGTTTGGTCCCCTAATTCATCCCAACATCAGAAGACAGATGGGTCTGTGGCAGAGGTGGGTTCCTGCCTGTTTTTGCCAGTGCGGTTAATAGCTGTTGTTCGGCGCAGAGCCGAAGACGCTGCTGCCGTTTGCGGCGCGGGAGCTTTCCCCGGGCGCTGCCACCGCCCGCATGGACGCCGCCATTTGCGTTCTTTTGCCCTCTGCGCCTGCAGAACGCTTTGCGCATGCGCAGAGGGCAAAAGAACGCAAACGGCGGCGGCCATGCAGGCGGCGGCAGCGCCCGGGGAAAGCTCCCGCGCCGTGAACGGCAGCAGCGTCTTTGGCTCTGCGCCGAACAACAGCTATTAACCTCACCGACAGGAACCCACCTCTGGTCTGTGGGTCAGTTAGCAATAGCACTTAGACTTATATACCACTTCATAGTGCTTTTACAGCCCTCTCTAAGCGGTTTACAGAGTTCAGCATATTGCCCCCAACAATCTGGGTCCTCATTTTACCCACCTCGGAAGGATGGAAGGCTGAGTCAACCTTCAGCCTGGTGAGATTTGAACCGCCGAACCGCAGCTAGCAGTCAGCTGAAGTAGCCTGCAGTGCTGCACTCTTAACCACTGCGCCACCTCGGCCACCTTAGTCCCACCCGCCACCATTCCCAAAACCAAAGAGGTCCGATTCCTTTCCCAACGGACTTCTCATCGGGAAAGGGATCCACTGAGCTACCAATTTCAAGAGCTTGGCATGTCCCGCCGAGTCTGATCCTCAGCTGCGGACACGCAAACCCATACGGCACAGCCTGACTTCCAACCCGGAGTTGTTGGCCGATTTGTTTCCTTGGACGATCAAGGGCAGGAGGAGAGGGTGGGGCAGGGTGCTTTTGAAGGTATTTCTTTTAAAAAAAAATTCTTGTGGCCTCACGAGAATCTTTGGGAGATGCTTGGGTCTGGATTGAAGTCCCAAAACGAGAAGGTTTTTCCCTGTCGGACGATCTCTCTGAATCGTTTGCCCCCCTCCTCCCACCCACCGCGTCCGTGTTTTTTTTTTTTAGAAATCAGAAAGCAGCAACAGCAAGTTTTTTCCAAAAGGAGCAACATGGTCCGAGTGAAAAATCCCACCGCCCCCCGACATGCAAACAGCTTCACACAGGCAGAGAAGAGAGAGAGAAAAAGGAAGGGAGGGTTTCGCAAAACCAGGAGCAGCCCCTCGGGCCCCAAAACTCAGCACCACAACCAACCAACCAGGTGTTTCCAAAGGGCAGAAAACCAAGCCAACGAAAGGACCCATGAGAAATGTTTATGCAGAAAGAGGGCGGAAGATTTTCTCGACATAAGCCTGTTGGGAGTCAGCCATGGGCCGCTTGAGTTAGCAGGGGCGGGGAAGCTGCAGAGGGACACAGTTGCATGTCAGCCCCCCCCCCAACCTTGCACGAGTTGGGGACACGGCAAACTCCTGAGACTAGAAGGCACAGCTGGAGGAGGGATAGGGGGTTGTTTGGAAGTTCTGAATCAGCAGCATCTTTGGCGACGTGAACACCGAATGGATCTTGTTAAAAATAGCAATAGCCCTTGGATTTATATACCGCTTCACAGTGCTTTTACAGCCCTCTCTGAGCGGTTTACAGAGTTCAGCATATTGCCCCCAACAATCTGGGTCCTCATTTTACAGACCTCGGAAGGACGGAAGACTGAGTCAACCTTGAGCTAATCAGGATCAAACTGCTTGCAGTGGGCAGCGTTAATCTGCAATAGCAATAGCCCTTAGACTTATATACCGCTTCACAGCCCTCTCTAAGCGGTTTACAGAGTCAGCCTCTTGCCCCCAACAATCTGAGTCCTCATTTTACAAACCTCGGAAGGACGGAAGGCTGAGTCAACCTTGAGCCAATCAGGATCAAACTGCTGGCAGTGGGCAGAGTTAATCTGCAATAGCAATAGCCCTTAGACTTCTATACCGCTTCACAGTGCTTTTACAGCTCTCTCTGAGCGGTTTACGGAGTCAGCCTCTTGTCCCCAACAATCTGGGTCCTCATTTTACCCACCTCAGAAGGACGGAAGGCTGAGTCAACCTTGACTCAGCTGCCTGCCCCCTAAAAGTCCATCCTTCCTGTCCGAACGCTTTTTGCAGAGTGTTTATTTCTTCCTTGGCAAGATTAGAGCCATATCCAGTCTAGGACAACTAGCAATGCGACCCGTGTGCTATAGAGCCGTGATGGCGAACCTATGGTACGCGTGCCAGAAGTGGCACGCAGAGCCCTCTCTCCGGGCACGCCAGCTGTCGCCCGTTGCTCTTCCGGGCTCTCGCGCATGTGCGGGGGAGTACCGAAAACCAAAAGAACAGCTCCCCGCCGTGCATGCGTGCACCGGAAAGCTGAGTTTCTGGCGCGCCAGCCAGCTAGTCTTCGCACACCGGAAACCAGAAGCTCAGCTTCCCGGTGCGTGCATGCACGCCGGAGAGCTGCTCTTCCGGTTTTCCTTCACTGCCGCGCGTGCGCGCGCTCTCCCCTTTCGGCACTTGGTGCTGAAAAAGGTTCGCCAACACTGCTATAGAATTTGGAGTTACGGTTTGCGGGGTGAAAAGCATCCCCCCTCCCTGCGGTAAGGAACTCCCTTCCAAGAAGAGGAAGATTCAGAGCTCCACCTCCAGAAGTATTCGGGCAGTGCTTCAAATCTGGCACAAACCCCTGCAAAAGCAGACTGGAAGCGGGCCAGGAAATCATGCAGAGACACAACGGGCAGCTCCCAGTCTCCCCTGGACCCACCAAAGCGTCCGGCTACTCAACGCAAGGCAGAGAGCGGCCATCGCTGACTCCAAAGGCGTTTCCCCTCCTTGCTGCATAAAACTACATTCAAAGTAATCAAAGAGCCAATTCTTTGTTGGTTTTTGTTTGTTTGTTTTCGTTCCCTCCCCCCCAAATTATTCAAATTCATTCAAATTATTTAAAACCGAGGGCTGCCGGGAGGGTGGCAGTGAAAGATCTGTTGAGGTTTGGGAGCAAAGCGTAGACTTTAGCAGCGCCTGTTGGGAGCAAGACGTTTCCTCCCCCGGCTTGGGGAGGAGAAAGTGATGGGGAGGGGGGGGGCTCCTGGTCATTGCAACGGGTGGATTTCCAAGAACGGTAGAGTCAGGACAGGTAGTCCTTGACTTACAACAGTTTGTTTAGTGACCGTCCAAAGTGACGTCACTGGAAACAGGGACTGACGGCCATTTTTCACACTTACGACCGTTGCAGCATTCCCCACGGTCACCTGATCAAAAAAATCAAGACGCTGGGCAATTGACTCATAGTTATGACGGTCACGGTGACCCAAGGGTCACTTCTGGCAAGCCAAATCCACGGGGAAGCCAGGTTCACCTAACAACAGCGTTGCTAACTTAACAACCTGCAGTGATTCCCTTAACAACGGGTGGCAAGCCAAGTTCGTAGCAGGGGGCTGAATTCACTTAACAAATGTTTCACTTGGCGGGAGAAATTTTTGGGCTCCATCATGGTCGTAAGTCCAAGGTGCAGGAGAATTCTTAAAGAGAATTCGGAGTTTGAAGAATTGGCTTCAAACATTGGTTCATTGAATGTTTGAAACAAGAGCAAAGCTAGTTAGTGTCGTGTAGCTGAAAATATGGGACTCTGGACCCCGCAGGATTAGGCCGAGCGCCAACAAACAGCCCCCCTCTCCTCTCCTGAGTGGAGGGCACAAATATCAAGGGCCGCACTGGCTGTATTGGTTGCAGCCTCTTTCTCCAATCTGGCGTCCCTCCAGGTGGGATGCTGGAAATTCCCATCCACCCCCAGACAAATTGGGGGATGATGGGAAATGCAATCGAAGGCCCAGCCCTGGAGAGCGGGTACCAGATGGCCAAAGGGCAGCCTACAGTATCTCGGGACCTGACCCCAAAAGGTGACCCTGCCCTTTGCAAGCCAGAAGAGAGGACTACAGAGGGGAGGCGGGAGAGAAGCCAACTGTTGTGGCCTGTTGGCTGCCGGCCCCTCCGGTAGCCGAATAAAAGGAGGTGGCGTGGGAGTCAGGGCCAGCATCAAGGCAACCTGAGAGCTCCGAGGGGGAAGAGGGAATGGAGCTGGCAGAGAGGGGCGGAGCAAGGGCTGTCCGTCAGCCCTCAGATGGAGAGTGAGGTCTGGAGGTGGCTGATGAGGAAGAGGAGGAATAGCTGGATCCAGTGCCTGACGTGCAGATGTGCACAAGGCAGAGGAGAGGAGAGCAGTGGAAATCTATGGGCCGGTCCTTGGGACGGAAGAGCCACCGCTGCTAGCGAAGCCCCACCCTAGCTCCGGGGATAAAAGGCAGGGGGCGGAGATGAATAGAGGTGGCGGACAACGATTCATCTCCCGGCCGGCCGGCCGGACTTTGTTAGCCTGCGTTGAGAGAGAAACTTTTTTGCTGGCGCTCCCAATAAAGGAATCTTTAAGTGAACTTCAGAACGCTTGTCATGTTTGGAGAACTGGGTCAGAACACCAACGACGACTCTGAGATGGGAGGAAGATTTGGCCCTTTGAGCAGCTTTGAATGGAGCGCAAGATGGCCGTTCAGAAGGCAGGAAGGGGACGGTTCCATCGGTTGTGGCACGGGGGACGAGGGAGCAGGCAGTTAGGACAAGCAGCTCTTTCGCGGTCAGGCAGAAGCAAATCAGGAGGAACAAGCCACAGAGAAGAACAGCTTGGCTGATGGCCGTCCAGAGAGGACCCCACCTGGCCTCCCCACACCCAAAAAAGCTAGCCTGAGAATGGGGGGATACACGTAGACAAGGAAAAGCGAAGGACGTACCGTAAGCCGGTGCAGCGGCAGCTGCCGCGTTGTATCCGTACGGTGCCGCGTACCCTGTAAGGGAAGCAGACAAGACACGGTGACAGATCCTCCCGGAGGACAAAACGGGCGTGGCAGAGATGCCCGCCAGTCATATTTTAGGAGGCTAGCAGCATCCTGCGGTCATCCAAGCCCATTGGGGTGGGATTCTACCGGTTCGGACCGGTTCGGGCCAACCGGATGCTTCGACGATCAGCTGGGAGTGAACCAGTCCGCAAAGTGCGCGATCACCGAACCGGTTTTTAAACCGGCAGGATCCCACCACTGTCCAAGCCAGCTTTCAACCAGCAAAATCAACAGGAGAAAACGGATTTACTTAACGAATGCGTGATTCATTAAATGAACACTGTAAACATGGTTGAAAAATCAGATCCGGTCACGTGATGACTCGCTGAATGACCACATTGTTTAGCGACTGAAATCCCAGTCCTAATTGTCATCATAAGTCCAAGGACTTGCCAGTAGTAGGTCTCAGTCAGATGAAGTATACAGCGGGAGTCTCCAAATTCGGCAACGTTTAAGATTTGGGGACTCCAACGAAGGACCGGCCCGCAGTGCCTCTGCTACTGAAAACGGAGCTCGGGAGGGCTGCGTGCGGCCCTCCCAAGCTCCGTTTTCGCGGGCAGAGGGTTGCAGGAGGCCGTCGCAGCCAACATCGGAGCTCGGGAGCCTGTTTTCACTGGCAGAGTGCTCGGGTCACCACAGGCGCCCCCGGCACAAGTGACGTCGAGCTGGCCATGCCCACCCTGGCCACACCCACCCCGGCCCCCCAAGGACAAACACAGCCCTGATGCGGCACTCAATGAAATCGAGTTTGACACCCCTGGCATGAAGCATTCAGCAGTTCCCAACACCATCCAACACATTGCATGGAATAAAGTCAAGTATGAAAGAGGCCGTCAGCTCCTCAAAATTGCATTGTTTTCCAAGAAGGGGGTCGACTCTCTCATGTAAGAAGAGACCTGAGGGTGTGACCAATGCACAGAAGACTTGGGGTGGTGGTGGTGATCAGAGTAATTTGGGCACCTCAATTTAATTATTGTATTTTTCGGACTATAAGACGCACCAAGATTTTGAAGAGGTAAACCAAAAAAACGTTTTTGCTCTCCCTGGCCCCCAGGAGCACTCTGCAGGCCTCCCAAATCCTCTGCACGTCCCATTTTTTGTGAAAAACGGCCCCGTTTTCACAAAAAATGGCCTGTTTTTCGCTCGTTTTTGCCCTCCCCAGTCCCCAGGATCACTCTACAGGCCTCCCAAACCTTCTAAATGCCCCATTTTTTGCAAAAAACGGGCCTGTTTTTCGCTCATTTTTGCCCTCCTCAGCCCCCAGGAGCACTCTACAGGCCTCTGAAATCCTCTGCACGCCCCATTTTTGCAAAAAACAGGCCTGTTTTTCACCTCCCAAATCAGCCACGTGTCACGTTTTTGCCCTCCCCAGTCCCCAGGAGCACTTTGCAGGCCTCCCAAACTCTCTGCGCGCCCCGTTTTTGCGAAAAACTGGCCCGTTTTACGCAAAAACAGGAAGCGCAGGGCGGGGTTTTTGGAGGCAAAAAATGGCTGTATTCAGTGTACAAGACGCAACAACATTTCCACCCTCTTTTGGGGTGGGGTGGGGAAAGTGCGTCTTATACTCCAAAAAGTACGGTAAAAATGGGACATAAAATGAGCAGAAGATATGGACCAGCCATGATGACTCATGAAAGTCTTTTCGTCCCTGGAAGGTAGGGCTTGTTGTTCCCCTCTTACAACCCCAGGAGAACCCAGCCTGGTTCTACCTGGTGCCAGGTAACTGGTGGCCGCTGCTGCCCCGACAAACGCCCCCCGCATGGGAGACCCTCGTCCTCTTCCTCGTGCCGCCGCAGACATGGCTGTGTTTACGATCCCTCCTTTGGTCTGTGGAGAGAGGCAGAGAAGGATGAAGGCTAACAAAAAAAGCTCACAGCTGCTGTTGACTCTCTTCCTTTCGTTTTGTAATCTTCAAGGGGGGATTCTGGTCCTGGGGAAGGGGGGGTGGGAGGGTCAGGACCGATTGAAAAAGGGACCGATCAGGCTGCAGTTCAGAAGAATGAATTCTTCCAAGAGCAGAGAGACCAGCTCGGTCATATTTGGTGGCCAAGATAAGTGAACTAAGGACCACGTTCTAGGTTCCTTCTGCACAACATCTGCAGATGGCTTTCTCTTCCCCAAGAAGCTCTCAGTTTGTCCTCTCTGGCTCTGCTCAAACCCCTTCCTCAATCCCCCCACCCCAGCTGGATCTACTTCCCTCCCTTCTTCATCATCTCCTTTTAATGACCCCATAATCCCTTGCGGAGTGGAGTCTGGGGCAACTGAATGGAGCGGAGTATTTACTGGCCGGATGCCCTTCCTGTCGCCAATGCGGAGTTCTATTCAGCAGATATAGTCTCAACATGCCCAGAGAGAGAAATATCTGCCTCTACCTAGGATTGAACTCACAGCCTCCTGAATGTGAGGCCAGAGCTCCACCTCTAGGCCACCGCACCACTCAACTTCCCTCCCTTCTTCTCCATCTCAAAATTCTTTCCCCCCTCTGTCCCACCCAATTCTTCTCGGTTTCCGCTGACTTCAGAAGCTTGCACAGGGACTCGGATCCATCCGATGCAGCCTCTTCCCTCTCACCTGTGGGAGAATCTTTTTCTTCTTAATGGCGGCCGCGTTGGGGCCCGAAAAGAGCTTCTCGAGAGCCGCCAAGGCAGCACTGGCCTTGGCTACTTTTTTGTTGGGGCCAGCCCCTCGAAACCTCTGCCCGTCGACTTCTACCTGGAAGCGAGATTGGCAATTGGCACCCTGGCTGGGCGTCACCTCCCAGAGGAAGTTTCAAGCCTGGCGGGGACCCTCCCTCCTCACCTCCATCACAAACCGCTTGTCATGGCTTCCGCCCGTCTCGGAGATCAGCTCGTATTTCAGGCCTCGCCGCTTCTCGTTGAGCTCCATCACCGGATTCTTGCCGCTGGCTGTGAGGATGGGACCCTGAGTTCGGACCTAGGAGAAGCAGGGCGGGCTTGAGGGGAGGTCCAGGGGCCACCAGGGCCCTCGGTTTCATCCCGTGCAACATTTGGTGAGAAGGACTGCTCTCTTCTCCCGCAATTGGTGTGAGGATCCGAGCCAGTCCTGCGGGGTGTGCGCGCACCCGCCTCTCACTTGCTCTCTCTCTCCGAGGAACGCGACGGAGCTACAAGTGTCAGGTAGGATACGTGTCTCGCAGCCCACCCAATCCTGCCCCGCCCCGCCCCACCTGCGACCCCCAAATTGCATGCCACCACGAGACATTCGTCGTACCTGGGACTTGTAGCTCCGTCGCGTCCCTCAGCATTGTGTCCAGGGAAGCCCATTGTAAAAGAAAACATCTCGCAAGTTCAATCAAACTTCTCGAACTCGGGAGAAGTTTTCTTTTACAATGGGCTACCCTGGACACAACGCCGAGGAACGCGACGGAGCTACAAGACCCAGGTAGAACGCGCATCTCGCAGCCCAACACATCCCACCTGCTAGAAATGAGTCTCTATGAGTCCCTCGGGAGTAGGGCGGCATATAAGAACCAAGAAATAAATAAAATAAATAAATATGTGACTCATCACGCCACCACCGCTGCCTCGTGGAGCAGGACTGTGCAAGGCTTGTTGTGCTGTTGCATGCACGAACGGCAGCACTACCACAAGGTTCGTTATACCGGCACAGCCGCGAGCAGCAGGACGCCATCTGTGCCAGTACGTTGAAGCTTGCAGCAGTCCTGCAATTCGTGCACGCAACGGCACAACAAGCCTTGCACAATCCTGCTCCACGAGGTGGCGGCGGCGGGCCAGCTGCTCGGCCCGCGCCAAGAACAGGGAGGGGAGGCGTCAGCGATGGGACATCCAGTCCCATGCTTGCCGCCTACTGCACCCCGAAAATAATAAGGCCCCTCCTGATAATGAGGCCAAGGCCAAATTTCGGGGGTCAAAAGAAAATAAGACCCTGTCTTATTTTCGGGGAAAGGCAGTAGATAGACAGACAGACAGACGGATGGACAGATGGATGAAAGGGTAGATAGATGAAAGGAGAGAGAGAGAGAGAGAGAGAGAGAGAGAGAGAGAGAGAGAGAGAGAGAGAGAGAGAGAGAAAGAATGTATGTAGGTAGATAAATAGAGAGATATAGAGAGATAGGGAGAGGGAAAGATACGGTAATAAAAGAAAGAAAGAAAGACAGGAAGGAAGGAAGGAAGGAAGGAAGGAAGGAAGGAAGGAAGGAAGAAAAAGAAAGGAAGAAAGGAAGAAAGGAAGAAAAAGGAAGAAAGAAAGAAAGAAAAAGAGAGAAAGAAAGAAAGAAAAAGGAAGAAAGAAAGAAAGAAAAAGAGAGAAAGAAAAAGAGAAAGAAAGAAAGAAAGAGAGAAAGAAAGAAAGAAAGAAAGAAAGAAAGAAAGAAAGAAAGAAAGAAAGAAAGGAAGGAAGGAAGGAAGGAAGAAAAAGAAAGAAAGAAGAAAGAAAGAAAGAAAAAGGAAGAAAGAAAGAGAGAAAGAAAGAAAGAGAGAGAGAGAGAGAAAGGAAGAAAGGAAGGAAGAAAGAAAGGAAGAAAGAAAAAGAAAGAAAGGAAGAAAGGAAGGAAGGAAGAAAAAGAAAGAAAGAAGAAAGAAAGAAAGAAAAAGGAAGAAAGAAAGAGAGAAAGAAAGAAAGAAAGAGAGAGAGAGAAAGGAAGAAAGGAAGGAAGAAAGAAAGGAAGAAAGAAAAAGAAAGAAAGAAATGAAGAAAGAAAGAAAAAGGAAGAAAGAAAGAAAGAGAGAGAAAGAAAGAAAGAAAGAAAGGAATGGAATATGGATAGAGGGAAGAGACAGAAGCAGAGAGAGAGGGGGGAGAGAGAGATCTGGATAGATAAACAGAAAGGGAAGATGGATAGACAGAACGAAGGAAGACAGGCGAATAGAGACGATAAAGAGATGGACGGATAGACAGATGGAAAAGAGGAAGGAAGGAAGGGGCAGCTCCAGATCTGTTTATCAGCCAAACAGAAGGTGCTCTGGCACAATTCATACAAGAAGGGGAGGCAGTCATCCCTACCAATCTTCCGCTCCCGCGTGTTTTCACACCTGATTCCCCCCACCTATTTTCAGGAAATGGCAACCGGCACAGGGGTCTTCCTCCCTGTTGGGGGAACTGTGTGAGAGCCTGGGGGACCCTATGCTCCTTCACGGCTGCTGTCCACATGCCTGCCTAATTTGGCATCTCCCCCCACCCCCACCCCTTCTCCCCACCTGGGCCAGAAATACTCGAGGCCAAAGTTTCCAGTTACTCCGAGGCGCCTGCTCGGATGCTGAGCGAGGGGAAAGATCATGTAACCTGCCGGGTGTCCCAGAGTCTCCCTCGACCCACCGAAACTGCCGCAGGCGAAGTCTAGGGTGGATGAAATCCTTTTGGTCCTATCTAGCCCCGGCTTCAGCTTATTTTGTTCCTTTTTTGAAAAGGGCAAAGGGAGAAAAAGTGGGAGTGGGAGCAGAAAACCACCCTCTGCCAGCCGTTTCACAGCCTTGGGTGAAGGGCTTTGCACGTGAAAAAGACAACTCTGTTTTGAGGTTCGGTCACTGGTGCCTAAAGAGGCAGAATGGTCTATCTGTGCTTTTTCTCCTGAGCCACAACTTGGCAGGTCACGTTCCGTTTTAAAAAAGGAAAAACTTTTCGATCTCGTAAGAGAATAAACAAGAAATGCAAAGAGGGAGGCAGGGAGGGAGGGAGGAGATGAGAATGAGAGGAAGGAAGGAAGGAAGGAAGGAAGGAAGGAAGGAAGGAAGGAAGGAAGGAAGGAAGGAAGGAAGGAAGGAAGGAGAGAATGACAGGAAGAAAGAAGGAGATGAGAATGAGGGGAAGGAAGGAAGGAAGGAGAGGAGAGGAGAGGAGAAAGGAAGGAGATGAGAGGAAGGAAAGAAGGAAGGAAGGAGTTGAGAATGAGAATGAAGGAAGGAAGGAGGGAGAGTGAGAGGAAGGAAGGAAGGAGAGAGACTGAGAGGAAGGAAGGAAAGAAAGAAAGAAAGAAGGAAGGAAGGATGGAAGGAAGGAATTAAGGAGAATGAGAATGAGAAGAAGGAGGGAAGGAGGGAGAATGAGAGGAAGGAAGGAAAGAAAGAAGGAATTAAGGAGAATAAGAATGAGAATGAGAGGAAGGAAGGAAGAATGAGAGGGGGAGGGAGGGAGGAGTTGAGAATGAGAGGAAGGAAGGAAAAGAAAGAAGGAAGGAAGGAGGGAGGGAAGGGGAAGGAGAATGAGAGGGAGGGAGGGAGGAAGGAAGGGAGGAGGGAGGAAGGAAGAAGGAAGAATGAGAAGGGGAGGGAGGGAGGGAGGAGTTGAGAATGAGAATGAAGGAGAGAGACTGAGAGGAAGGAAGGAAGGAAAGAAAGAAAGAAGGAAGGAAGGAAGGAATTAAGGAGAATGAGAATGAGAGGAAGGAAGGAGGGAGAGAGAATGAGAGGAAAGAAGGAAGGAAAGAAAGAAGGAAGGAAGGAATTAAGGAGAATAAGAATGAGAATGAGAGGAAGGAAGGAAGAATGAGAATGAGAGGGGGAGGGAGGAAGGAGTTGAGAATGAGAGGAAGGAAGGAAGGAAAAGAAAGAAGGAAGGAAGGAGGGAGAATGAGAATGAGAGGGAGGGAGGGAAGAAGGATACGCACCTCTAAGGTTGCAGAGGTATCAACTGTGGAATTTCCATTATTATTGCTCGTGTTTGACGCAAGAGTCTCGTTTTTGCCTTCTGTGTCCGACTTCTCATCGGAGCTCGTACATTCCATGTCTGCATCGAAGCCGGTGGGGTAACCCATCGCTTGCAGCACCTGTATAGATTTGCATATCAGGAGACCTTTTCATTCGGCCAAGGTGCCGAGCCAGGCATTTAACCCGTCCCGACCCCAACCCAGACGTCCAAGACCTAGCAGAGAGCTGCCGGGCTCACCTTCACGGCCACGTGAAGTTTGGCCGTCTTCTTGGAAGGTCCTGAGGCTTCGTAGGTCGTCCCGTCCACGTCGACCGACATGGTGAAGACCGGGGCATGGACGGGCCCCGACTGAGACAGCAGCTTGTACTGCAGGCCAGGCCGGATCTGATTCAGCCGCATCAAGGCATTCATGAGATCTATTGCTTTGCTATCAAGGACTGTCGGGAAGGAAGAGATGGACTAAGAAGGGGAGAAGCTGGTATGGCTACGGGGCATCCCAAGGCCATGACTTTTGTAGGGTGTGTGTGTATGTCACGGTGTGATTTATTGTCTGTTGTATGTATATGCAGGGAGCTGCAACCCTATTTAATATAATGGTTCATTCCTGAGCATGTGATTATTATATGTTCTTGTACGCATGTGTGCATTCCTGAAACTCTATTCTTCCCTTCTTCTTCTGGCTTCCGACTGAGGAAGTCGCATTTTATAGCAGAGATGTTATAACAAATGAGATGTTATTGTTTTTGTACCGAAATAAATATTTTAATTAGACTTTTAAACTCCGTCAGGGGGGAGATCTGCTTTTCTTCACTCCCGTAAACTCTTTTGAGAGTCTTGAAGATCCCTCCCTTGTCTCTGAGAAACTAAGCAGGGTCAGGAGACCACTGGGCGATCCTAGAACTGAAGGGTTTTGTCAGGAAAATTGGGAATTCCAGAAAAAGGAGACACTAAAATCACTTTATATTATTGTCTGAATGGAAGAACTGAATAGGCTGATGTTTTCCAGACCCTTCTTCCTTTCTTTTTATCTTTCCTTTCCTTTCTCCTTCCCTTCCTTCTTCCTTTCCTTTCCTTCCTTTCTTTCTTTTTTCTTACTTTTTCTTTTTCTTCCTTCCATTCTCTTCTTTTCTTCCTCTCTTTCTCCTTTCCTTTCTCCTTCCCTTCCTTCTTCCTTTCCTTTCCTTCCTTTCCTTCCTCTTTCTTTCTTTTTTCTTACTTTCTTTCTCTCTCTCTTCCTTCCTTCCATTCTCCTTTTCTTTCTCTTTCTCTCTCTCTTTCTTTCTCCTTCCTTCCTTTTCTTTCTCATTCATTCATTCATTCATTTAATTTAATGATAAGCGCCGAGGTGGCGCATCGGTTAGAGAGCAGTACTGCAGGCCACTTTAGCTGACTGTGATCTGCAGGTCAGCGGTTCAAATCTCACCGGCTCAAGGTTGACTCAGCCTTCCATCCTTCCGAGGTCGGTAAAATGAGGACCCAGATTGTTGGGGGCAATATAAATATACATTGCTTACTGGTGTAAACTGCTTAGAGAGTGCTTGAATAAATAAATAAATAAATAAATGAATGAATGAATGAATGAATGAATGAATGAATGAATGAATGAATGAATAAATAAATAAATAAATAAATAAATAAATAAATAAATAAATAAATTTGTTAAATTTAATTCTTTTAAACCAGCTCTCAGCTCTTTGAAATTTGTTTGAAAGCTAACACCCAGCACTTGCAAAAAAAGCAAAGCAAAGATTTTATCCCAATCCAAAGTGACTTACGCTGATGTTTTGGGGGGAAAAAGAATCCAGTAATCCTTACGCAAACAAAATAGGGATGTTCTAGTTTCATTTGTTTACTGGAGAGAAGCCAAACATGTGAAATCAAGAGCTGATTGTGGCCGATTCAAGACGCAGAATTAGCATCTGCTGCTAAGCACTGCAAATATTTAAAGGGCTCGTTTAGTGACCACAATTGGGGCCGGGAACTCGGTCGTTAAAGTTGAAGCGATTGCTCAGTGAAAGCATGACTGGGTTCACCGTCTTACTTCCACTTTGTGTTGTAAACTGGTCGTAAATGCAAGCGGCTTTTCCCTCACCGTCATAACTGCAAACAGTGGCTAAACGAGGCAGTCAATAATAAACGAGGACCACAAATTCCCCATTGCAAGAGTTAGCTAACAGGGGAGCAGAAATGAATGAAAGGCAGCTTAGAAATTAAAAAAAAATAGATGTCGATAAAGAAAGCAAAGAAGACGCAAGCAAGCATCCTTACTTTTCCTCAAATTCCTCTTCATCTTCTTACTGGGGTCTTTGTCGTCCCCCAACCCGTCTTCAAACGGCCTCTTTAGGGCAGAGGAACCTGCACCTAGAAAGAAAGAAAAAATATTCTTTAAAATTGCATAAAAGGAAGAAGAGAGCATCGCTGATGGATACGATGCAGCCGAGCCATGAAAAGATTCATGGAAGATTCATCTATTATCGAGGTATTGACGCTGATGGTTGTGCATCTGGCCGAGATGGCGAAAAAATTTTCCCCCTCTTTTTATTACTATATTTTAAAGATTACTTAAATGAAAGATATATAGTGGAATGGACTAGAGATACATGTTTTAAAAAATGGGGGTTTTTTTTGACTACTCTTAAAAGGTTTTGAGTTATACGGAATTAAAGATCTAGAATAATTGGACTTTAGGTTTAAGTTTAAGGTTTTTGAACTATAAGGGGTTAGTTTTTATTCCTTTTTCTTCTTCTTATTAATATATATATTATATACTGTGAAGTTAATATTTTGATATATTGTAATATATTGTTTGATTTTAGTTTAGTTCTTGAGGTTTACCTTTGTTTCTCTTCTATTTTTGTGTTTCTTTCTTTCTTTCTTTTTTCTCTTTTATAATTATTAATATAGATTATGTAAAAGATAGAGGTTTAGAGATGTGAATTATAGTATGAGATGTTGTATGATGTTTTTTTAATTGTTGACTTTCTTTTTAATTATTTATTTTCTTTATTTTTTTATTATTTTTATCCTTCTTCCGATTATGTTTTGAATAGTTTAGAAAAATTCGGAGTTAAAGATTCCAAAAAATGGGGAAATTAAGAATTTGTTTTAATTCAATTTAAATTTATTTTATTGAATATTATGCCCTGTACTTTCTCTGGGAAGTCCGGGGGGGAGGGGGGAAGGGAAGGGAGTGGGTTGGGGGGAGGGGGGGAGAAAAATGAAAAATGTTTGTACTTTGTACTTATAAAACTTTTTGAATAAAAAAAAAGATCTAGAATAATTGTGAAATTAATAATTTGATATATTGGAATGTTAGTTTATTAATGATATATGTTTAATTTTTAGATTATGTTTAAAAGGTTTTGAGTAGCAAGGAGTTAAAGAACTAGAGAAATTTTGAAATTAATAATCTGTTAGTATATTTTAATTTTATGTTTATTAAATATTATACCCTGTGCTTTTTCTGGGAAGTCGGGGGTGGGAGGGTGGGTGAGAGGGGGGAAGGTAAGGGGGGTGGGGAGGGGTTTGGGGGGAAGGGGGGGAGAAAAGAGAAAAATGTTTGTATTTTATACTAATAAAACTTTTTGAATAGAAAACGAAAAAAGAAAAAAGCATGGGGAAAAAACCTCTTTTGCACAAAAGAAGATTGGCTGTGGGGACCACTCTTGGATGTCAGTTTTCTAGGCTGGTTAGAGAAGGGGTTATTCAGGGAGGGGGTGGGTGGGAATCTCTATTAAAATATATATAAATGAACATTAAAAGCCCCCACGGCAGAGGGATAAAAAGTAAAACACAACCGAATCAAGGAGGGATTTAAAAAACGTCACGGAGATTATAATTTTCCAGTACACAGTCAATTAGTTGCAATTAATTAGACTGTGATTGTGTCATTGGAAGATCAGCTGTCAAGGAAAGGGAGAATGAACAGAATAACAGAGGTGGAAGGGACCTTGGAGGTCTTCTAGTCCAACCCCCTGCTCAGGCAGGTAACTCTATTCCATTTCAGACAAGTGGCTGTCCAGTCCCTTCTTAAAAACCTGCCGTGATGGAGCACCCACAACTTCTGGAGGGAAGCCGTTCCACGGATTAATTGTTCTAACTGTCAGGAAATTCCTCCTTAGTTCTAAGTTGCTTCTCTCCTTGATTAAGTTTCCATCCGTTGCTTCTTGTCCTGCCTTCAGGTGCACCAGTGGTGGGTGGACCGGTTGGCCCGAACCAGTGGCGGAAATTTGTCCCCGCTCGCCGAACCGGCAGCAATGGCCGCCTGGCCACGCCCCCGAAACCGGTCCTCCGGTCGCCGCTCCTTGAAAGCGGCGGGCAAAGAACCCTCTTGTGCATACGCAAAGGCTTCTCCGCATGCGCAGAGGGTCATTTCCCCGACGTGGCGTAGGCAAAACGCACACTTCCGATGCGATGCGAACCGGTACGGAAGGTAAGTGGAAACCACCCCTGGGGTGCACCTACCTTCTTTGTCGGCCCCCAGCCAGGAATATTTCTGGAACGACTTATTGGAAGGGAGAGGATCCATTTCCAGCACCTTATAGATTTGGCCGAAAGCCGACAGTCTCAGGGCATGCTGTGGATTACCATGAAAATGGGTCAAATGCAGAAGATGAAAGGACATTATTTGGTGAGTCAGCCCCACTCCTATACCAAATTGGGCAGCTTTCAACCCATCACCCAAGCAACTGCGTCAGGTGCCTTTAAACCACGAGGATTTAATCCTCGTTCTCTGTTAGAACCCTGTTCAAACGATTGGGTTTGCTAATATATGAACAAGCCACAAATCAATGTTATGTGTATATTGTTTTAAATGAATTGTAGGCTGATTGCTATATAAGGAAGCAAGAGAGCATGCTCTGAATGTGTGTTTGTGATTAAGGTTACTGTGATCGTGTGTTCCGGAGTGCTGACTCTCTCTGCTGCTTCACTGTTGAGTAATTGACTTTGTGACTGTGTGAAATTACTGTGAAGAGTTGCTGTGAAAAGAGTAACTATCTGTGATAGCGTAGAATTGAATGTTAGCTGTAATCTTTGTTTGCTAGTTAAAACAAAGATAGGCAAGAAGAAGATTCTTCGCATGGACTGACTTACTGTGTATGACTTGGACTTCCTATTGAACTTTGCTACTACTTTAAGTAAACTATTTGTAAATACTAAACGTGGCTGTTTATTGACTGAATAGTATTCATATCAAACTGCAACACCACAACCCACAATCACTATTTCACTGTGTACATGCTCAACAGCACAATAACTCCTTAACATTCTCCATTGCTGGAGGGAAAGGAGACCAACCTAGGTGGCTGGCATGTTTTTACCTGGGCACTGTGGGTTATGGCTTCCTTTTGTGGAACAGTCACGCTAGACAAGGCATCCGTTGGCTCTCGTTCGCAGGGGTCATGCACGCCGGGCCCACCTAGGCACAAGGAAGGAGTTCAACCCTCAACCCTCTCCAATGGACTCCCAAAACCATCATCCTGATGCGACAGAACAACAGCAAAAAAAAAAAAAAAGAGCTACCTGGGAGGAAAATGGCTCGTTAGAGATGGGCGTCTCTTACAGAATGTTATCAGTTGGCTTCTATCAGTTTTGCAAATGGATTTCAAAGGAAGGACTAAAGAGAAAAGCTGTGGAGGCAGCTGGGAATGAAAAAAAATGGCTCCTCCAACCATCCTTAACTTGTACCAGCCTGCTCTGACCTAGGCTTCACCAAATCACGAAAAAGACTCCTTGTCCCGAAAAAACCCCTTTATATTTGGCTAATGTGAATTCCTAGCATTCACATGCAGCAAAGTCCCGGCAAATAGTCTTTCAAGGGTGAATTGCAACCACAGACCTTATCAGTCCTTGGATAGTTGCCAGGCAGATAGCTTCCAGGTGCAATGCTGAACAAGGAAATACTTGGCAAGGAGTCTCTCAGATAAGCAAATCTTCACACTTGAATGAACTAATTGTCTCCTGCAAACACCACTCCCCTTTCGATCCTATTTATTCCCTATGGGAGAGGCCATTCAGCGTCCCCTTGTGCCTTTACTCCCGAGTTGACCTCTGTTCCTTAATTGTTCCCTTCTCCTGACAGCTCTGCGCATGCGCACATCGGGAACAGGCTCCAGCTGTTCTTCAGCCCCACTTAACTCCAATTCCGAAGGTAGCTGATAACTGTCCGACGGTCCTGGCCCCATATCTGCCTCCGACGCAGAGCACTCATCAGATCCTTCCCCAGACTCCAGGACTGGCCCATGTTCCTCCCCAACCTCCTCACTGTCTCCGAGTCTGCTGGCGGGCCACAACACAGCCAAGGTTCCTCAAGCCAACCTCAAAAATGAGATCGTGTTTTCAGAAAGGTGAACAACATTGGTGTCATCACCCCACAAGAACAGATCTTAGAAGAAGACCTCTGCCCACTCTCAAGAAGGATGGACAATCCGTTTCATTCTCCTAGTTAGAGAAGACCACACATCGGCGAGATGTCTTTCTAAACTCACAGGATGAGCAAACCAGAAAACGGCCATCCAAATAGGACATGCTAGAGTGGTTCATCAATGCATGACCGATCAACCTTCGAGAAAAAGCTTGGCGGATCTTACCTGGCAACAGGATGCCTGAGGCCAAACACTCCAACACTCGCCGGAGAGCTTCCCCTGCACCCAACGGCCTGTTGCAGGTGCCAATGGCTTTCTCGCACAGCAGTTCCAAGGGCTGGAAGAAACTGGATGGTGTCAGTACTAATGGCATAAAAATATCACAGAAAGACAGAAAGACTGACGGACAGACGAGGCAAGCCCAAGCATGAGGTCAGAAAGGCACCAAATAATTTCCATCTGTCATAGCTGTGGTTCGAAATCCCGCCCTCTTCTTGGAGGTATCTGAACGATTGGATCCACCAAAGGGGAATCGTATCCTGTTCTGACGATTGGCGTTACGAGACCCACTCACCATTGAGTGTACAATGGGCAGAAGCAGCAGTATATGTGATCCAGATTCAATGTTTACATCAGAACACAGAACACAATTTCTGTAGAGAACATTGTGTTGGCGCTCTTATCAACCAGCACATCAATCTGGACCAGGGAGAAAAATCCCTTGTGTGGAATATGTAAAAAATATATATTATAATATTCCAGGATGGGGGAAAGAAATTGCACCAGAAAGCCAAACAAGGAATAACGGATGGAAGCTGACCAAGGAGAGATTCAACCTGGAAGTGAGAAACTTTCTGATGGTGAGAGCGAACAACCAGTGGAACAGCTTGCCAGCGGAGGTTGTGAGAGCCCCAACACTTGAGACTTTCAAAGGGAGACTGGACTGCCATCTGTCTCAAATGGTATAGGGACTCCTGCTTGAGAGGTGGGTTGGACAAGGTCCCTTCCAACTCTAATAATAAATCTAAATCTAAAATCTGATGCTCTTTGTTTTCAACAGACCTAGCTTAAGAGACAATCCTGGACCATGGATGGTTGAGGATAGTTCTTGAGATGTTGTTCTAACTGGGTGCTTGGCCCCTGAAGATTCTGTCTTACGGACAGGTAACCTAACCCAGGTTCCACCGAAAGTACTAAAATCTGCAAGGATTGTTTTTTACAAAAGGAAACAACTGGGGTTGAGGGCAGTTTATCTGATATCTGAAGGGCTGAGGAGGAGAAATTACCGTATTTTTCGGAGTATAAGACGCACCTTTTTCCTCCCTAAAAGTGGCTGAAAATTTGGGTGCGTCTTATACTTCGATTGCAGCTTTTTTTTCCAGCCCTAACTAGGTGCTAACAGATCTTCCCAGCTCTTACCTTGCAGGCTTTTTCATTGTTACTCTCTTTAAAGAATGTTTTTCCAGCCCTAAGTCTTTGCAGAATTTTTTTTCATTGCTCTACTTGCTCCGAATAAGTTTTTTTCTAGCCCTAACTAGGTGCTAACGATCTTCCCAGCTCTTACTGGCTTGCAGACTCTTTCATTGTTACTCTCTCAGAAAAATGTTTTTCCAGCCCTAAGTCTTTGCAGGGTTTTTTCATTGCTCTACTTGCTCCGAATAAGTTTTTTTCCAGCCCTAACCAGGTGCTAACGATCTTCCCAGCTCTTACTGGCTTGCAGGCTCTTTCATTGTTACTCTCTCAGAAGAAGGTTTTTTTAAGTCCTAACCAGGGGATAAAATAATGTGCTGAAGCTGACCAGACTAAGGACGCTAGCCAGATGAATACCTGGTAGGCAGATTGTTTTCCCCTATTTTCCTCCCCAAAAACTAAGGTGCGTCTTATACTCCGAAAAATACGGTAGAAGAGGCAAAAGATGAATTATGGACTGCATTCTCCTAAGCAAATTTTGCAAAGGTGGACAAAGCAACACTCACCCAACCTTTGAAAGGTGCCCAGGTAGGAACTCTGTTGCATAAATCTCTCAGGATTCGCAGCACAATCACACACGATTTTAGCCCGTTCGCTCTGGCCTAAAAAAAAAAAAAAACACCAGAATTGTCCCGTCCTTGTCTGCAGGGTGTCCAACCTAAACGACTACGGTTTATTTTATTTATTTTTATTATTTTAAAAAAAGAAACTTTTGAAAGGCTACGATAGGTAAGAACAAAAAGCCCAACCTGGAACCATTTGGCGTGTCGCAGAGACGCCAAAGCTTCGAGGCATTTTTGCCTGCTGAGTAAATCCGAAGCGTCTTTCACCGGGACACTTTCTACTGGGAATATGGGAATATGAGAGAAAACAAAAAGAGACATGCAGAGTTGGAACAAGCGGACAATTCTGATGCCCCAAAACACAGAACAAATGCCAGCAAGACAGAAGAGTTTTAATAAGACGCCCAGAATTGCACTGGCTTCCATTTTAACTCCCGTAATTTTTGTCCTGTCAAGGAGGCATCGGATTTATTTTATTTATTTTTTTTCAACATAACACATGTGCCAGGTTCTTTTTTTTCTTTAAAATAGTAGTAATTAGGCATCTGTACAAGGAGCAAAATATAGGCCATTTTTTTTCCAGTGTTTGCAGACAATCTGGGATCTTATTAATTGGTTAAAAAAGAACTTGGGGGCAGACTATACAAAGTGTGTGGCTTTGCATCATTCTCGTGATTTTTCAAGGCAAGAATAAAATTTGGAAGGAGAGAGAGACAGACACAGACAGAGAGGGAGAGAGAGACAGAGAGAGAAACACAGAGACAGAGAGAGAGAGAGACAGAAAGACAGAGAGAGAGAGACACAGACAGAGATGAAGAGGGAGAGAGACGGAGATAGACATAGAGAGACACAGACAGAGGGAGAGGGAGACAGAGAGGGAGGGAGAGAGACAGAGAGAGGGAGAAAGAGAGAGAGAGGGAGAGAAAAAAGACAGACAGAGACACACACAGAGACAGACAGACAGAGATAGAGAGAGACACAGAGACAGAGAGAGACAGACAGAGAGAGAGAGACAGACAGAAAGACAGAGAGAGACAGAGAGAGACACAGAGACAGAGAGGGAGAGAGAGAGACACACAGAGAGAGAGAGAAAGACAGAAAGACAGACAGAGAGAGACAGAGAGAGACACAGAGGGAGAGAGGGAGAGAGAGAGACAGAGAGAGAGAGACAACAGACACAGAGAGAGAGACACACAGAGAGAGAGACAGAAAGAAAGAGACACACACACAGACAAGAGACAGAGAGGGAGGGAGGGAGAGAGAGAGGGAGAGACAGACAGACAGAGACAGAGGGAGGGAGAGAGACAGACAGACAGAGACAGAAAGGGAGGCAGAGAGAGACAGAGACAAAGAGAGACACACAGAGAGACTTTTAGCAGCTTCTCTGCTCCCTGCAAAAGGCTTGAGGGCTGTTTTCGTTCAGTTAATGCACTTATCTACTTTTTCAGAAAAGCAATGATCGGAACCCCTCAGAGCCAAGACGCCTGGAAAACCAGGAATCTGCAGAGAGAGAGAACTTTGTTATTTTAAATGTTCTCTTCACAATTTGGCTAAGGAAGCAACCAATCTTTGAAATTTACTCTCTTTTTCCTTTGGAAGCCTTGTGGCGTGGCCCACAAACTTTGGAAGGAGGGAAAAAAAATCTGTTGGCTTCATCCATTTTCTCTACCTTTTTAGATAAGACATGGATTGACTGCAGCAAACATCAAAATACTTTGCTTGTTCGTTAGGTAAAGTATTTTTTGTGGGGGAAGACATTTGCTGAGAGAGATCTGTGAACAAGTTCTTGGGACTCGCCATCAGATCCAAAGCTCTCTGGATTAAAATTCTGCATCCACAACTTTTAAGAAATTTTGCCTACCAAGGCTGCTAAACGGGCACAAATCCATTCAGGACCCGGGCAATTCGACTTTCAGCTTTGGATGGCGACCAACCACACCAATTTTTATTTTTATTTTTTTTAAGACAGCAAGCCAATGTTGTGTTTTGAACTTGCAATAAGAATGACAACTTTTTCAAAGCTGAACAAAGAGTTTCCACAAGCTCTCGAGAAAGACTTAACTGGGGTGGAAGTTAAGGGTGTCAGTGGTGGGTCGCTGTCGGTTCGGACCAGTTCTTTTAGAACTGGTAGCGGAAATTTGGCGCCACTCGCCGAACCGGCAGCGATGACCAGCGATCCACGCTCCCGAACCGCTCCTCCGGTCGCTGCAAATTGCAAAAAAAAAAAACCTCTGCGCATGTGCAAAGGCTTCCGGGAAGTGCAAAACGTGCACTTCTGTCGCGATGCGAACCGGTGGGGAAGGTAAGTATAGAACCTACCCCTGAAGGGTGTGTTTGTGTGTTCTTCTGAAAAAGTTCCCCGGAACGACCAGCTTTGCTTTGCTTTTGGGGAAAGGAAGCAATTGATGGGTGTGACTAAACACAGATGCTGGGAAGAGTGCGCTACAGTGCAAATTGTGGTCGGAAGGGCAATTTATAGTTTTGCATTTTCTTGTATTTTCAGCAATACCTTTTACTGCAGGGGTTTGGCAACTTTACCACTTGTGGACTTCAACTCCCAGGATTCTGGGAGTTGAAGTCCACAAGTCGTAAAGTTGCTAAGATAAAAGGCCTCTCTGCTTTACTCAACTCGTGGGCCCGCCGGGGCATAAGAAAGCCGAAAAAGAGAATAAACCTCAAAAAAGAAAAATCTGTCTTGCGTTCACTGTTTTTGCCTTTTTGAGATACCACAAAGCCTCACACAGTTACCGTCAACCCTCTATGAACTTTGCAGCGTTGATTTTTATATTTTTGATTCGGCGGAGGGTTACTGGCGTGAACCGGTTCTGTAAGACGCCCCAATAAAAGCTGCAAAGTCATCAACAGGATTAGCCCTCAAGTGGCTCACAAGCACAACAAGGACACAACTCTAGTTTTGGGGGTTGGTTGGTTGGTTTTCCAGAAGGGGAAAAAAAAGGAAGTTAGCTGTGGTTGTTGTTTTTTTTCTTTTCTCTCCCCAACTTTTAGTCAGCAACAGTTCCTTCTCCTGTGAGGGGAAGGATTCCGCGCGTCACCTTCCATGGATAGCTGGGGTCATTTGGATGAGGTAAAGTTTTTGGGAGCGCTTGCACTTCAAGGAAAGTGAATGGCGTTTATTTATTAGGGTGAGTCAAAAAGTAATGCCATTTTCTTCATTTCAGGTGAAGTTTTTGATAAAAAATACCTGAAGTTTTTCCCAGTTATAAATGATTCTATCATTTACGTTCTGAAATATTTTGATTCTTACTTTTCAGGTTTTTAGACTCGCAAGGAAAATTCAAAATGGCCGCCCCCTTAGAGTTGGGTCAAAAACAAAGAGCAGTGATTGAATTCCTTGTTGCTGAGGGGAAACCCCTGTGAACATTCACCGATGATTACAAAATGTGTTTGAGGACAATACTTTAGATCAGTGGTTCCCAACCTGTGGTACGTGTACCACTAGTGGTACGCGAGGGCCTTCCAGGTGGTACGCGAAGACTTTCAGGGTCATGAACGATTTTTAGTTAGTTATTTTTTACTTCACAAAAATGTTTACTGCCTAACACAAGATAATCTGGCAACGATTTGCAACTGTTGCCACACGCCACCCACCTGGTCCCAGCGGCGCGGGGCCAAAAAAGGAACGGTACAATTATGGAAATAAAGTGATATCTGATCGAATTTAGTTTCTCTGGAACCAGGTGGTACGCGGCGACTGTACGGGACCTCCAAGTGGTACTCGATCACAAAAAGGTTGGGAACCACTGCTTTAGATTATAGCGAAGTATGCAGAGAGTTTTGAGAGGCAAACATTATTCCAGTGACGAGGAAGTGAAAACCGCAGTGAAGAAGTGGCTCAAAGAACAGTCAACAGACTTTTACGAGGCAGGGATACATGCTCTCCTTCGAAGGTGGAACATTGCTATTGAGAGAAACGGTGACTATGTTGAGAAGTAGGGATGGGATCCACAGAGGACCAGCTTCATTTTGATGTATGCTCCATGTTCCTGTGTTGGTCATTATACCTAAAGAAAATGGCATTACGTTTTGACTCACCCTCGTAATTAATCAAATTTATAGAGTGGCATTTTCACAAATAATGGCCCAGACACTGGTAGAAAGTTCTGCTCAAATCTAAGCTTTGGTACAGCAATCGGTGAGTAAACGAAGGCTTTGCTTGAAAGGCATTGGGGGAAAAAACAACAACAACTACAGATTGTCCGTCTCCAAGGCCATCTCACCAACCACGAATGGTCCTAGCAGCTTCCTTCACTAATCGTGCAGTTGGGTAACCATTAACACAGAGCGAAGGAAAGGCAAATGGCAGATGATTTTTGACACCCACACGGTGGCCTTCTGTCTTAATGGTTTCACCCCGGAGGAAGATAAATCTTCCCCTCAAAGTGCTGGTTAATACTTCCTTGGAGGAGCCATGCCGAAGGGGTTTGAGGGAAGACCTTGGAAAACAACAGGGGTGGGGAGAAGTTATGCTGTGGTGTTTTCGAAAGGCGGTTGTGCCTCTTGGTTGGAGGAGGTGATTGTGAAAGTGAAACTCTTGGAGGAGGGGAGAGGGTGGTAGTGGAGGAAGAGAAGAATGGAAAGAGGAGCTGGGGTGGAGGGAGAGGAGGAGAGGAGGACCAGTTGGGGAAAACCATGGATAGAAAACGGTCATTCGGTTCATGCCTGTCCATCAATGGTGGTGAAAGGTTAGTAAGGAAGTTCTAGGTAAGGTTGAGGAGATACAATAGGTCATGATTTACTCCACAGAGGAGACCGGGGTGAAGAAAGAAGGGGCATTAGCGTTGCAAACGGATGTTAAGGTGGAATCTGTGTCAACATGAGACCTTCCTCTAAAGGCTACCGTATTTTTCGGAGTATAAGACGCACCTTTTTCCACCCTAAAAGTGGCTGAAAATTTGGGTGCGTCTTATACTTCGAATGTAGCTTTTTTTTCCAGCCCTAACTAGGTGCTAACGATCTTCCCAGCTCTTACCTTGCAGGCTCTTTCATTGTTACTCTCTCCGAAGAATGTTTTTCCAGCCCTATGTCTTTGCAGAATGTTTTTTCATTGCTCTACTTGCTCCGAATAAGTTTTTTCTAGCTCTAACCAGGTGCTAACGATCTTCCCAGCTCTTACTGGCTTGCAGGCTCTTTCATTGTTACTCTCTCAGAAGAAGATTTTTTTAAGTCCTAACCAGGAGATAAAATAATGTGCTGAAGCTGACCAGACTAAGGATGCTAGCCAGATGAATACCCGGTAGGCAGATTGTTTTCCCCTATTTTCCTCCCCAAAAACTAAGGTGCGTCTTATACTCTGGTGCTTCTTATACTCCGAAAAATACGGTAATTGACCTCTTCTTCTTCTCCCTTGGATTTCTTCCTTGGCCCAACAATGGGTCACGTCAACTTACGCCTGCTCCCTTTTATCCAGAAACCCAGGTTTTCCTCAGGAGAACCCACCTCTTTTTCTCCTGACTTCAAGTTTAATGTAGTCCATTAAATAACTGGGCTGGACTGTCTGGACTGAGGGCAGAGTGAGGAGGAAACGTATCTAGGAGAGCCCATAACGATAGCAAATCAACATCTTCAACAGCCTCAGTTATTCCCGAAGTGGAATTGAAGAAATATCTGAAGGTCGGGTCAGGCCAAGCTGAGGTCCATGAAACCAGAGAGCAAATGTGATGGGGGAGGGTGTTGGGGGAAGGGTCTGTCATTCATTGCTCCCAGCAGGTGGTTCAGGGCATGGAAAGGGAGGTTCATTCCCGCCACCCAAGGACAGGGGAGAAAAAAATGGGCAAATAGAGGAGCCATTCATCCAGATGACAGACCATCAATAAAGACACAGTTTTACTACATCGAAAAACTGCCAGGCAAATGGACAAAAATTAATAAATGGACTCACAATAGAAAACGCTTTTGTTTTGTTTGTTCTTTTAATTAAAAAAAACAATAGTAAAAAGAGCGTGTTGAATCTTTCTTTTGTCTGCATGGCACAGTTTTGGTGCCAACCGAACACCGGATGTTCCAAGTTTTGCTGCTGAAGTGATTCAGTTGGTGGCATCGGGAGGGCAGGAAAATCCAATTGTCCCCTCCACAACAGAATTTGTGCAATGCCTAGCTTTGGGTCTAAGATGACAGCAACAACCACAAAAAATAAAATGCTGCTGATGGCACAACTCTCAAACCTGCTCTGGGATCCTTTTGGGATCCGTTTGACCCATCCAACCAAAACTGGTAAGAACTCCTGGTTGGTCTGCTCCAAAAGGGCAGTAGATCCAACATCAAGGATGGAAGAAAGGCAAGCAGGTGCCTATGGGGTAAACTCAGAAAGGGGAAGATCAACCACAGGGAAAGGGGGCTCAGAGACCTCACACAGCCCCACAGAAGTTGCCAATGGGTCAAGTCTGCTTGGAGGAGGCAAGAGAAGACAGGATAGGAATATGACAAGGATGGAAACCCATCAATTAACAAAGCCAACCTTCTTTTGTTGATGGATAAAACCACCCCACCAAGTTGCCTGGGCTTAATTCCATGCATGAAGATCTCCACAGTCTCATTTTGAGGGACCTCAGAAGAGAGGGACTGTGAAATTATGCTGGGTTCACTGCTGTTCTCTCCTTAACACAGAAGAGAGACCACCCATCAACACTTCCTCTTGCAGACAGAGAGTCAAGGTGGACAGAGAAACAGGAGAAGGGGCCCAGCAAGGAATTAACCAGGTAGAATTTCACAAATGACCATCATGTTCGGCCAGGCAGTGGTGGGATTCCAAATCTTTTCCTACCGGTTCTGTTGAGAGTGAGCTTTGCGCGCGTGCGCAGCGCTCAAAGACCGCCCTCGGTATCAGCGCTGGTGAGCTGAGCTGTTGTTTAGCTCAGCTGAGGTGCGGCAATCCGCTCTGCCGTGCAATAACAAGGGAATATAGGACGGGGAACGGCAGGGGTGGGGCCAGCCAGAAGTGGTATTTGCCGGTTCTCCGAACTACTCAAAATTTCCGCTACCGGTTCGCCCGAACCGGGTGAATGCCACCTCTGGCCATGGGAGTCAGTTGCAACCAGTTGCAATTGCTCTCGTCACGATTAGACAGTGTGACATTTCCGTTCTAGACCGGCGTGTCAGTAAGTTTGTGGGAAAAGCAGAGAGACACATTTTGTGGTTTGGAGCAAACCCCTTCTCTCACGTAATTGTCCTCCCTGTTCATCACCGGGCAGCGTTTAAAGCAAACTGACTAGATATTGATTGTCGACCGATAGCAAAGCAGTGATGAAGGTCACTTGGTGAGACATAATCCTACTCAAAGGACCTCCTTGTAAGATTATAAACTTGTGAAAATAGGGACTGACTTTAGAAACCTTTCTCTTCCTTTGGCACTAACTGAAATATGAGTAGAACTGTTCCTAGAACAATTTAATTAGAAAGCAAGCAAGAAACTGCTTTTTCTCCCTCCAAACCAGCATCCAGTGAAAGAGAGGTCACAACCTCCAGAGGATTTTAATGTCAGGTTACAAATTTTCTCCTCATGCTTAGCCCCAAATCCAGACATCTAAATGCATTCAGAGCGGAACCCATCTCATCCCGATGCCTTGGGCCTTCGGCCACCAGATCATCCGTTTCCAGACTGTAGGAATAAAACTTTCTACAGTCTAGGGCAGTGATGGTGAACCTATGGCACGCGTGCCACAGGTGGCACGCGGAGCCATATCGGAGGGCACGTGAGGCGTTGCCCTGTCAGCTCCACGGGCAAACCGGAAGTTCGGAAAAACGCACTTCCGGTTTGCCGTTGGGCTGTTTTTTGCACTCCGGAGGGTTCAGGGAAGCTTCCTGAAGCCCCGGAATGCGAAAAAACGGCGAAACGGGCAAACCGGAAGTTTGGAAAATGCACGTCCGGTTTGCCGTTGGGCTGTTTTTCGCACTCCGGAGGGTTCAGGGAAGCTTCCTGAAGCCCCGGAATGCGAAAAACGGCGAAACGGGCAAACCGGAAGTTTGGAAAATGCACGTCCGGTTTGCCGTTGGGCTGTTTTTCGCACTCCGGAGGGTTCAGGGAAGCTTCCTGAAGCCCCGGAATGCGAAAAACGGCAAAACGGGCAAACCGGAAGTTTGGAAAATGCACTTCCGGTTTGCCGTTGGGCTGTTTTTCGCATTCCGGAGCGTTCAGGAAAGCTTCCTGAAGCCTTGGAATGTGAAAAACGGCGAAACGGGCAAACCGGAAGTGCATTTTTCCGAACTTCCGGTTTGCCCGTTTTGCAGTTTTTCACCGTCCCAGGCTTCGGTAAGGCCTTTGCGCAGGGGTGGGGGTGTGTGCGCATGCGCAGGGGGCAGCGTGGGGGGGTTGTGTGCATGCATGGGGGGGAGGAAATGAGTGTGAGTACGTGTGCACGCGCTAGCATGTGCACACACCCCCTTTTGGCACGCGAACCAAAAAAGGTTCGCCATCACTGGTCTAGGGCCAGCTCACTCCAGAAACATCACTTGTTTCACACCAAAATAGCTGGCTGCAAATCCGGGCCAAGTCAAATCCTGCCGGTCTCTGACTCAGGGGGCGTCATAGGAAATTATAAGTTTCTATACCTCTAGAAATTCAAGTAGTATCTTCGGTAGCAGGGCTGTGCAGTGGTTAGAATGCAGTATTGCAGGCTAATTCTGCCGACTGCTAGCAATTCGGCAGTTCGATCCTGACCGGCTTCAAGGTTGACTCAGCCTTTTGTCCTTCTGAGGTGGGTAAAATGAGGACCCAGATTGCTGGGGGCAAGAGGCTGACACTCTAAACTGCTTAGAGGGAGCTGTAAAGCACTGGGAAGCAGTATATAAGTCTAAGTGCTATGGCTATTGGTCTGTCTGTATCTAATCTATCTATCTATCTGTCTGTCTGTCATCAAGGTGGCGCAGCGGTTAGAGGCACGTACTGCAGGCCACTTTAGCTGACACTGACACTGATCAGCGGTTCAAATCTCACCGGCTCAAGGTTGACTCAGCCTTCCATCCTTCCGAGGTAGGTAAAATGAGGACCCAGATTGTTGGGGGCAATATAAATATACATTGCTTACTGGTGTAAACCGCTTAGAGTGTGCTTGCACTGTGAGGCGGTATATAAATCTCACAAAATAAATAAATAAATAAATAAATAAATAAATAAATAAATAAATAAATAAATAAATAAATAAATAAATAAATAAATAAATAAATAAATAAATCTATCATCTGTCTGTCTGTCATCTATCTATCTATCATCTATCTATATCTATCATCATCATCTATCTATCTATCTATCTATCTATCTATCTATCTATCTATCTATCTATCTATGATCTATCTGTTTATCTATCTGTTTATCTATGCAAGCCTTAACACTATCTATCTATCATCTACGGTATCATCTATCTATCTATCTATCTATCTATCTATCTATCTATCTATCTATCTATCTATCTATCTATCTATCTATCTATCTATCTATCTATCTATCTATCAACTGTGGTGGCACAGTGGTTAGAATGCAGTATTGCAGGCTAATGCTGCTGACTGCCAGCAGTTCGATCCTGACCAGCTCAAGGTTTATTTATTATTTATTTATTTGTGAGATTTATATACCGCCTCACAGTGCAAGCACTCTCTACGCGGTTTACACCAGTAAGCAATGTATATTTACATTGCCCCCAACAATCTGGGTCCTCATTTTACCCACCTCGGAAGGATGGAAGGCTGAGTCAACCTTGAGTCGGTGAGATTTGAACCGCTGATCTGCGGATCACAGTCAGCTAAAGTGGCCTGCAGTACTGCACTCTAACCGCTGCACCACCTCGGCTCTATAATCAAATCAGTTGACTCAGCCTTCTGTCCATCCGAGATGGGTAAAATGAGGACCCGGATTGTTGTGGGCAAGAGGCCGACTCTGTAAACCGCTTACAGGGAGCTGTAAAGCACTGTGAAGAGGTGTATAAGTCTAAGTGTTATGGCTATTTGGTGACCAGAGACTCCTCTAGGCTTGGTGTCCCACAGGCAGACCGCTCTACTCTGCGTCTACCACTGAGTAAGGTCATCCAGGGGAGGTCAGCAGTTTTGCACCCTTCCCATGGGGCGAAGTGAGACCCAATTCACTCAAGACCAGCCCCTTCCCTTCCAACCTCTCTCTTTACCTCCATCCTTCTTCTCGGCTTCATCCCGGAATAGCGGAGAGGTGAGGGTCACCTTGAGGGTTAGTGGGAGGCCCGTTGTGCTACGGATGACGATGGCCGCTTCGCTGGGATGGTGTTCTATGTGGTACTTCTCTTCAGTGAGTTTCTGAAACGATCCAGAAAACGGGCTCCGTCAAGCCGCAGGGCGGGGAGAAAAGAGCTGGAGCCCAGCCGAGAAACACTCGGCCTTCGCCTCTACCTCGGAGCACTGAGCTACCGTATTTTTCGGAGTATAAGATGCACCTTCCCCCCCCAAAAAGAGGGTAGAAATGTTGCTGTGTCTTATACACTGAATACAGCCATTTTTGGCTTCCTGAAGTCCCGCCCCCATGTCCCATTTTTTGCAAAAAATGGGCCTTTCTGAAAAATGGAGTGCGCTGGGGGTTTGGGAGGCCTGCAGAGTGCTCCTGGGGGCTGGGGGAAGACAAAAACACCCCCATTTTTGCGAAAAATGGGCCATTTTTTGCCAAAATTGGGCCATTTTTGCCTTCCCCCAGCCCCCAGGAGCACTCTGCAGGCCTCCCAAACCCTCTGCACACCCCATTTTTGCAAAAAACGGGTGAAAAACAGGCCATTTTTGCAAAAATGGGGGCGTTTTTGCCTTACCCCATCCCCCAGCAGCACGCTGCAGGCTTCCCAAACCTTCTGCTTGTCCCGTTTTTTGCAAAAACGGGTGAAAAACGGGTCCGTTTTTGCGAAAAATGGGGCACACAGAGGGTTTGGGAGGCTTGCAGAGTGCTCCTGGGAGCCGGGGAGGACAAAAACTTTTTTTTCTTACTTACCTCTTTGAAATCTTGGTGCGTCTTATACACCGGTGCGTCTTATAGCCCGAAAAATACGGTAACTGATCGTTTTGCAGAAACTGCGACTGTAAACATTTAAACAACCACAGCAACAGCAGCAGCAAAGCAATCCTTTTGAGTCTTCTTCTGGGGAAGAAAATGATCATTTGGCGGGGGGGTTATGCCTTGCTAGAAATGCTGGTAGAGGATTCCCGGACCATTCAAGAACAGTCAGGAAAACTGAGTTTAAAAAAAGGAGTTAGCTAAGAATTACTGCAGTGTAAGTATATCAGTGTAGGAAAAAACCCTCAAAAACGGCCCAAAAAACCCCTCAAAAACAGGCCCCCAAAACCCCCGAAAAAACAGGCCGAAAAATCCCTCAAAAACAGGCCGAAAAAAGGCCTGAAAACGGGGCGTGTGGAGGCCAAAAAATGGCGGGTGGGTGGGCGGGGCTTCGGCAATATTCGGTCTATAAGACGCACAGACATTTTGGGAGACAAAAAAGTGCGCCTTATTGTTGAGAGATGAGAATAACTCTCATAGAGGCGATTTGGATCTTTACTTGGAATTCAGACAGTTAGAAATAAAGCCGAGATTAAAAGTCTAATATAAATATTTATTTCGGTATAAAAACAATAAATCCTGAATAATTACATCTTTGCTAAGAAAAACACGACCGTTCCGGTCAAGAGTCAAGTCAAAAGGTGATTAATGGTGGATCAGGAATGCGGGCATGCGTACAAGATCATTTCACGTGTTCTGCCTATATTGGAATATACCATAATATTAGAATAGGGGTGCATCACCCTGCATAGATATACAACTGACAATATTCACTACGTGACACTTATAGTCCGAAAAATACGGTAACTTGTTTGTGGAGAGATGCTTTCTGCATTTGAGCTGAAAGAGTCACAGGGACGACTCTTGTATTTCCTATCTGGTGCAGGATTTTTAGAGGGCAGATTTTTGAGCAGTGGGCAGCGAGGGGGGGGGGTGCTGCCCTTGCTCAGCTCAGAAAAGGCACCTTGCCAGGAAAAATGGCATTCAAAACGCTGCTTCCAGCAACCAGCAGCCATAAAAAAAAAGGGTGTGTATGTGTGAGAAAGAAACACTGGAAAAAAACAAAGAAACTTGCACCGTTTTTTCTCAGCTTCTCTGGAGACCAACCTGTGTTACCGAGAAAAATGGATGCAGATTTTTAAACTGCCCCAATTTTTCCTTGGTTAACAAAAAAAAATAATACACTGGGAAAGATTTCTTCTGTGCCCAGATAATATAAAACATGGAGCAGCAACACCTGGGGGATTAATTATAAATGTGGGCTTCTCGAGTTTGGCTCACCTGGATTTGGACAGGTAGATTGTCTTTGACGAGGGATAAGAGGGTCTCTGTGGGCTTTTCTTTGCACATCAGGACTAGTTCCAGGTCCATGTCGTCCTTTATCAACAAGCCTTTGGCCACCAAACCAATCCTCATCACGCCACACAAGATCCGGCCACCTTGCTCCCTGCGGAGGAGGAAATGTCATTATTAGGGTTCTGACTGGATTTGGCAGATTTTGGCCCACCTAAGGAGACGTTCTTAAGGACCTGGGATAGGCAGATGATGTAGTAGTAGTAGTAGTAGTAGTAGTAGTAGTAGTAGTAGTAGTAGTAGTAGTAGTAGTAGTAGTAATAATAATAATAATAATAATAATAATAATAATAATAATAAGAATAAGAATAAGAATAAGAATAAGAATAATAAACAATAAGAATAAGAATAAGAATAAGAATAACAACAATAACAGAGTTGGAAGGGACCTTAGAGGTCTTCTAGTCCAACCCGGAGTGTCCGGCGACTGCAATTGGTGCAAAATGCAGCTGCGCGAGCTGTGGTGGGTGTACCTAGATACACCCACGTAACACCTATCCTCCGCCAGCTGCATTGGCTGCCCATTAGTCTCCGGACCCAATTTAAGGTGTTGGTTTTGACCTTTAAAGCCCTACATAGCTCAGGGCCAGGCTACCTTCGGGACCACATCCTGCCGCATACCTCCCTATGACCGGTTAGGTCCCACAGAGTTGGTCTCCTCCAGGTCCCATCGACCAAGCAATGCCGGTTGGCGGGGCCGAGGGGGAGAGCCTTCTCTGTGGGAGCCCCATCCCTTTGGAACCAGCTTCCCCCGGAGATCAGGAATATCCCCACCCTGCTGGCCTTCCGTAAAGCAATAAAAACTTGGCTCTTCCGGCAGGCGGGATGAAAGAGAGACCAACCCAGACCAGATATGGGTCTCCCCCGCTGGTTATGAATGTTAGATGCTCTTTTTAATTTTTGTAAGTTTTAATTATTGTGTCTTTTTTATATTGTTGAATGGATTTTGACATGTTGTGAGCCGCCCAGAGTCCCCTGGGAGTTGGGCGGCATATAAATCCATTTAAATAAATAAATAAAAATAAATAAAAATAAATAAACCCCCTGCTTAGGCAGGAAACCCTACACAACTTCAGACAAATAGTTATCCAACATCTTCTTAAAAACTTCCAGTGTTGGAGCATTCACAACTTCTGGAGGCAAGCTGTTCCACGGATTAATTGTTCTAACTGTCAGGAAATTTCTCCTCAGTTCTAAGTTGCTTCTCTCCTTTTTAGTTTCCACACATTGTTTCTTGTGCTACCCTCAGGTGCTTTGGAGAATAGTTTGACTCCCTCTTCTTTGTGGCAACCCCTGAGATATTGGAAGATTGTTATCCTGTCTCCCCTAGTCCTTCTTTTCATTAAACTAGACATACCCAGTTCCTGCAACCGTTCTTCATATGTTTTAGCCTCCAGTCCCCTAATCATCTTTGTTGCTCTTCTCTGCACTCTTTCTAGAGTCTCAACATCCTTTTTGCATCGTGGCAACCAAAACTGAATGCAGTATTCCAAGTGTGGCCTTACCAAAGCATTATAAAGTGGTAGTAACACTTCACGTGATCTTGATTCTATCCCTCTGTTAATGCAGCCTAGAACTGTGTTGGCTTTTTTGGCAGCTGCTGCACACAGCTGGCTCATATTTAAATGGTTGTCCACTAGGACTCCAAGATCCCTCTCACAGTTACTACTGCTGAGTAGTAACTCAATTAAATGTCCTTAATGTGGACATTTGATGGTGCTGAAAGCTTCTTCGCAGGATGTAAGCTGTTCCAAGCAAAGCTGCCTGCTGCAATTGACCAATGGGGATTGTGTCAATGCCGATGGTATTCAAATAATAAATGACAGACAGTCCTTGACTTAGGACCACAATTGAGCCCAACATTTCTGTGGTTAAGTGAGACATTTGTTAAGTGAGCTTTGCCCCACTTTATGACCTTTCTTGCCATAGTTGTTAGGTGAATCACTGCAGTTGATAAGTTAATCACCCAGTTGTTAAGTGAATCTGGCTTCCTCATTGGCTTTGCTGGTCAGAAGGTTGCAAAAGATGGTCACATGACCTCGGGACACAGCAACGGTCATAAATATGAACCAGTTGCTAAGCATCTGAATTTGGGTCACATGAGCATGGGGATGCTGCGAAAGTCGTGTGAAAAATGGTCATAAGACACGTTTTTCAGTGCCGTTGTAACTTTGAACGGTCACTAAATGAACTGTTGTAAGTCGAGGACTACCTGCATTATGGTCAGCAGGTATTTAGACTGGATCTGGCATTTTTGTCCACCTATTGAGACCTTCCCAAGGACCTGAGAAAGGCAGATGTTGATGCTTGAAGGTTTTAGATGATGTAAGCTGTTCCTAATTAAAGCTGCCTTCTGCAATTGACGCAACGGGGATTTTTGTCAATGCCGACGGTGCTCATAACGGTACGCCAGTTGTTTTGGGGATCGCAACTGAAGACTCTCAAGACTGTGGATGCCACCTCTGCTTTCTTTTGCCACAGTCTTTCTACTTCGGCTTGCAATTATTATTATAATATTTTGCACCCACCTGCTGGGCTCTCTTAAACCCAGAATGTTTGACAAGGGACGTGCAAGGCTTCAGAGCGTGCAGAAATGTGAACGCCAGCCTGTTAACTCGTTAGAGCAGCTGCTTTGGCTTCCAGAGTGTAACACAACTCACACCAAGACCATTGAGTCAACAGCTCAGTGACAACGGGTGGCTGGGAAATGCTGGGCCGGCAGCTCAGCTCAGTGTGTACACACACACACACACACACACACACCAGCTGAAGGACAAATGGAAGCCGACAGAGGCTCTTACACGAAAGAGTAGCCTCTTCAACCAGACAGCTGCTGCCTCTGAAAATCCCCACGTTGATGTAAGGACACAGCACAGCTGGGCCACATAATCTGCCACATCACCATTTTTTAACCACTAATAAATTTTGCATTTAAGGCTCCACACCATCCTTCTTCCAGTCACTGTCACTTTTCTGCTCCAGAAAATCTGGGATATGTTTTTCCCCCCCTCGTCTTCCTTGTGGCAAGGAAATCTTGCAAAGGAGGGAAGGGAAGGGACTTTGACTCATTGCAGGAGCTTTTAAGTTCGTTCTCGTTCTCGTTCTCGTTCTCTCTCTCTCTCTCTCTCTCTCTCTCTCTCTCTCTCTCTCCTCTCTTCCTCCCTCCCTCCTCTCCTCTCTCGCCCTCCCTCTCTCTCTTCCTCCCTCCCTCCCTCCCTCCTCTCCTCTTTCTCTCCCTTTCTCTCTCCTCTCTCTCTTCTTCCCTCCTCTCCTCTCTCTCTCCCCTCTCTCTCCTTTCTCTCCCTCCCTCTCTCTCCTCTCTCTTCCTCCCTCCCTCCGACAATTAAAAAACCGACAATTAAATCAGTGAGGACTTGGACTGAAGAGGCAAAGTTAAAGCTACAGGCTTGCTTTGACTGCACGGACTGGAATATTTTTGAAGACACCTCTGCAGACCTGGATGAACTCACAGATACTGTAACATCATATGTCAGCTTCTGCGAAGACCTATGTGTACCGACCAGGAACTTGCGAATATACAGTAACAATAAACCCTGGTTCACAGCTAAACTTAAGCAGTTACGTCGTTCCAAAGAGGAAGCCTACAGAAAAGGTGATAGAATGCTGTACAATCAGGCCAGAAATGTATTAACAAGGGAGATCAGAGCAGCAAAAAGAAACTACTCTGAAAAGCTAAGGAACCAGTTCTCAACAAATGAACCAGCAAACATGTGGAAAACTCTTAAAAACATCACCGGCTACAGCAAACCACCTTCCCAAGCTGAAGGAAATCAGCAACTGGCAGATGACCTGAATGTGTTCTACTGCAGGTTTGAAAGGAAACTACAGCCACCTATCTCCACAATCTCCATCCCAGACACACCAACAACAGCCAAACCTCCTACAACTGAACCCATCCCATTGGGTTCACAGCCCCTGGTGATAGAAAAGGAAGTGCAAGATCTATTTCACAGACAGAAGCCGGGAAAAGCACCAGGTCCAGACAAGATAACTCCTTCTTGCTTAAAAGTCTGTGCTGACCAATTGGCCCCCATCTTCACCCAAATCTTCAACAAATCACTAGAGATATGCCATGGTCCCTCTTGCTTCAAACGCTCCACTATCATCCCAGTGCTGAAGAAGCCCTCCATCAAGGAACTGAAGGACTACAGACCAGTTGCTCTAACATCTGTAGTTATGAAAACCTTTGAAAGGCTAGTGATGTCCCACTTGAAAACCATCACGGATCCACTGTTAGACCCCCTGCAATTTGCATACCGAGCAAATAGATCAACAGATGATGCTGTTAATATGGCTCTGCACTACATCCTACAACATCTTGAATCTCCAAATACCTACGCAAGGGTCCTCTTTGTAGACTTTAGTTCAGCATTCAACACCATCATACCGGACATTCTTCTAACTAAACTAAATCAGCTAGCGGTACCTGAACACACTTGTAAGTGGATCACAAGCTTCCTAACAGAAAGGAAGCAGCAGGTGAAGCTAGGCAAAATCACATCAGATACCTGTACAATTAGCACAGGGGCCCCCCAAGGCTGTGTACTCTCACCACTTCTCTTCTCTCTATATACCAATGACTGCATCTCAAACGATTCATCTGTTAAACTACTGAAGTTTGCAGATGATACAACAGTGATTGGCCTCATTCGAGACAACGATGAAACCGCATACAGACGGGAGGTTGAACCACTAGCCTCGTGGTGCGACCGGAACAATCTGGAACTGAACACACTCAAAACCGTAGAAATGGTGGTAGACTTTAGGAGAAACCCTCCCATCCTACCACCTCTTACAATACTAGACAACACAGTATCAACAGTAGAGACCTTCAAATTTCTAGGTTCCATCATATCTCAAGACCTAAAATGGTCATCTAACATCAAAAACATCATCAAAAAAGCACAACAAAGAATGTTCTTTCTGTGCCAACTCAGGAAGCTCAAACTTCCCAAGGAGCTGCCGATACAGTTCTACAGAGGAATCATTGAGTCTGTCATCTGCACCTCTATAACTGTCTGGTTTGGTTCTGCAACCCAGCAAGACAGACACAGACTTCAGAGGATAATCAGAACTGCAGAAAAAACAATTACTCCCAAACCTGCCTTCCATTGAGGACCCGTATACTGCACGAGTCAAAAAGAGGGCCGTGAAAATATTTACTGACCCCTCGCATCCTGGACATAAATTGTTTCAACTCCTACCCTCAAAACGTCGCTATAGAGCACTGCACACCAAGACAACTAGACACAAGAACAGTTTTCCCCCGAACGCCATCACTCTGCTAAACAAATAATTCCCTCACCACTGTCACACTATTCACTAGGCTGCATTACTATTACTATTAGTTTTTCTCATCGTTCCTATCACCCATCTCCTCCCACTTATGACTGTATGACTGTAACTTGTTGCTTGTATCCCTACGATTATTTCATATTGATTGTTTCCTGATTGCTTACTTGAACCCTATGACAACCATTCTTGACAAATGTATCTTTTCTTTTATGTACACTGAGAGCATATGCACCAAAGACAAATTCCTTGTGTGTCCAATCACACTTGGCCAATAAAGAATTCTATTCTATTCTATTCTATTCTATTCTATTCTATTCTATTCTATTCTATTCTATTCTATTCTATTCTATTCTATTCTACTCTACTCTACTCTACTCTACTCTACTCTACTCTACTCTACTCTACTCTACTCTACTCTACTCTACTCTATTCTATTCTATTCTATTCTATTCTATTCTCTCTCTTTCTCTCTCAAAAAATGTGGGGAATGGATAGAAAGAAGGCTGGCATCAGGAAAAGAAAATATATTAGGAGCAAGAGGCAGAATATCAGCACCAACGCCATTGAACTTTCGTGCATGCTTCCCTACAGTCAACCTGCTCATTTTGGGGAACATCTGGCCAAAAGCGTTTATTCCCCCGTCGTAAGTTCATCTATGGATGGAACTCGCTTCTACAAGAAATTGTGAGCTTCAAACCTCTCTAGAATAGCAATAGCAATAGCACTTGGACTTATATACCGCTTCATAGTGCTTTACAGCCCTCTCTAAGCGGTTTACAGAGTTCAGCATATTTCCCCCCAACAATCTGGGTCCTCATTTTACCCACCTCGGAAGGATGGAAGGCTGAGTCAACCTTGAGCCAGTCAGGATCGAACTGCTGGCAATGGGTGGGAGGAAGGAAGGGAGGGAGGGAGGGAGGGAGGGAGGGAGGGAGGGAGGAAGGAAGGAAGGAAGGAAGGAAGGAAGGAAGGAAGGAAGGAAGGAAGGAAGGAAGGAAGGAAGGAAGGAAGGAAGGAAGGAAGGAAGGGCAATAGCAATAGCACTTAGACTTATATACCGCTTCATAGTGCTTTACAGCCCTCTCTAAGCGGTTTACAGAGTTCAGCATATTTCCCCCCAACAATCTGGGTCCTCATTTTACCCACCTCGGAAGGATGGAAGGCTGAGTCAACTTTGAGCCGGTGAGATTTGAACAGCTGAACTAGCAGTCAGCTGAAGTAGGTTGCAGTGCTGCACTTTAACCACTACGCCACCTCGGCTCAGGATGTAAGAATTGTGTGGTCCGACCTGCATGTTTCTTCATATAGAAGTTCTTGCCTCTTTGAGATGGAGGCTTGTGCAACATTGGAGAAGACTATGAACAGCCAAGAATATGATGGATTATTAAACAAATCTACCCAGCTTTCATTCAAGGCATGAATGACCAGGCTTCTTCGTAGAAGCGGTGATCCTAGGTCAGTGATGGCGAACCTATGGCACGCGTGCCGGAAGTGGCACGCAGAGCCATCTCTCCGGGCATGCCAGCCATCGCCCATTGCTCGTCTGGTTTCCAGCTGGTCTTCGTGCACGCACGCACGCCAGAACCTGGAAGACCAGGTGACCGGAGCGCATGCGCACACCGGAAACTGGAAGCTCAGCTTCCTGGCGCAGCGTGTGCGCGCCAGGGAACTGCTCTTCCGGTTTCCAGCACTCCCTAAGGCGCGCGTGCGTTCCCGTTTCGGCACTCGGTGCCAAAAAGGTTCGCCAACACCTGTCCTAGGCAATGTTCCCTGTAACATCAGAAAGCAGCCACGCAGCTTAGAGGGAACAGTGGTCCTAGGTCAGTGATGGCGAACCTATGGCACGGGTGCCACAGCTGGCACGCGGAGCCATATCTGCCGGCACGCGAGCCGTTGCCCTAGCTCAGCTCCAGCGCGCATGTGTGTGCCCGCCAGCTGATTTTTGACTCACGCGGAGGCTCTTGGAGGGCGATTTTGGCCTCTGGAGGGCCTCCGGGGTGGCAGGGGGAGCGTTTTCCGCCCTCCCCAAGCTCCAAGAAAGCCTCTGGAGCCTGGGGAGGGCAAAAAAGGGGCCTACCGGGCCCACTGGAGTGGGGGGGGTCACACATGCACAGGGGGGTGGGGCGAGTGGGGGGCTTTAAATTATGGGTGTGGGCACGCACGCACATGCGATAGCGCGCACGCGCACTATTTCGGCACCCGAGGAAAAAAAGGTTCGCCATCACTGTCCTAGGTGGATCACCTCAACTTAAAACATCGGTCTCCACTCAAGGCAGCATGAGCAGAGAGGAATCTCTGGATTGGTTGGCATTATAATGATTTATTTATTTATTTATTAGTGAGATTTATATACCGCCTCACAGTGCAAGCACTCTCTAAGAGGTTTACACCAGTAAGCAATGTATATTTATATTGCCCCCAACAATCTGGGTCTTCATTTTACCTACCTCGGAAGGATGGAAGGCTGAGTCAACCTTGAGCCGGTGAGATTTGAACCGCTGACCTGCGGATCACCGTCAGCTAAAGTGGCCTGCAGTACTGCACTCTAACCGCTGCGCCACCTCGGCTCTTAATTAAATACACGCTATCGGACAAGGAAATTCTGTATGTTCCTTCATGATAATGGTACTTTGGAAAGTGATCTGAAAACATAACCGCTCTCTTCATTTTTTTCCTCGGCATCAAGGTTCCTCCAATCGCATTAACTTTCGAAGTAAGTTACCTCCAGGGATGTAAGAGGATGATCCCAGGGCAGGCGGCTGCACATGGGCAGAGAGAGATCCAGAATGGTATTGCTGCGACCGCAGGTTATCGATACGACTGCAGATTCCGCAGGATTTCCCTGGTCGAATGCCATGCGGACACTTCAGAGGGGCGTGACACTCAGCGCCATTAATTACAACTCAAACGGGGAGTGGAGAGGTCAGGAGTGGAGAGAAGTTCAGTAAATTGGTGCTCTGGGACTCCAAAAGGCCAACACAGTCCTGAGCTGCATAAATAGAGGGATACAATCAAGGACCAGAGAGGTACTAGTACCACTCTATAAAGCCTTGGTCAGACCACACCTAGAGTACTGCATCCAGTTTTGGTCACCACACTACAAAAAAGACATTGAAACCCTAGAGAAAGTGCAGAAGAGAGCAACCAGGATGATAAAGGGTCTGGAAAATAAAACATGCAAAGAGCGGTTGCAGGAACTGAGCTTGGCCAGTCTGGCGAAGAGAAGGACCAGGGGTGACATGATAGCAGTGTTCCAATACTTGATGGGATGCCACAGAGAGGAGGGGGTCAGGCTGTTCTCTATGGCACCAGAAAGCCAAACAAGGAATAACGGATGGAAGCTGACCAAGGAGAGATTCAACCTGGAAGTGAGGAGAAACTTTCTGACGGTGAGAGCGATCAACCAGTGGAACAGCTTGCCAGCGGAGGTTGTGAGAGCCCCAACACTTGCGACCTTCAAGAGGAGACTGGACTGCCATCTGTCTCAAATGGTGTAGGAACTCCTGCTTGAGCAGGGGGTTGGACTAGATGACCTACAAGGTCCCTTCCAACTCTAATAATAAATCTAAATCTAAATCCTCGGATAGCCATCCGCAAATCCATCTTATCCTAAGCATAGCCACTGACTTTCTATCTCCCGACAATTTATTTGTGCACGCATCGATGGCTTCACCGAGTCCAGCCTCAAAGCCCAAATTTATGTATTTATTTATTTATTTGCTGTTCTTATATGCCGCCCTACTCCCTGGGGACTCAGGGCGGCGTACAACAGAATATAAGAATATAAAAAACAGTAACAAAAAAATAATGATTTAAAACATTTAATTAATTAAAAAATTAAAAAGCCAAACAAACGCATTCATACCTGGGAGAGACCTAAGATGTTCAGTGGTCACATCACCCCACTTGCAGGAAGAGCCATGTCTTAATAGCTTTCCGGAAGGCCAGCAAGGTGGGGATAGATCGGATCTCTGGGGGTAGTTGGTTCCAGAGAACCGGCGCCCCCACAGAGAAGGCTCTCCCCCTTGGTCCCGCCAACCGACATTGTTTGGTTGAAGGCACCTGGAGGAGGCCGACTCTGTGGGACCTAACTGGTCGTAGGGATGTATGAGGTAGGATGCGGTCCCAGAGATAACCTGGTCCTAAGCCATGTAGGGCTTTAAAGATGGTGCAAATGTGTGGTCTGTGGGCTTTATATAAATATATATATATAAATATATTTATATATATATATATATTAAAAAAGCAAGTAAAAACAACAACAACAACCAAAAATTCAACGAAGTGGACCAACTGCTCTGGCTGTTTCCCAACTTGACCAGGCTGAGAATACTAAGCTTTCCACTCGGAGAGAGGAGAGGTAGACCTTCTAGGTCCACAGGTGGCTTCTTCCATGGTAGGACAACTCGTCCTAGCTAATCCAGGTGGAGATTTTAAGCTCTCCTGCGACTGTTCATCTAGCAGAGGCCCCCCACAGCCATGTCAGGTTACACGTTGAACTCCACCGACTTGGAACTGAGCACCAAATGCTACTCAGCGGCCCTCCCTAAATCGTCTCCCTCGGCCAGCTGGTCTCACCTTATTTAACCCGGAGACTCTTCAGCTGTGCAGCTGACAAATGCTGCATGTCCTCGGAGAACATGGGGCAATGCCCCTCTTGGCAAGGCCTTGCATTGCCAAAACCCTCTTTGCTCACTGGCATTTTTTAAAAAAGCATCCTTCCCAGGGCAGTGGGATTCGTGGTGGGGTGGGGGTGGATATAGAGAGATAGATGGATGGATGGATATGTTAACGGGGAGATCACTCCTCCGGAGGTTGATGGATCCTTGCTTCCCTTTTGAAGTCATTCTCACTTAGAAAATAAAACCGAGATTCAAAGCTAATTAACAAAATATTTATTTCAGTAGAAAATAATAAAAAGAATCCTTATGAAGCTACATCTTATCGGCTAATGAATAAATCACTTCTACCTTCGGCAGAAATGGCGGAAGAGAAGAGGAAGGAGTTGACTTCAGGAATGCAGGCATGCGTAATAGAATATATCATACGTCTGCTTGACCATAAATACAAGAAACAGTAGAAAACATAGAGATGCACAAACTGACAATATTCACATCGTGACAGGATAGATGGATAGATGTTACAGTATGTGACCCCCCTCCCACCTCTGGATAGATCGACACTGAAAATTAAACAGAAAGAAGACACAGAATACTATCAAAGATGGAATCTTATTTTACCAGAGGTTTGAAAAAAAAGGGGTGGCGATTAAGAATGTAATCAGAACGGTTAAGAAAATGAAATACCCAGACAACACGATGTTTATTAAGCACTTAAGAAATGTAATCAATACAAAAAAATCAATAAAATTTGGAGAGAGAGAGAGAGAGAAAAAAGATTGCAGATTGAGCTACAAGATGAGCTTGTTACTCAAGCCCAACCTTGGTTAGCAACAGCACTTAGACTTATATTCCGCTTCATAGTGCTTTACAGCCCTCTCTAAGCGGTTTACAGAGTTCAGCATATTTGCCCCCAACAATCTGGGTCCTCATTTTACCCACCTCGGAAGGATGGAAGGCTGAGTCAACCTTGAGCCTGGTGAGATTTGAACTGCTGAACTAGCAATCAGCTGAAGGTCTCAGTGCTGCTTTTAACCACTGCGCCACCTCGGCTCCCTGGCCACAGAGAAGAAGACGAGAGACCTTGCCTTCTGCCAGGAAGATAATGTCTCCGTGTAATGTTCTTCCCTATTAACAGATTAACAGAGTTGGAAGGGACCTTGCAGGTCATCCAGTCCAACCCCCTGCCCAAGCAGGAGACCATACAGCTGCCTCTACCTAGGATCGATCTCACAACCCTCTAATATTCTCCAAACCAACGAACCTTCCAAGCCCAAGTAGGTCACCCTACTGATGTAAAATTTCCACCCAGCATTAGATGGTGCATCTCAGGGATTCTAGCTAAAGTATAAAATGGGTCAGCCCCACGTTTCGCCCACTCACTTGCTACTCCGGCCATCCGCCGTTTCCTCTTTGTCGTCCAAGCTTCCCTCCATCCGAGACGACTTGCTGGTCTCGTCCATCCAATCGGAGACCTGCTTAAGGGCACATTCAACGGTGGAGACCATGTTCTGGACGGCTTCCAGTTCCTCTGGAGACGGATAAATCGTTGAATGTTTCATCATCACGTGCCGGTCATCATTAGCAAACGATCGGATTGATCTCTGTGGGGTTTAAGTGAACGGTTGTAAGACAAGGACGACCTCTGTCCCAAACTAGGGTTCGGATGACTGGAACTGGTAGGCAAGCCTTTTTCCTCCCACCCCCAAGGGATAACATCGGGGAAAAACCAGAGTTTGGTCGAATCAAGGAGCGAATCAATGGTGCCTTCAAAGCCATCTCTCTCTCTCTCTCAGCTGTCTGTCTGTCTCTGTCTGTCATCTATCTATCTATCTATCTATCTATCTATCTATCTATCTATCTATCTATCTATCTATCATCTTATGTATCTATCTCTTATCTATCTATCTATCTATCTATCTATCTATCTATCTATCTATCTATCTATCTATCTATCTATCTATCTATCATCTTATGTATCTATCTCTTATCTATCTATCTATCTATCTATCTATCTATCTATCTATCTATCTATCTATCTATCTATCTATCTATCTATCATCTTAT